>JAWNLH010000885.1:11140000-11170000 GCA_035042485.1 Drosophila cyrtoloma | reverse complement strand
AGACAATCCTCGTTGCACACCACCTGCAGCTTACCATTTGCATTCAGATATCTGCAGCAAAAGCATAATTAATTAAATTAAAATCAATCTCTCTCTTTCTTTCTCTCTCTTTCTCTCTTTCTCTCTCACTTGTTATTGCACGTATGGAGGGCATAGCGTCCGCCCTCGTCGGCACGAAACTCGAGAGTGAAGAGCGTATCCTCGCCCCAGGGTATATTGGCATCCACATGAATCTCATCCTGAGATTCAGACAAATGTCGAATCGCTTTCGTCCAATCGAACGTAAATTCACTTGGGGCCGGGCAGCCAAATGTACCGTCCAAAATTCACCGGCGGCTGGCGTTTTGGCCGTACAATCGAGTTTGTCGGAGTGTGCCGCCCAAGAAATAGCCGCGCGACTCATTCTTAAGCGCCCAGCGACCGCTGCCATCCTCACTGATGCTGATCTGGAAACGGCTGCCCGCATCCCGTTCCTCCGTCTCGCAGAGCACGTTGCCAAACTGATCGACCGATAGATATTTGTTCAGATGAGATCGTAAATAGATAATACCTGTATGGGTCATGAACAAATTGATACATGATTAACAACTTATTACTCTCAGTTTATATATTATTATTTAAGCTGATAGTTAAAGACTCGGGTTCAGGACTCAATCGACTAGCACCTGTTTACTTGTTTTTTTTTAATCAATTCAATATAATAATTTCCCAAAAATGTAGTGTATAAAAATAGTCACTAGTTGCTACTACTGCCATCCCCTGTGGACTCAATATTGTCTCCGCCATGCCATCTTTCCATGCGCTCCGCTAGATGTCGCTCTCTGTATCAAAAAGCACTTTGAATTTAAATTGTCGCGCCCAATCAGCTGTCAGATGGCGTTGTCATTGATGTCGATGCTACAATGCCAGCTGGCAATGCTGCAATGCAACGCTTAATTGCCTATCGATAGTTCGAAGCCGTTTGAAGAAAGCGCGCGAGCGAGATGGTCAAGAGTAACTCGGTCGAATCAATCGTATTTATACGTGCTGGTTCGTTGTTTTCTTGTATGCCTAAAAGTTGATTATTAAGCAATTCAGCAACTGCTCGTTCTCATTAATATTATGATTGCATCATGTGGCTGGCCAAGCCGAATCGAGTCATTTCAATTTTCCATTTGGATAAGCTATTTTTTAATGGACCGTTCGAGAAAACATTTCTAATTAATTGCCAGCCGCAGCAACAGCTGCAGGAGAGAAAGAGCCGCAAAAGCCTTTTGGTAACGGGTCGCGGCAAGTGGCAAACGGGTTGGCTTTAATTATATTTGCTCGGTCAGCACGCCAGTCAACGGCTTCAGCACCAGCACCAGCAACCAGATCACCAGATCGCATGGCCATCACATATATATATATATATACACATACATACATAACAAACCCAATTCCATTCCAACTCCAATTGCAATCTTCAGTGGTCATTGCAACTCGTGGCGTCTTGATAAATGATGCCAAATTCGTGAGACACTTTGTTTGCTTTGTTGGCCATGAACACAGTTATGCTGCTGCCTCTTCTTCTCCTTCTTCTACTTTTTGTGTTTTCTTTTTGTATTTTAGCTGCATGTCAAATTAGTGCAGCTGTGGCTAAAGCTATTCCCAAATCATTTGTGTTTTAACACACACACACACACACACATGAAATGCACAAAAATGCACACCAACATTCAAATACGCTTTTCGAATGGAATCTCATTAAAAGATTCCACTATCAACACTTCTTACATTCTTTTCCCATAAGGGCAACATTCGTTTAGCATCGAGTATTTCGCGTCTTTTGCGATGATTTATTATCGATTGCCATATCGATGTTTTGAAAAGTATGGCAATATTAATGCGACAAACCCAACGGATATTGTAAAAAAGCTAAGCGCCTATTTTAAAATACAATTATAACTGATTATTAATTTAAATGCTGAAAGCTAAATATAGAAATACAATTACTTTAAATTTCAAAATGTGTTTCTTACTTATTGGTTGTGTTTGTTTTGTTATTCATTTCGCAAAAAAAGAACACAGAAAAATAAACCGATCAGCTGTTTTATTTAAATCTATCATTTTGCCACTACAACGAGGACTCTCAAGAAAAATATTCTTTAATGCGTCACATGCGATACGGAAAAACTGCTATATCCAACGTAAGGGTATGCAATCAAAAGCAAAGCAATTAAAAAACCAAAAAACAGAGATGATCGTTGTGATTAGCGAGTCAAATGATTTATGGCCACCAGTTGAGTGAGTCATGGGAATGCAACTAGCCTGATAAACTGATAAATGCCAGCCTGATAATGATGCCAACATAAAAGAAGAAGACGACAACAACAATAACAATGGCAACTGTAATCAACACATATAATTTCCATTTCCCTTTTCTGATAGTTCATTTAATATGCTTATCCGTCAATGGGCAAAGAGATAACAGCACAGATACAAATGACGATAAATATGCATATATATGCACTATAAATACATACATAAATATGGAATATATATATATACATATACATATATATGGCTGGCGTTTCGCCCCATTCACCGATCTATGTAAATTGATATACCCAAAATAGGTTAGTTCTTACAATTTCAAAGACATAACTTTCTCATAAGTGATCAGATCTTTAAAAAATAAGGCTTTCTAATCATGATTTGACTTTTAGATCCATATTACATTCGATGTTGGAAACGCGATTCTTGGCTCGATTATCAAGTTCAAATTATACGCAAAAAATTGACGCTCAAACATACCGTTTTACTTTTACTTGCTTTCTTGAAAGCTCTTTGTGAATGGGTAAAACTTTTCATATTGAACAAACACAATCAGCAAACTATATATACAAACTATAAATACAGCTAGCCCCAGGATATCTTCCAGTCGAGCACCACTCTGGACCAATTTGTTTATTTTTTTTTTTTTTTTGACTGTATGGAATTCATAACGAAAACTTTGTTAACATTCCGATTTACAAGGTGTAGTTAGTTAAGTGTGGACTTATGTTGTCATGGCTGGTTAATCGGGATTTTATTTTTGGTTTTATTTTTATTTTTTGAAATCAACTCACTTTCACCGGTGTTGGATGGCTCCAGTGTCCAGAGCTGCTTCTTCTTGAGACTGGCGCCATTCGCATTGAGCTTGAATCCGAACGTTTCGGCCGTCATATACTTGTGCTGGCCGTTGATCAGCCCGATGGTCCACCAGCCCTTCTGTTGGTTCTGTGAGATGATGTCGCCATTGCTGTGGTTCAGCTCACAGCCCTGGCCGTTCATGGTGCTTATTGGAGCAATGGTGATGCCGTCACTTTCTATCGATTGGCAACTGCCGCTAAAAATCTATATATCTCTCTCTGTCTCTGTCTCTGTCTCTCTCTCTCTCTCACACTCAAACGCAGCTGTTGTTGCCTTCTGCTGTGGAATAAACAAATAGAACGTATTAGAAAGAGTTACAGATACATTGCAAGTAAGCAAAAGCAAAAATGTAAGTCTGTCCATGTGGAGACAATAAGACAATGTGTAATGGAAATGTAACCCAAAATATTACGTTACGAAAATGGTTAATTTTTTTCTTCTTTTTTTTTGGCATTTGACTAATCTAATTTGAAACAGTCTGAAAATGTTGGAAAAGTAGAAATGTGATTTAATGAATGAAGATTTACTGTTACTATTGAGTTTCTGGCCTTCCATGTTGTTTGGCCTCAAAAGACTAAGACATCAAATCTGCATTTTTAATTTAGCTTCATTATTATATCCTTATTTGTTTTCTTTTTCATTTTGAATTTTAATTTAGCTTTAATTTAAAATTTTTATATATTTTTTTTTTTGAGAGCGATAATGGTTTACAAAAAGAGATCTTAAAGGCAGAGCACATTCAACTTAGCCAGAATTCATTGTTTAAGTTTGTTCTGAATTGATAGCAGTGTCGTTTACATTTTTTGCCGTCACTGTAAAGTGCAGACGAGAAAATTTACATATGCATGTGTGTGTGTGTGTGTGTGTGTGTCTGGCCTGCCTGACAGCCTGCCAGTCTGACTGCCATGTGTGCCATGCATGCAGAACAGGCAATATATCTATATATATATATGTATGTGTATGCACATATCTACGGCCCGTTGATGATATTGGTCTGCCATTTATTTCAATGTCGCCAAGTCGAACAGGAAACGTAGATGAAGCCAATGGGCCTCTTCTTCTTCTCTGACTTTGCCTGTTGATTTTACATGAAGCGAAGACAACAACAACGATGACAACGATGACAACGACGACGACGACACATGTTGCCAGATCGACTCCGATTTCGACTTCGACTTGAACTCCAGCAGCAGCAGCAGCAACGGCAAATTCAAATAGTCAACATGACAACGTTAATTAAAAATCGATACAGCCATAGCATCGATGTTAGGTGTAATCGATACGAAAGTAATTCGATAATTTCAAAGCGGACGTTGAACATTTTGGAAAGCAGCTTTGCATTATTACCATCTGCTGCTATTTATGCTTGTATGCATGTATGTGTGTAGTGTGTGTGTGTGTGTGTGTGTATGTGTGTGTGTGTATGTGTGTGTGTGTATGTGTGGTGTGTGTGTATGTGTGTGTGTGTGTGTCTGTGTGGCTCATTAGCGTGACGCGTGCCTGCTAATCAGAGCTAGCGAATCACTCGAATGACTCAACCGGCTAAAAGCCGCAAAAAGAAGAACAACGCTAAAGACAGGCTGAGACAGTAAAAAGTTACTCACATTTAAATGTGTGTATGTGTGTGGGGCCGGCCCAGATGCAGGAACAGATAGTTATGTACGTTTTTATGTGTGGAGCGAGCACAGGCAGCACACCTAACAGAAAAAAACGCTATTGATGTGCAACAGTGTTGCCAACAGCCTTAAAACAGTCAAATTTCAACAAGTCAAATTTGCCGCTCAACTCATTTATTTATCGTTTGCTTTTATGTTGAAAGAAATTGATTTTGAATCTGTTTTAAAATTGTATTTATTAATTTTTTTTAAACAACCTGCAACTGCAATATTCAAGCCAGACTTGACACAACAAAATAAAAAGCCAAATGATCAACACTGATTGTGGGCAAAGAACGACAAGAACTGTAGGCAAAAGGTGCGCAGCTGTATTATATTGCTGTAGTTCTTAGTTTTCATTTCTCATTCATTCTGCAAAAAAGAAAATGAAAAAAGAAAAGGGAAACGAGCCAAGCCCGAGAGCGCTGCTTGCACTGCCTGATTGGCAGCAGCAAGAAAAAAACAAACGAAAAAACAACAATCATATATATAAATATGCACTGTACATGATAAATAAAGGAGGCGACGCCCAGAGTGTGACTCCTTTTTTGTGTGTTTTGCTGCTGCTGTTGTCATTTTTTTAGGCGTTGGCTGACCATTTTGGCCAAACGATTTTCATTTCCATTCATTATAAGGCGTTGGCTATGCTAGTAAAACAAAACGCAAAAAAAGGTAATGTTTGCCAAAAGCAAATCGGATGGCAGATTAACATCACATTAAGCGCAAATGAAAATGAAAACTTGCACCTTAATGGATTATGGTAATCTGGCATCTTAAAAAAAAAAAAAGCGCTGTGTGTGTGTGTGTTTGTATTTGTATGTGTGTGTGTGTGGTGTGTGGTGTGTGTGTTTGTATTTGTGTGTGTGTGTGTGTGTGTGTTTGTATTTGTATGTGTGTTGGTGTTGATTTCTTTCTCTCTCCAAATTTCACGGTTTGGCAAAAGTGAAGTCAATGATCGCTGTTTTCTTGTAACGTCAGCAGCAGCAGAAATCCCTTTCCCCGTATGTATACTATTTTTCATGTTAACCTGAAATGCGATAAGCGCCAGTTCTAGAAATCTGTTTCGCAAATAGTCGAAATTAGTTGGAAAATTAATTGCTTTCTTTTAATGATAATTTCCACATCATTTATACAACAGCACATTAGCAAACCACATATAAAAATATATATCTATTGTAAAAAAGTATACAAATAACGCCATTTCATTTATACCCAAAAGTACATTCAGCAATATTATATTATCGATATTTTGCACCCGTGCAATACGGTAGAGATAAAGTAACTTTTAAGCGAAACTCCTGCCGTAGGAATAAATTTAACACTATGGGAATTCCTATTAGATATATGCATACGCCAATTTGAGCAGCGCATACACATACATACACACACACACACATATGCAGCCAGGAATGCAAGAATGAAAAGAAAGGCATTGTGGCGACGCAAACAGTTTAAACACCGTTGCATTTCGTTTAGCAGAAGAGTCGACAGCAGCGCCAATTACTGCAAATGGTGTTGGCAACAATAGCCATGCGGAACACCAACAAGCAGCGCAGTAGTCATAACAAAATCGAGATCAAGAACACCAACAAGAGAAATAAGAAACAAAACCAAATAAAAAATAAGAAAAACAGCGCTTACAGCTGCAATCTTCAAATAGAGCTCAGCTCATCAACAGTCGACAACTCATTTACACACAAACACACACACATAAATACACTCAAACCCAATCAAATTGAGTGGCATCAGTGCCAGGGCAGTTTACCGCTGTCGCCCGCTTCTTCTTCTTTGATACATTATTGCTTCTGCTGCTGCGCTGCTCACAAATCAATTAAATTACATTATTGACTCTTGCCATATTTACGGACGTGTGTGCATTATTAAGCGCAATCTAATTAAATGAAATTGATTGCATGTATATATGTACATACACACATATATACATACATACATAAATACATTCATGGGTGTGTGCGTGCGTGTGTGTATGAGCTTTTAGCAAATTATGAAAATGTAAAATCTAATGAAATTTTATCGCATCGCACACACCTTTCACTAGGCAGCAACATTTTTTTCTCGTATTTTTTGCGTATTATGTGTGGCCTCAGCTTATTTGCTAGCTCGCTCACTCTTTCGCTCATCTGCGTGTGTAGCTTGTTAATGATAACGGTAAACTGATAAACGCACAGCACACGCACAGATTCAAACAATGCGAGCTCATCAACATCTGCTGGTGCAGCAATTATGCATATGTTGTATATGGCGAAAGAAAGAAAAAAGGAATTAGACAACGGTGAATGGAATGGGGAAGGGGCTGAAGTGGGGAAAAGCGGAGAACGAAAGACTGCGGAGCTAATCTGCATACAATTTGAACTAAATCAGCGACAGCATGTGTCGTAATTTTTTTGTTTAATACTCGACGTCTCGTGAGGCTGGCCATCTAAGCTAACATGATCAATGACAGCAAACAGCTCGCAATAAATTTATGTATAAATGTTTGCTGCTGCTGCTTTTGCTGCTGCTACTGCACACAACATACGGTATATTTTAACTGTAACAACAAGATGAAGCAGAAGAGTTAGAAACAGCAGCAACACAAGCAAGCAAACATTCATACATAAATCTATTGTGAGCTGCTTGCTGTCAATGGTCATGTAGCTTAGCTGGCCAGTCTTACGAGACGTCGCGTATTATAAAAAAAAAAAAAATACGACACATTCTGACGCTCCAAATCTCGACTTTTAAGCAGGCAGCAACAACGTTCTAAAAATACTCACTCACACACACACAAAACCGTACGGATGCACAGATAGAGCCATCAGCAAGGAGGAACGCAGATATAAATATTAGAGTGGCCCACGTCTTCGTTTTTAACTTTCAAGTTGCTGCTGTTGCTGCTGCTCAGCAGAGCGTCTCATTTGCATTGTATACATTCATACATACATATATTCATATGTATATGTATGTGTGTATATGTGCAGGTGCCTCAGAACGGGGTGAAGAAAGGCAGAAGAAGGATCACACTGCACACTGGTCCACCACAAAGCAGCTGCTGCGATGAATCCCATTCTATAAATGCACCATGTAATTTGCGGTACTTTGGAAGAATCATAAATAAACGAATACTTGCAAATCGAAGAACACCTACAAAAATACAGAGTTTTACACTGTGCATACGGAGTGATAAATTTAATGTAATACTTTTAATCCGCCCTTTATGCAATTGTCACCATATTCAGATCAAATATAAGTGAAATTACAAAATATGGAAAGATATTTTATGCTTCTTTAGAATTTAGAGTATTTTGGGTTCAGTTGCATTTTTTGTTTTTTTTTTTTAGGGTACGCCATGCCATAAGATTTTATTACCGCTGGCTAATAAAAGTTTTTTCTGCCCTTGAGTGCACACGTATAGATAAATATTGGGTACACAGTTAATATATGGGTGCACGGCACCACTGTGCGGGTTGGGCGTGTCGCCCTGTCCCTGTCCCTGTCTCTCTCTCTCCCTCTCGGTCATATTGCTGTGTGTCTATGGCTGCGACTGGGACTTTTATGGCTGTCAAGAATGCAAAAACGATGTCGAGACTTGAAAAGTACTCGTTAAATGCAAAAGATTTTCGATGCCAGCAGCAGCAAGAAGAAACAGCACAACAACTTGTGGGCGATTAATAATACTTAGTCCGAGGCTGTAGTTGTTGTTGTTGTCGTTTTGCTTGATTATTGTTATGCTTGTTATTTATATACAAAAAAAAGAAGAAAAAATAATGCAGGCTTGCGGTTTTTGTGGCGGCGAAATTGAAGCCTTAAAAAGCAAGCCATCGACTCGCAATTAAACAGTAAAAACGGTGCAATCATTTTTATTTTTTTTGCCCGCAAGCAGCACCTTTCCAATTGTTTTCATAATTACACTTTGTACAATTATAAAGACGACACACACATACGCACACATAGCCCACTTTAACATGTTTTGATTTCAGCAATTTTTTTTTAGAAAGCGCCTAAAACAAGTGCAGTAATCAATTATTACGCGACGAATGAACAAATTGTTTTTTGATTGGACGAAAAAAAGAGAAAAAGTAAAAGTTTCAAAGATGTCAAAAATGAACAGATGCACTGAGAGAGAGCAAGACAGAGAGAGGGAGGGAGCGTCGACTTTTGGCAAAAACCGTTAGAACAACGTTCGCTTCATTTGTAATGGAAATTGTGAATGAACTTGTTGAACGACGGCATCGTAGGTGCATGAGAGAGAGCAAGAGACAGAGAGATAGCGAACCGGAGCTTTTTTTTTACTTTCTGCATTTACAGTTGGTTTTGCTTGAGTTTGTTTGATCTTTGGAAACAATCAAAAAATCAAAATCAACAAGGCAAGCCAACACACACACAATATGAAATGATCTTAAAATAAAAAATTTAGAGAAATCAATGAAAGCCACTAAAAAATGGCCAAGGCAAGCGAACAAAAACAGTTTCGATTTCGGGTTTTACTTATTTTTTTTTTAATTTTTATTTTTGCGCTCTGTGCTGTTAAAACTTCAGCTGTTGTTGTTGGTGCTGGCATCTTGTCTGTAACTTGGATTGGTTTTGCTTTGCTTTGGTTGATTGGACGCAGCACATAAATAACTCTAGTCGAGTTGCACTGTTCAAATGTAAACATCTCTCTTTGTCTTTATACATACCCTCCCTCCCCTCCTATTCCACACCATTTACATATCTGTAGCAAAACAGTTAACTGTTGTTGTGCAGCGTTGAAATTACTACAACTCGGTATGATTTATGCATCAATTACGTACAGACACACGCACACACACATACATAGAAAGTCTCCAGGCGAAGGCATGCACATTAATAAAAGGCGTAGCAGAAAATGTATAAAAATATTTAATAACAATGAGCATAAATATTTTGTAGCCCCGCAAATAACATAGCAGACAGCTTTTCGTTTGACCGCTGTAAGGAGGCGACAAGGCGAAGACGAGGGCTGCTTAATATTTAGATGCAGACAAGCAGACAGACAAATATCGATACTGCGATATTGAAAAGAAACAGCTTTAAGCTGAACTTGCACTTGCACATGTGTGTGTGGCAATTTTGAAGAAAATGAATTTACAACGACACCTCCTTCAAGCTGAAGATCACGATGACGACGACGACAATAAAGGCCACGGGCGCACTTTAAAGCGGGCACATAAATCTAAAGCGCACGAGTGCCGTAGCTGCCAGCTATAATGCAGCAAAATTGACGGTGGGAGAGAGGGGGAAGAGAGAGAGAAACGAGAAAGAAAGAAAAGTCAATGAGTTTTTGAGTTTTATCGGCAAACGGAAATTGTTGTTTTTGTTGGTTGTTGATGTTGGTTGTTGATGCTGCCTGGCAACGCTGTAAAGTGCACTAAAGATTGCGGTGCATTGAACTGCGCACAGAGTTCAGCAGCATAAAGCATATCAATTATTATGATTATTGTAAGCAAGAGGAAAAGGAAGCCAAAGACACAGCAACAAAGATGGCTGCGACAATAATCCAAAAATAGCACAACAAATGTATTCAATGAAAAAAAAAGGCGCCACTGATTTGATATGCAGCAAGTGTGTTGTTGCATTGATAAAGACGCAAACCAATCATAGCTGACTAAATTATGCATATACAATATATACATACACGCACACACATATATATATATATATATATATATATATATATATATATATATATATATATATATATATATAACGAATCACAAGCATAGTTTGAAGCCAATTGAGGCGGTGTTGAAAGCGAAAACGACAAAAAAAAGGAGTCAAAAGTACAACAACAATAGCCAGACGTGACTCAGCAGCAGCAGCAGAACAAAGAGCGAAAGGGTGTGAGCAAGAGAGGGATAGCGAGACCCACCGGGCACAAAACAAAACAGAAGAAAACAATAGAGAAGATAAGAAATGAAAAGAAGAGAAAAACCGCAAACGTGAAAAGGGTTAAGCCAAAAGCTTTGCACTGACGCACAAAAATGTGTAAAGAAAAAACAAAAAAGTTCAAAAGTTATGCGAATGCATGCCAAATATGCTAAGAAAAGCATACATATTTCATGTGCTTGCAAATCGAAAGCGAATGCAATAAGCCAAACCAACATACAGAAAATAATAATGCGGGTAGGGGACGTCATTTAGGGATACGGGGTGCGGGATGCGGGTTGTAAGTAATCGGAAAAACTGTGCGTAAAATGCACGTTTTGGTTTGCTCTATTGGGTTATTTCAGCTGTTGTTCTTGTTGTTGTTCTTATTGCTGTTCTTCTTTTTCTTCTGTTCTGCTGAGCTGACAGCTGTACTTGATGGCCAAAACTGTCATGGGAGTGGGATGGGGGTGGAGGGTGGTGTTGATATATAGACATATGTATAAATAAAACATATGCATCGCATACAGTGTGCACTACATAAAATGAACACTAATGTAAAAACTTGGAATTGATATTTGTCCATGTTGTCCATGATAAGCCCAAGAATCGATACATAAAAAAAGATCCCATAATTGAATGCTGGTAGACGTCGTCCTAATGATTATTCATGAATTATGCTCGAACCACGCCCAAAAGTCCATTTAATTTAAATGTGAAAGTTGAGTTTTTCTGATCTGATTCGTATTTTTTTTTTGCATTTAATTACTTCCAGAAATCTTATAAATATTTCTTACTCATTCGTTTCAAATGATAATTTCTGATGACTCATCAAAGCGCTGCCTACTCAAACTGTTACTTAATTTATTTGATTTCATCAATAAAATAAAATAAAATCAGCAACTGTAGAAAAAAAGGCTTCTTTGCAAATTGAAAATCCTTGAAATTAGATTTTTAACTAAGAGCTGTATCTTAGGCGTTGCTCCTTTCGTTTCATGCTTTACCTTTAACCAAACCAAATCAAATTGAAAATTTTAATTTATAATTTAGGCGTTTTCATTTTATATGCGAGAAAATAGAGACTCATCTTTAAATGTACAGCTGCACTTGTGTTTATTACAAAAAAAACAACAAAAAAAAAACAAAAGCAATTCATGATTCATTCTATTGAGGGCCCACTGCAATATGGCTTGTGCATTATTGTCTTGAGCCAGAAGACGATTCTGTCTGGCGACAATGGGGCTTCTCTTCCAGCACTAAAGTCAAGTGAAGCGTATTCGCGTGTGTATGTGTGTGTATATATATATACCTGATTTCCGGCGCACAACGGAAGCATTCGATTCGAGCTAAAATCGTTGGGTTGACAATGCAATCCAAACTCAAGTCGAAGACACATACACACTCGCACGCACACGCACACACACACACACACACACACACACACACACACACACACACACACACACACACACACATACACATGTATACATACATATATATGCAAGCGAACGTGACTCAGTAGAGGTGGGGGAGTGGGGTGAAGGTAGCACAGCATATATTGTCTGGCATACAAATTGCTAATTGCTACGGCTCGAATGCAAATCCTGTTGGAGAGTTATTGATTTGCCAGCAGCAGCAGCCACGGCAGTGGCAGGATGGGGGAGGCAAGGGAGAACGGAGAACGGAGAACGACGGCGTGCGTGCAAAATGAAGCTGAAACGAAAACGCAGCAGCAGGGGGTGGGCGTGGTGTCGTCGCATAAAGCACACGCCCAACAGCAGCAATGGCAGCAGGCGCAGAATGGAGAACAAGAGATACACACGAAATTCTCCTGTTTTTTTTTTTCCAAAGGAACAAAGGAAAATACGTACAAGAAAAAAGAAAACGCTAAAAATTCAAGCCAGAGAAATAAAGGCTAAGCGCTCAGCACTGAAAGTTGACATTAGATGCTGCTGCAGTTGAGAATCAGAATCAGCGCAATCTACAGTTAATAAAATGCGAATGTCTCGGTTAAAGAGCGCCAGCCAACAAATTGATTGACAAGAACAGTTAGGAATGTATATATACACACGTACATACAATGTGTGTGTGTGTGTGCGCGGTGAACGGTGTTAGGGTGCGTGTTACATCTGTTAGCTTTTGCGTGCTGTCTTTGATTGAGACCAAGAACAAGAAAGCAAGATGATAATGAACAAGAAGCAGAGAAATTTGCAGGTAATCATCACTCATCTGGCCGACGCTGATAGAGAGACACACAGAGAGCGAGAGGAGAGAGCATGCGAGAGAGAACAAGCGGAAGAGCGAGCTTAATGATGGCAGTGAATGCCAATGTCAAAGCAATTAGCCATAGTTGGAAAAGTCAACAACGAGGCGCGGAAAAAACAATGCCAACAGCAAGCCAAGAAGCAAGAGCAGCAGCAGACAAAGCCGAAGAAAATGAGAAGCTGATAATCAAAACCTATGAAATGAAGCTGCCACAGATTTTATGACGGGGCAAAAGCAAAGATGAAGCAAGCTTCAAACTTGAAGCGCTTACACCTGCAACTGGAGCAAGAACGAGATAACGAGAAAGAAATGTATGTATATACGTGTCTCTGTGTTGTGTGTGTGTGTGTATGTATATATACACATATATATGTGTATGTGTGTGTGTTAAAGAGAAGAAGAGTTGGGCTGGGAATGCATTTGGTGCCATGTTTGGAGGCAAGGCATGTTGAAAGGAATTCACTTACTTTCTTTGTTGTTCGCTGAGCCTCGCTGATATTTTTGTTGTTGGATTTTGGTTTCTTGTTGTTGTTAAATTACCGTTTTAAATGGTCGCTTCTGCTTGTTATCCTTTGAACGACCGGTCTCTCTCTCGCTCTCTATATCTCTGTGTCTCCTTGACGCTCTTTCTCTTTACCTTTGCTCCGCTTTCGTTAAGCTTTAGTTTTTCTTTCTTTGTCGTTTTCGATTTGCGCTCCTCTTTTGCTTTTGCCGGTGTTTCAACTACTACGTTGTATTCGCGCGTCTCTCTCTCTCTCTGTGTGTGTGTTGTGTATGGTGTGCGTGCGTGCGTGTGTATGTGTAAGTCTGTAGCACCCTTCACTTCTCCAAAACGAATTTAGTTGGATTGAAGAACAAAGTAAGTTTGGCCGCAGTTCGAGTTCCACTCACAGTTAAAAAATCAGAAAAAAAAACGTAAACAAATCACAGACGATAATTATTAAAAATATATATATATGTTGATTGCTTTTTCTCAGGTAAATTAAATTGGTAAGTATTTAATTTCTGTTTTTTTTCGAATTGAATGCTTTTGATTTTTTCTGCTGGCGCGCCTATTCACACTCGTGTGTGTGTGCGTTTCTTTTTTTGTATGGCAAAAGGATTTTTTCACGATTTTTTCAAATTAGCTGACAGACGCATGCGCGCACAAATAGGACCACAATGATTCGGATAAAGAACACAACCGCTCACGACTTGCTCTCAAATTGGAATGAAAACCCGTTGCCAGAGCCATATACAATTTAAATCGAACCGCTTTCTAACATAATGCTAATGGGCTGTTAGCGCAGCACGTCTGTTAACGCAATTTTGAGCATCACAAATATGTGTATGCCATTTACAGAGCCAATGCATAAGAAAAATCCTCACAATTAAACGCAAGACGCGTAGCAAAGTTAACGTAAAAACGAGACGAGTAACTTTAGTTAAGTATTCGCAATTTTGCAAACTCATTTCGATACTGCTAACGTCAATTAACAGTGTCTTCTACACACATGTTATATCGGACTGTTAATTAACATTGTGCACTGTGGCAAGTCTTGCCAACTTGGCGAAAGTGCTGTTAGGACGTTGATTTGAAAAAAATAAAAATAAAAATAAATACAACTTTTGTAACGGTAAATGGGCAAAGGAAATGCGCATAACTTGAACTTGACGAATTGCCGCTAGATAACTGACGCCACGCCATTTGGTTTACAGCTATCCCTACAAGCCAAATTAGTAGATGAAGTAGCCAACCAGCCAGTCTAACGTGCCAACTGCAATCGACTGCTTAACATGCTTGGCAAACTCAACTGGCGCCATGCTCTGTTAATTTCTTGAATGCATCATGCATCCATCCATCCATCCAGCCACCCATCCAATCTACATATGTATTTCTTTTTGGATGCACTCGGCATTAGCATTATTGCTTTTCATTACATCCATTTGGCACGTTACTTTTCGGTTCGGACTTTTCGAACGTAATGAGAGTGTGTTAAAAGCCAAAATGTCTGAATGTCTGCAAGCTAGAAATGGCCGCGAAATGCGGATTTTTTTTTTTAATTTAACACGAGTCAAAACGAGCCACAATTTGTAAATTGAATTATTTGAATATGCAAACGAAAATCGTATTAATATTTTATTTAAAAAAATGTACACTCCACAATTTTATTTGTTTTTCTCTTGATTTTCTTGCTTCAAGTCAGCTCTGTTAATTGTGGCATTGTTAATTATAAATCGTTGTCGTGTCACTCGCTCATCTCTAAAAGTGCAGCTGCAGATTTCACCGTCGTTCGAAGATTTGCGCTGCAGACTGCTTAGCCGTACCAAATCATAAATAAACAATCCATTAATATTTATAATAGCCCACACACACACACACACACACGTACACACAAAATATGCACAAAAATGTTACAGTTGTTAATCACTGCATATTTTCAAAGTTAAAGAATATGTGCATTGCATGCCGTGTGATTTTCAGAAATTTTAAATAAGTCAATTATGAGCAGTGCAAAAAAAAAAACAAATACATACAATTAAAAGAAATTAGCCAAACGAGAAACAAAAAAAATAACAAGACAAATAGCAAATTGCAGTCAACTGTTAATCGTTTCGAATTTGTAACAGAGACTTGTCAACGCGCTTGTCACCAAGTTGGCAGCACTAATGTTAATGTGAATGCCTGGATGCATGTGTATGTAGAGTGTGAGATGTGTGTGAGTGTATGTGAGTGTGTGTGGTTAACAGCTGTTGCACAGCAGGCAAGTCAAGTTGACAGGCTGGTCACACAGCCAGAAACAGAACCAGAACAACGCGAATCAAAATCGAAGCAGAATAATGCTTAAGTTAACTTAAATCTGAATTTTTCGAGATCCCAATTATATTGTGTGTGGCGGATACGGTGTACGTTGTGTTTCGTGTTGTGTTGTGGACACCGAGAACAACTACTTGCAACGTTTTTCAACAGAACAAAATACGCATTTGACGCTGATTCCTTTCTGTTTTGGCCAGTTTATTTTAGTTTACTTTAATTTAGAAATCAAAATTGCCTCACAACGCGACAGTGTGAGAGAGTGAGAGAGACGGCCAACAAACAGAAAAAAAAAACAAGCAAACAATCGTTGTCGAACATATTTTTTTTTTATATATTTTGATTTTTTTTTGTTATATTTTTTTTTTGTTGCACTCTCGGTGATAAGCAGCCCAACCGGAAAGGGGTATTGGGGGGGGGAACGCCTCAAACAACAACAACCAACATTGAATGCGTGAGAGGATGGCGCGTGCAATACAATAAAACAAAAAAACAAATAATACCAAGAACTGCACAAAGCAAATAAATAATCTATACACACACACACACGCACGTACGTATGTGTGTATGCGTATGATATGTACGTCATACGTATAAAAAAAACGCTCAAATCTACAATTGTGTACTGTGTGCTGTGTCAAGAGGGTGTTTGGACACAGCTAATATCAAATGCGCAAACCCAAGTGCACACAGCATTCAACAAAGTAAAGCAACAACAACTGCAGCGGTCGCAGCCGAGAACGTAACAAAACAACAATAACAAAACGTTCTCTTGTCACACTACCTCGCTCCGTCTCTGTCTGTCGCTCTCTCTTTCTCCGTCTATCTACCGCTTGCTCGCTGTCAAACGTTTTGTGTGCGATTTGGCGGGGGTGGTCACAAAAAAAAAAATTAGGAAAACAGCAAACACCTATAGCAAAACCATTTCCGCATTTTCAATATCAACAATAACAACAACAACAACAACAACAACAACTCAGACGACCCGTTTAGGCGTGCAAAGGAGATCAGCAACAACAATAAGAACAGGAGGAACAGATGGATGTCCTGGAGCTGCTCCGTACGAGCGCCACCGGCTGTTATAATACAATATTCTCCGAAGCCTGGTATCAATATGTGTCCAAGCAAATCGCAGCAGCGGTAAGTCTACAACATTCATACACACATACATCTCACACACACACACAGCTGTCAAATAAAGCAAACATCGTTTTGTGTTTTTTCTTTGTTTATTTGTCATAGTGCCGATTGTATTGTGTGGGGGAAAGGGTCGTCATGACTCATGTTAAGGGCAGGATATTTGGTTTGTGTCTTGACGAAAGGAAGAAAAAAATGCTGATCATTGCACGTGCCTTAACAGGTACTGTTACTGTTACTTTCCCATAGGCATGTACACAGTGTGGTACACATGTACCTAAATCCGACTCCTTTATTTAACAGCGGACAATCAATTGTTATGTTAAACATTTACGAGCCGCCCATGCGTGAAGCTTATAAATTATGTACGCAGTTTTTTATTGATTACAAACTGGCAAAGTTCTCACTTTTAAATATTTACTTTTCAAAATTGTGCATCTCATAATGGATGTACATATTTTTGTTACTGCCAGTGTACCAAGCATATAGTTCTAGCTGTAGTTGTAGTTGTTGCTGCTGGGTGATTATCATTTCATCTCGATACAAAAGATCTTTTAGGCTATCACAGCGCAAGCCATATACGTGTGTGTGTATGCGTGTGTCTGCTTGGCATTTTTTCTTCATATTTTTATTTTTTTGCTCACACTTCCGTCAACATAAACGTTCGCTTGCTTTGATTTTGATTCGCAGACAGAAAAAAAAGCTGCTAACCTTCTTATGTAAACATGTTCGCACGTGCATGAATAGATTTGACTCTCTCTCTCTCTTTCTATGTGTGTGTGTTCTTTCTTATCTTACAATAACTTAAAGTTTGACCCCGAAAGCGCATCAAGAGTGCTTAGCTTATAACTGATTACAATTTTGATTAGTCATTGGGATTTTGTTTTTCCGTTAAATAACGTGCACGTGTAGATAAACCAACAACCACCCACCACCACCCACAATCCCCCACTGCTCCAGTCAAAATCAGTTTACAATAATTCAATTAACCCCTTGGGGCCAAATCAATTGGGAACTGTCTTCTTCTTTTTTATCTGTTTCTTTTGTTGTGTTTTGCTTTTGCCTTGTGACTTGTTGCCAGGCGTTGATCCAAAAGACAATAATAACAACAACAACAGCGCATTTTTGTTGGGTGTGAGAGCCATTAAATACCCTACAATAGAACCAGAACTTAAATTTTTTTATAAAGAGAAAAGTATCGTTAATCAAGTCACATTTCGAATCTCTAGTTGTTTTGCTGATATATATATATATATATATATATATATATATACATGTTTGATTGTTCTTCTTGCGTGCACATACTTCGGCATACCCGTTTCACTGGACACATACAAAGTATAAGGCATAAGGAATAAAAAAGACTGATGGCAAGTGCGTGTGAATACTTCACACACACACATACATGATACGTGCATACCAGTTACTCACATATGTATGTATGTATGTGTATTTGTACTGTACAAAGAAATCGCAGTTATTTAGACAATTGTGTTATCGTGACTGCGACGTCAGCAGCAGCTGGTAAAAGCACCTGTTACGATTTTTGGCAATTAATTGAAAATAAGACCATCGGCCACAAAATTATCAATCTTTATTTTTGCCATTGTTGTTTTATAATTGCGTCTACGGCAATTTCAATTTGAATTTGCTATGCCTCTGCTCAGTTGTTTTGATTTATATTTGCCGCACTTGAACACTGAAACCTGTTACAAAAATAAACCATAAACAAATATTAACAATAACAACTATAGTAGCAGCAGCAGACGCAGCAGCGAATGCCGAAAAGGCAGCGGCATGCATAACAGCAAAAGCAATAGCAACAACAAGTATTGACAGCGAAGCGACGTCAAAATTAACATAAACATTGAGCGACTGCATGCAAAAAAAATGTCAATTCAAATGAAGATGTGTGTATGTGTGAGAGAGAGAGATGAGAGAGAGAGAGAGAGAGAGTTTGAGTGTGCGCTTGTAAAAGAGTGATTGAGTAAGTAAGATTGAGTGAGGCTGTTAAAGCGCTCTGCTCATATGCATAAGTTTTAGCTTGTGCTTGAAATGAGAGATGGTAAATATGCATATGCATGTGTGTGTGTGTGTGTGTGTGTGTATGTATAGAGAGTGTTGCAGGTGTTTTAATATTGTGACAAAATGTGTAACGCGTTAAAGTCCATATGTGTATATATGTATATATTTATATATATGTATTCCCGATCAATATCAGCCCAGTCGAGTTGAAATAGACACGTATCTTAGTTCTGAAGCTACATATTTAAAAGACATGACTATCATTTATGTGTGTAGGCCATGATATTAAATGCATTGGTCCACTCTTCAAAAATTCTTATTTTCTTCTTATTTTGGTTTTGCTTAAAAGCCGCTAAAATGAAATCCACACTGTTAACCCACTGTTAAGCTGTGTGGATTTTGGGAACAGCTGTCCGACAGTGTAAAAATAATGTATTTCATATATCTAATCATTAAATCCACATGAAAGCAACAAGTGCATCGAAATAGCAAAAGTAAATTGTGGGAAAGAAAATGATTTGAAATATTAAGGAAAATGTGTCTTAAATAAAGAGAGTAGAGGCGAGAAAATTAATTAAGTCATGTTGTTTGGCACTCAGCAGATCTTTTCCAAGTTTTTTTTAGGTTCCACAAACGATATTTTGTTTTTAATCTGCAAAGAGGCCTTAACACTGATTCTAGTTCGATTTCTGAGTAACACACTTAAACACTCCTTGCGTTATCATTGTTATCGATAACTGTTATTTCCATTATATCGATTACAGATGTACTGGTACGGCGCTCTGTTTTTGCTCGGAGTGCTGTTAATCGTGTGGTTCCTGTACTTTAAACGTTTGGCGCGTCTCCGTCTCCGGGATGAGATTGCCCGATCGCTGAGTGCGGTGACCTCGGCGGCGACGGGTGTCGATCATCGAGGCTTGCGGTTTCGGAAACGTGACAAGATGCTCTTCTATGGCCGCCGGATGCTGCGCAAAATGAAGAACGTGAGCGGACAGATGTACAGCAGCGGGAAGGGCTACAAGCGTCGGGCCGTTATGCGTTTCGCCCGACGAATACTGCAGCTGCAGCGCGAGAATCGGCCGCTGGAGATGAAGACGGTGGAGCCACCGGCCGAATATCTGGAGGAGACAATCGAGGGCAGCGATCGTGTGCCGCCGGATGCACTCTATATGCTCCAGAGTATACGCATCTTTGGGCATTTCGAGAAGCCAATCTTTCTGAAGCTCTGCAAACACACCCAAATCCTGCAGCTAATGGCCGGCGATTATCTGTTCAAGATCACCGATCCCGATGATAGTGTCTATATCGTACAGTCCGGTATGATCAATGTGTACATTTGCAATGCCGATGGCAGCAAACTTTCACTGAAAACGGTGCGCAAGGGCGAGTCTGTCACCTCGCTCCTCAGCTTCATTGATGTCCTGTCGGGCAACCCAAGCTACTATAAAACCGTTACGGCCAAGGCCATCGAGAAATCGGTCGTCATTCGGCTGCCCATGCAGGTAAGACAACCGACCAGCTTTGCCCCATTCCCATTGGCATTTCATTCGTGATTGCAAACTATCGCGTATACCCTGTACTCATTGAAATTGGGCGTAAATAGAGGGTATGCTGACGTTGTCGAACAGTATGTAACAGTCCAAAGAAAGCCGACCACATCAGCTGTATGGCAGACGAGTTAATTTAACCATTTTTCCCCAGGGTATGTCCTAGTCGAGAACTCGCTCGAACAGCATTCATTTATATATTTATTTTGTTTTGTTATTTATTTAATGACCAAACTAAATTCTGAATAGAAAAAAAATACAAAAAGTAGAAACTAAACTAATTTAAAAAGTAAAATTCAATATTGAAATTGAAATGAATCCCAGTAAGAATTCAGTAGTCAGACTGATCACGACTACGATATGACCTGATCCCCAGCTGGTAAATATGTATCGATAAATAGATATCGATTAAATTAAGCAAACTTGATCTGTGCGAGGTATACGAAAACATATATTCAAAATGAAATCTTTAGCTTTTATGGTCTCTGAGATACGGCTGTTGAACCTGATCAAGAATATATATATATATATATATATATATATATATACTTGATGGGGTCAGAGATGCCTCCTTCTGCCTGTTACATACTCAAGCACAAAACTTGTATACCCCTTTGTATCCATTTTCGATAGTTTCATTGGGTATATAGAAAAGAGTTTTTCAAGTTTTTCGCTTGTAATTAAATGAATTAAATTAATACGAATACTAATTGCTCCCTCTTCCTCTTCTTCTTTTTCAATTATATGCATACATTTTTGGGGCAGGCCTTCGAGGAGGTGTTTGAAGAGAATCCGGATGTGATGATCCGCGTCATCCAGGTGATAATGATCCGGCTGCAGCGTGTGCTCTTCACAGCGCTGCGCAACTATTTGGGGCTCAACGCTGAGCTCGTCCAGAACCATATGCGGAACAAGAATAGCAGCAATCCGGTGGCCACTGGACAAACAGTTAGCAACGCGCAGTCGCAGACATCGCAGGCAACACAGTCACGTCCGCCGGGCATGACAAGGACACCAACATCGCCCACGATGCGTTTGTCGCGCGAGGAGCACACATTATCCGATCCGGATCCCAATCCCAATGCCAATACCCTGCACTATCACGAGATGCATGGCGATGCGCCCTACATTGATCTATACCATTATCAGCAGCAACAGCAGCAGCAACAATCCTTCAATTCACCACGACGCAATTCCGCGACGCATGCGAGTGATGCTGCCGCAGCCAGTCCAGCGTCCGGTCCCACTACGATCGATCAACGGCTGGTGCAGTCCTCAGCCGTTGACAGTCTGCGTCGGGAGCTGGGACTCGGTGAGGAGGATGCCCACATCATAGAACCATTTGTTGTTGTCCGTGAACTCGAACCGAACGTGACTCTAATCACCGAGGGCAATGCGGACGATGTGTGCATCTGGTTCGTTATGACCGGCATCTTGGCCGTCTATCAGAGCAATGCGGATGCGACGCGTGCCAGCACCAAGCAGGAGGCCAAGCCCGAGGTGCTCATCCATTTTGTGCACCCCGGCGAGATTGTGGGCGGCCTGGCGATGCTCACCGGCGAGGCGAGCGCCTATACGATCCGTTCGAGGAACAATAGTCGCGTTGCCTTTATACGCCGTGCCGCGATCTATCAGTGAGTAGCGAATACCCAATTGAGTCCCCATTATCCATCATTCCCGTTATCCGTTCAATCTCTCCCTCTCTCTTTTGCAGAATAATGCGTCAGCGGCCGCGCATCGTTCTCGATCTGGGCAATGGGGTTGTGCGTCGTCTGTCGCCGCTGGTGCGTCAGTGTGACTATGCCCTCGACTGGATATTCCTGGAGTCGGGACGTGCCGTCTATCGGCAGGACGAGAGCAGTGACAGCACCTATATTGTGCTGAGCGGACGCATGCGTTCCGTCATCACGCAACCGAATGGCAAAAAGGAAATCGTCGGTGAATATGGCAAGGGTGATCTCGTCGGAATCGTTGAAATGATAACGGAAACGTCGCGTACGACGACAGTGATGGCGGTGCGGGACTCGGAGCTGGCCAAGCTGCCGGAGGGACTGTTCAATACGATCAAGTTGCGCTATCCGATTGTCGTCACCCGTCTGATCAGTTTTCTCAGTCATCGGTTTCTCGGCTCGATGCAGACGCGGGGCAGCAATGCGTACGGGACACCGGTCGAGGCCAATCCGGTCACGCACAAGTATTCCACGGTCGCCCTGGTGCCCATCACCGACGATGTGCCCCTCACGCCCTTCACCTACGAGCTATACCATTCGCTGTGCGCCATTGGTAAGCACTCTAATACTGATCATCAATACCAGGTCTTCTGATACCAGGTGCAACAGCACAACGGTGGCTGTAGTCAGCAAATAACCATCTGTGAAGGATGGGCTCCAGGTTTGGCCGGAGGAGGAGGTTTCTAGTAATTTGCCTTTTAAGTTTAAGCTAGCTTTAAGTCTGAAATAGCGGGTGTTATTAGCAGTATACATTTCAAATTTGGCGATCCTAGCTAATAAATTATGTGAGATATATGGTTTTATCAATTTACACACATCGGGTATATCGGAAAAGGTGTGTGGAAAATGCGCGCATTTCCGATTAGAGATGGTAGATGGGCGTGGTCTGAAATATACCTTCCAAGTTTGGTGACTCTATCTTTAAAATTGTAGCAGATAAGCATTATCGATTTATCGATTTACGCTTATCGAGTTGATCGATTTCCTGCAATCTAAAATATTAAACTCCCTCGGTATCAGAGTAAAAAAGAAAACAACAAAATAACCATTTCAAATATCCATTTCGTTATCGATCATGTGCTCCGTCCACGATTCGATTTGCAGGTCCTGTGCTGCGTCTGACCTCGGAAGTGGTTGGCAATCAGTTGGGCCTCAACATCTTTGATGCGGCGAACGAATACCGTTTGACATCGTGGCTGGCCCAGCAGGAGGACCGGAATATAATCACATTGTATCAGTGCAACAGCTCGCTGAGTCCATGGACACAGCGTTGCATGCGGCAGGCGGATGTCATTTTAATTGTCGGCCTCGGGGAGCGTTCGCATTTGGTTGGTAAATTCGAGCGTGAGATCGACAAGCTGGCGATGCGAACACAAAAGGAACTGGTCCTCCTCTATCCGGAGACGACGAATGCGAAGCCGGCGAATACGCTCAGCTGGCTAAATGCCCGGCCCTGGGTGACCAAGCATCATCATGTCCTTTGCGTCAAGCGCATCTTCACACGCAAAAGCCAATATCGCATTGTAAGTCAAATCGAATCGAATCCTTTTTAAATGTGTCTGTCTCATCTTCTTCTTCTTCTTTTGTATTTATAGAACGATCTCTATAGTCGCGTGCTGCTATCCGAGCCCAATATGCATTCCGATTTCTCGCGTCTTGCCCGCTGGCTAACGGGCAATTCGATTGGACTCGTTTTGGGCGGTGGCGGTGCACGTGGCGCCGCACACATCGGCATGCTCAAGGCCATACAGGAGGCTGGTATACCAATTGATATGGTCGGAGGTGTCAGCATTGGCGCCCTAATGGGCGCCCTCTGGTGTTCGGAGCGCAACATTACCACCGTCACGCAAAAGGCGCGCGAATGGTCAAAAGTATGTTAACAGCATGCTTATGATTATGTTAACATTAGCATTAACGTTAACATTTGCATTATGTTAATTGTTTTTTAGCATATTTAAATTCTTTTGAATCAAAATTATGTTAACAGCCTGCTTATGATTATGTTAACTTTAGCATTAACATTAACATTAGCATAAATCCTTCTGAACTGCTTGAGTATGTAACAGGCGGAAGGAAACATCGCCGATCCCATAGAGTACATATATTGTTGATCATTTTAAAGCAGCAATACAATTAGAGTATGCATATCGTATATATCATACATATTATATATTCTTAGTTGTTGAATACTTATCAATTTTATTGTTATATGTATGTTGTTTATGCAGAAAATGACAAAATGGTTCCTCCAACTGTTGGACTTAACGTATCCGATCACATCGATGTTCTCTGGCCGTGAGTTCAACAAGACCATACATGACACCTTTGGGGATGTTACCATCGAGGATCTATGGATACCGTATTTTACGCTCACCACCGACATAACCGCCAGCTGCCATCGCATTCACACCAACGGTGAGTGCTGCATCCATTCATCATCCCACACATCTCCATCCATCTGCTGTTGCTATCTCTCTCTCTCCCTCTACCCCTACCTCCCTCTACCTCTCTCGCTCAGCAACGCATTTAGGTGCTTAATTAAGATTCATACGCTTTCTTTTAGCTTAAGCTGCTTTCACTTATAATGATGATGCCTTGTGTGCTTTTTTTGTTGCTTCTTTTGTTTTATTTTAATTCTTAATGCTTCCAATTGCTTTCTTTTAGTTTATTTAATTTTATTATATACATATATAGTTTGTGCATAATATTTGGTTTTTGGTTTGGTGTTTGAGCCTTTTTGTATACATATGTATGTGTGTATGTAGCTTGTAGGACAAACAAAAAGACACACGCACACACACACATACACACACACACACACACACACACACACACATTCATACATACACTCGTACATACATTTGCTGCACACTTTAAAGAGAGGCACTGACGCACTCCACTCTCCACAAAAGAGACAAATTTCCCCTCCTTAATGTGTCGCCCAATTGGAGACTCACTGAGCTTCCCTCCAAGATGTTATTGCTGTATGCGTGTGTGTGTGTGTGTGTGTGTTTTTTTTTTGTTTATTGTCGGCCTCCACGTTGTCTCTTTCATTGTCTTCTACATATATATGTGTATATGTATGTTGTGCGTTCGTGTTGGTGTCTCTTGGCTAGAACTAACCTGCTGCTGCCAATTCGATCAAAATTAATATAAAACAAATTCTAATTCATGAACGTGATATGTGATTGGTTTTAATTTTCATTCGCTCGCCTTCACCAAACTCAAAACTCAAAGCTGTTTCTCTCTCTCTCTCTCTCTCTCTCTCTCTATTTCTCTTCCCACACACATACACATACACTCACACACACAAACATTTACATAACTATGCTCGCTCATGTGCAAAAAAAAAAAAAAAAAATTCTGTCGCAGGATCTCTGTGGCGTTTTGTGCGCTCCTCAATGTCACTCAGCGGTTATATGCCGCCGTTATGTGATCCACAAGATGGACATCTTCTGCTGGATGGCGGCTATGTTAATAATTTGCCAGGTAAATAGCAACTAGCAACTAAAATTAGAAATACGATTACCTACCCCTCCTCACAACTCCCCCTCCACCCTCAACGATGTTAATCATATCTTTCAATATAAAATTTTTCGGAATTTAGAGAGCGCAGAAAGTGTTGGATTTAATGTTTGTCTCTGACTGCAGCTGTTAACTGTTAATTGGCCATGCTGGTTGGCGTTGCACACTTGTTTCCTTCTATTCGACTAGCAGCGACCCCCCCCCCCCCCCTTCGCCCCCGTGCCTTACAAACACACACACGTTCCTCTGACTTGTTGTTGTTGTTGTTGTCGTTGTTGTTATTATTCTGCTATTCTTGCTGTTGCTGATAAGAATGGTCTGTGGATCGTATTGCCAAAGTAGCCATCTTGTTTTCGTTTTTGTTTCTCACGCATATTCTCATACATACGCATACATGTATATACATGTGTATATGTATATATATATATACAACACCTACCACCTACACATTCAAAGGCAAACAGAGCACACAAAACACAGATCTTATTAATTAATTTAAATTTGCTCTCTTTTCGATTTGTAAATTGTATTTGTTTACATACATGCACTAATGCATATGTACATATGTATGTATATAATCGTTTTAGTTGATTTTGAACTTTATCTATTTCGTATCTGTATGTGATTTATTTTAATAGTTTAACATGAATCTTCATCGTATCTTTGCACTAAAGTAAACAAAAAGAAAAAAATAACTGTACACACACACATACATACACACACACACACACAACAATGGCAATAAAATTGTGTTTTCTTTCTCTCTCTTTCTATTTACCTCCCTTCGCCCCCCTCCTACCCACAAAAACAAACAAACATACACCTTGTCCACGTCGACTCACACACTCACACACTCACACACACACACTCACACACACACACTCACACACACACACACAATATATATATACATACAACTGTGCGCTTTGTCCTTTTCGCGTATACCGTTATGTTCAGGTCATCTGTGGCGCTATTGTCGCGCCAGCATGTCCATTGCCGGCGTCTTTCCCCCTTCTGTGACTATCGCGATGGGCACCTGCTGCTCGATGGATGCTATACGAACAATGTCCCAGGTAACATTAACAGTAACAGTAACAGTAACAGTCAAGGTAAAAGAACCCAGCACTCTGGCTCAACTGAACACATCTTGATTAACATAAATTATAGTTCTAACATTAACAAGTATTGCCAACACTTATTTATACATATGTTATCTTACATAATCAACAACAACAACAACACCAATAACAACATAGCTGATGTTATGCACAATTTGGGCGCCGCTCACATAATTGCCATCGATGTGGGTTCACAGGATGACACGGATCTGACCAATTATGGTGATGATCTGAGTGGCTGGTGGCTGCTTTATAAGAAATGGAATCCCTTCACCTCACCGGTCAAAGTGCCTGATCTGCCCGACATACAATCGCGTCTCGCCTACGTTTCCTGCGTTCGTCAGCTGGAGGTGAGTTTCTCTCCTCTCTCTCTCTCTCTCTCTCTCTCTGTTAACTGTCACCTTCCCAGCAGCGAAAAGACCACATTATGAATTCAATTCGTAATCTACACTTTAGTAGCTACATATTTAAATTTAAAATATAGAAATTTTAATATATATACAATTTGATGAATTATACTAGAATATATAGCAATTTTAGAAAAAACTTCTTTTTTTTTTGAAGCCCAAAAAAGTGAGGCTTAGAGACCTCAAAATTAAAATCCACAATGTTAACTCACTGTTATCTGTGTGGATTCTGTTCGACTGTGTCAAAATAACGAACTTGGATATATATTTTGACGGCGGTAATCGGCAATGGAAATAGTAAATTATTATTATTGGAAATAGTAAATTATTATATTACAAATCTGTATACAGATAAAGAGGGATCAATCATTCGCTAGTTGCCTGCTGGGCTACTGGGCTGCTAACAGTGTGCGAGCTTATCTTATTATCCATGGGTTAATTTCTTTGTTTTTGTTTATGTTTTTGGATTTTCCATTGGTTACAGGAAGTGAAAAACTCGGACTATTGCGAGTATATACGACCGCCGATAGATAAGTATAAAACGCTTGCATTTGGCAGTTTCGATGAGATACGGGACGTTGGATATGTGTTTGGTAAGAACTACTTCGATACGATGGCGAAGGCGGGTCGCTTGGGTCGGTTCAATCAGTGGTTCAACAAGGAGCCACCGAAGCGCGGCAATCACGCCTCCCTCAACGAATACACGTTCATCGATCTGGCACAGATTGTGTGCAAGCTGCCCGAGACATATTTACAGCTGGATATGGCGGATCTGTTTAGCGAGGATGAGGATGAGGATTTCGATGGATATAACTCCGAGCCAACAACTTTAAATACGGTAAATACAATTAGTATTCATCATCATCATCAGTATCATCAATTCATCAATTTGACAATATTGATTTTGAGGCTTGTGGTTGTGATTGATTGCAGGGTCGCCGTCGCATCAAGGTGCATCGGGCGGGCAATTCGCTGTCGTTCTCAGAGACTGAACTGGACTCCGACGTGGAGATCGATCTGGAGATGGACAGTAAAGTGGACAAGGCAACGCAATCGACGCAAACGTTGCCAGACAAACGGAATGTCCAAATGCCGACGACAACTCTGTTCAATCTGACGATGCCCGTAGACTTGGACGAGATCGATAAGAGTGCGAAAGTGAAACGAAAGTTGGAGACGACGAACACGGAGAGCAAAGCCGAGCCAGAAGCCAATCCATCCATAAGGGCCGAGGCGACAACCCAAACAGCGTCTCCATCCAGCAAGGAGGAGCTCGACGAGCTCGAGCTCGAGCACGAGCACGAGCAGGTGGTGGATAAACAGCAGGGAATACAACAAATAACGATACCAAAAACTAGCTATAAATCGTCGTCTGTCTGAGATATTTTTATAGTTCTTAGTTTAAATAGCCGAAGGAGCAGGAGCATGACCAGATAAAGCTAAGGCTGGAGCAGAAGCAGAAGCCCAAGCAGGAGCAGGAGCAGAAGCAGAAGCAGAAACAGGAGGAGCTGTAAAGTATACGCAGCCTGGCTAATCCGAATCTCCACTAATCATTAAGTAAAACAGACAATGAAATCGTTATATTGTTTAATTATATATAAATAATTATATAATTATATAAGTGTATAGCATATTTAGGCATAGATTTAGCTAATCACACACACACACACACACACACATATATACACACAGATACACTCAGCCACCATGTACATACATGATGTATACATCACATAGAGCTATATATATATATATATATATATATCTTCTTTTTTTTTTTTTGTCGGTATATTTGACATATATGCGACAAATCCCTGTCTTTCTCTATCACCGAATCCGCACCCACTCCATTCCACACTGTTCATATAGATCCATATACTGGTATGCTGATAGCAATAGCAAGGGCCACACCAAAAACTCAAAAGCACACTCACATTTTTTAGTTTTAGCTTATAAAAACTAAAATAAATCGTTTGTTTTTTTGGTCAATTTTTTTTTAAGATGAGCAAATGAAGATGTAAAATAAATAAACAAATGTGAAACTACAAGTTTAATATTTTACTTATTATTTTCCTGGTCCTCATAAAGAATGTAAGAGTCAAATCTAAAGTACAAATTGATTTTACAAAATGCACAGCTTGAAAGCATTCTTTTGGGATGCTGCAAAGCTGAAACAATTGAAACAATTAAAAAAATAATAATAGATTTGTGAAGTACATGAAGTACTATCGAAGTGCATTCAAAGATTTTGGGGTGTCATCTAAGAGCCCAAACACTTGCACAACTTCACTGTCAGGGCGAACGGAATTGAGTGAATATAACAGAATCCCTGTTTACCCGGAAACTACAAGGACAACTGGCATGTTCATGTAGCTCTGGTCTTGTTGGACACACGACGCATGAGTTACGACTTAAAATCGCATTTCTTTTTTACAAAAAACAGCCCTAAGTCGACCAAATCAAGGATGCATATTTCCAAAGGATAATGTGCTCTCAGTAAGTAGTCCAAAGCTCAAGATCCTGCATAATTCGAAATCAATCTAAATGCTTTGGAATGGATATTAATCGACGTAGATATATCTGTAAATAAATAAAAATGAAAACAAAACACACATTTTTGCATTTATTCATTTCGAATTTAAATTTATTTAGGGAATTGCGCGAGCCATAACCGTTCAATAGTTATCGATACATGTCGATACTTATCGAAATATTTATTGCATAGCGTGCCTTTGCCAATACATTAATATATGTATGT
>JAWNLH010000885.1:10692500-11137500 GCA_035042485.1 Drosophila cyrtoloma | reverse complement strand
GCGATCCTGACTCAGATAAAGCGGCTTGCCACGTCTACATTAGAAAGAGAGAACAAAAAAAAAACAAGAAAAAGAAAAATAACAATAAATAACTGTAGAATATATTCTGTATTTGTATAATATTTATCGCAACTTGTTCCCAAAGGAATATATTATATATATATATATATAAATATATATGCTAATTGAAGTTTGTTCCCAAAGAAAGCCTAGATAAGATTGCAAGAAATGCATTGAATAATGCATTTGCCAATTGGACGATTTCTCAATTCAAATAAATAATAATTAATCACATTTGAAGTCATTCCCATCATGGGTTTTATTTAAGAAAACAACTAATAAACAATCTTATTTGAAAACTTTCTAAGTTATTTGAAATTGTTTCTTGTGGGGTTTTCCAAATCTAGTCCAGGCAATGCGACTCTTTGTTGCCTTAAAAACTGTTCATTTCAAATACATGTTTTTCAATAAAATAATCTTGAAAATAAGATTATATTTTTGAGGATATATATATATATATATATCAAATCAAAGCTGCTTATGATCGATTGAATTACTCACTTGAGATCGCGATCCTCCTCATCGAAATCATCCAGATATAATGAGCCCCAGAGGCAGGCGCGTCGTCCCCTAATCACAATGATGTACGTTGAGGTGACCACCAAGAAGATGCCAATGCCGCCGCCGCAGGAAATTGTGTGCTATTATATTTATATGGAAATAAATCAAATAATCAATAAGAAAACCGTTTCTCGTCTCGATCAATTGGGATCATTATCATTATGGTTGGCCTACCCGGACTGCCTCACAGCATTCCTTTTCGGCACAGCAGTTCTGCTTGAGGCACACAATGGTGCCGCACAGCAGACAAATGGAGCTCTCCTTGGGCACCTTGTAGCAGTTGAGGCAGGGTCGCTCGTGATAGTACTGCAACGATAACCGATAACCGATAACGATAACAAGGCAAATTATGAAATATATATGCAGTCTAGGTTAATTTTGATTAATCTCACCGTGAAGAGACGCTCATATTCGCGGGGTAGCTCCAGGAGGCGGGGCTGCTGCCACAGCGAGTGCTGATTCATGAGGATTAGCTTGCGAACAGTGTCCCTGGGCGGATGCACATCCATGAGCTGCTTGCACCAGAATTGTGGCAACGTTTGCTCCGTGCCTGGAATAAAACACAATCCCTTCGATGCATTAAAGCAATCCCAGTCCATTGAATCGGTGACCAGCTCCAAATAGTAAACGAGACGCACAAACTCCAAACCGGGCGCCGATATCTCCGGCATCTCGTGCCTATACAAATGCTGACGCAGCAGCGCCGCAATGCGCAGAAATGGTAAGCACAGCGATTGCAATTGCAGCTCCATTGACTTGAGATTCACCTCAGTAGCAGCAGCAGGCGCAGCAGCAGCAGCCGCCCCAGTTGGACACTCATCAGTTGGTCCAACACCACCAGCTGCTGATGTTGCACCAGCCGCACTGGTGCTGGGTATGCTATCCCGTCGCAGATGCGTCAAGCGATCCGTTTGCTCCAGCACCAGCGCCATCGCTTTGCCCAACTCTGCGCAACTCTGCAGCGAACCGTATCTTGTCGAGCTGCTGCGCCGATTGCTGCAATTGGAACTTGAACTGGAACTGCAACTCTTGTTGCTATTTGCTGTTGTTGTTGCTGTTGTTGTTGCTGTTGTTGTTGTTGTTGCTGTTGTTGTTGTTGTTGTTGTTGCTTCACTTGCAGCTGTTTCGCATGTTGTCGCGGAATTGGAGGCGGAGGTAGAGTTTGCTTCTGTGCTGCCATAGTTGGCCAGGATGTGATCGCACTCGAGTTCGGTGAGCGTGACGCACAATTGGACAACAATCTGATAGTAGAGCAGATTGTACATCACCTTAACCATGCAGGTGAAATAATCTGCAATGCAACAAATACAATTTAGATACACATATATCCATATATATATATATATGGGAAAGGGAAGCGAACTCACCCTGATCGAGATGGAGCGGGGCGAGCAGTATGAATTTGAGTAGCAGCGCAATGGGATCCGCCAGCAGACTAGGTATCAGTTCCCGGCAATGTGCGGGCAATGGCTCCGTATCGTTAACCGGCATCCCGGCAAGAGATGCCCAGCTGCTCCACAATGGCCATTCAACGAGGACGCGCACATGCACGGACAGCACATGGAGCAATGGAACAATGCAATCCCGTTTCGGTTTGTATCGTGTCGCATTCGAGGTGCACAGCGAGCCACCACGTTGTATGATCTCCGCCTCGAGATTGGTGCGCGCTATCGACGTCACAAAGATGAACAGCTTTCGGAACGTGATCGTGGCACATTTGACCTTCCGCTGGGCAATGTTCGTCATCACCTCCATGGCATGGCCCATGGCCTCCGTTAGTTTAGTGGGTTGCTATCGAAATGAGATGATGATGGTGATCGTAAATCATTATTATATATTATATTATATTATATTATATTATATTTATATTAGTTAAGACGCGAAAGGTGTTCCTCATCATAGATATCTAGAGAGTCCCCAATTGATTAAATAATAGTTGGAATTGTAAGGAATAATTAGTAGATCTCGAGAGCGAACAGAAATATTCATTTGGCTAAACTTTACTGCTTTTGCAGAGCAAAAAGTAAGAAATTCTTTTGCACAGATTCTAATCTGCTTTGGTGAATTGAATATAAATCTGTATTCCAGAATCCAGATCTACAAGAGATGTGAAGGCAGATGGAAAGGCTTTGTTCACAGTGAATTCAAATTTAAATAAGTTTTAAGAAGTAAACCGAAATCGTTTCACTTCAAAAGGCAAAGAAAAGTAAAGATTACATCGACTCACCGGCATCGTTTCGTTCTCTTTGATCAGATCGGTGAGATCGGCGACGAGCTGCTCGAACGGTTGATTGCCGGAGCGCACCAGATGCATGGGTCTGTCCAGCTGGGGGCTGAGGGGCAGCACCGAGTTGGACAACTGTCGACAGACGGGACAATAGAATTCGCCACGATCCTGCACCGGTTGACGTTGCGTTGTATAAAGGGATTTCAGATATGCCTCCAGGCAACTGAGATGGACATGATGGCCGCACGACTGCACATGAACACCATTATCGTAGGCCATATTATTGGACAGATACCACGATTCCACGCCAAATTTGTCGCTGAGCAAATTGGTGCGACGCGTAAATTCGCTGGCCAGGCGGGTCGTCTGCTTCAGTCGCTCCTTGTCCGCATCGTTCAAGGGGAGCGGGAGGCGATCGGCGATGCGACGACGATGGCCAACAATGCCGCTGGACTCGACGAGAACGACAAGGCCAATGGGATTCGTTTCGGTGCTGGCCGTTGTGCAATTGCAAATGATGCAATCATATTCCTTTTCCCTTGGCTGCTCCTCATACATCGCCTCCTCGTCCTCATCCTCCAGTCCGAAGTCCATGTTGTTGGCAGCCGCTGCAGCGGATTGCATAAATTGTTTCTGCTTATTGGCAAAATCCTGCATCATTTTCTGTTGACGTTCGCGTGCCATTTTACGGCGCTCCTCCTTCTCCTTGGTCTCCCGAGCACGTGCCTCCGCCTGTTTCTCCCGCTGATTGGGCCACAAACGGGCGCGTATATCATCGATGCACTGCGCACACTGCGCATCCGTGTGGCAATCTTGCGCAACAGATTGCCAATGAAGAAGGGACCATCGCCAATCCGCGAACTCGACACGTGGATATTCTGATAGTTGTAACTGGGAAAGCGCTCGGCCAACGCTGTCGACGACGACGACGATGATGTCGACGTTGAGGATGTGCTCGCCTCATTGCAATCAACATCCATCGGTGTAGAGATGGTGGTGCGATGATCATCCAGCGAAAAGCTATCCAAATTGCCACTCAATTGCGAATGGAGCTTGAGCAGCAGCGACAATATACTCTCGTCCATGTGCAGCTCATCCCTATTGCCGGCACTGGCGATTGCAATGTCAACGGCACGTTTCCTTGCACCACCGCCGGCTACGCCGGATACGCCACCGGATATGCCACCGCCGGGGCCGCCAAGTGAATTCGATGGCACCACGTCCATATTGCTGCTGGGCACAGCCACAGGCAGACGGACACGTTGAAATGGCAATAGCATTCCACTACCAGTGGGCGTTGTGGGTGAGAACATTTCATTGTCGCTGGCACCGATACCAGTTCCCGTTTGTCCCGTTCGCTCATCATCTGGCGTTGCTGCTAACGTTCCAGGCATCGTGCCCGGCGTCGTCGTTGTTGCCGTCGTCTCGGCGAGCAGGAGATCTCTGCGTATGGCCACCTCCATGCCGCTCTCGGGCAGCGTTATCTGTTGCAGCGGGAAATGATGAAAATCCTGAGCGCCCGGACTCATATCCATGGCATTATCGTGTCCATCCTCGCTGCCATCGGGCTGGAGGAGTACAACACCCGTTTCAGCCACCACCGATAGATCGGGCACGAGTGCCACCTCCATTCGCATGCGGGACAATGCACTGTTGCGCTGTTGCAGTGCCACACTGCGTGCCACACTCATCGCACCGGATGTCTCGTCCAGTTCATCCAAACCATAGGAGGCGGCGCCAATCATTCGTCTCGCCTCCGTTTCCACATCGAAATCAAGATCCGCATAGAAGGGATTCGAGCGATAACTGGATGTGGTGACCTGAGGATCACGGGATTTTAGTGACACTTTGCTCACCACGTGTCGCAGATTACAGCCCAGATTGTCTGTGGGATAGCATTGGAAGAGCTTGGGCGGCTCACGCCGCTGTCCGCCATAATAATAGCCCGATTGATGATGCTGCGGCTCACACTCGACCATGGCAACGGGTAAGGCACCGGCAGCGTTAGCAGCATTCGCCGCACCCGACGTTGAGGATGAGGATGAGGCTGAAGCTGAGGATGATCCGCCGGCGGCAGCGGCATTAATATCATTACTCGTCTCCACAGCGATCTCGAGCAGAAAAACAGCCAGCGCGAGCAGATGCTCGGAGACATCGCGTGTGTGCACCGCCCGAAAGAATATCGAGAGTATGGTGGAGTGAAAGAGACGGGAGTTTAGAATGCGACACGGATCGGTGAAGGATTCACCCACCGGCAACGGAAGACGAAACGGTGGCCAAAGATTACCACTGACAGGCATCTTATTTTTCGATTTAACATAGTTGGTGAAGCGATCCAGCGACGATTGAAAGTCGCGACGATGCACGGCACGGAGGAGGACATGCAACGGATCATAGTACTCCTCCCACACCTCATCGATGGGCGTGAACAGGCCCTGTTCGAGATTCTCCGATCCAGATGACGGTGCCTTGTACACGGACAGCTTCTTGAGGAACGTCTCGAAATTCTTGGTGTGCACATTGCCCGAACGCTCCGGCATCAGTTCGAGCAGCTGTGAATGCGTCTTATTCTCGGTGGCCAGCAGTGCACTGATCTCGATGATGCACTGGGTGGCCTCATCGTTGCCCAGATTGGTGCGACTCGTCACCAGGGTAGCGAGAAATGTGAGGAAACCCTCCAGCATTGATGATTGCTCCGGCTTCTGGGGCTGCTTCAGTGGCGCCGTCTCCAGCCATTGACCCACATCGAATAGCTCGATGGTGTTCTGCAGAAAGAAATATTGCGATAGATTTGTTGCGCATATTTGCAGAAAGAACAGATCCATGTCGGCCATTGAATTGCAAAAGTTCGCCTGTATGTAGGTCATGGCTTGGCCCTTGATCTGCAGACCATTGCGCACCCATTTGCCGGCCAGAATTTCGTAGAAGAAGCTCTGAAAATAGAAAACAAATAGACAATTTTCACAATTAGCAAATATATTATATATATCGATAAATAGCGCAACAGACAATAATTGAAAATCAACACTTAACCCGCGCTTTCGGTTTGTTATCGATAAATAGAGCAAAATAGAACGTCATCTTTTTTACATGGTGGCAGCACTGCAGTTGTACATATAATATATATATATATGTGTGTATGTTATTGCTTGCTCACTCACTCTTGTGCTTTGACCTATGCTGCCTGTGTTTGACATGCAACAGTAAAAATAACAGCAACCAAACAAAGACAGACAACCAAAACTGTCTTTGAGCGCAAAAGAAGTACAACTAATGAGCGCAGAGCAGAAAGAGCCGAACTCACAACGACGAAGCCGCCGCCGTCATTCGTATTTTGATTTTCAAATAGCAAAGTTGTGTTTTTTGCGTTTGTTGGTGTTGGTGTTGCTTTTCTGTGTAACTGACTTCCAGCAACTCTTTAATAAGAAATAAAATTAGACAAAAACACACACGTGTAGAAGAAAAAATGCAGCTGCTGCAGTCACACAAATTACATTTACTGCAGTTATTATTTTTAACTGTTATTTGGCGACCAACACCAACGACGGCGGTCATTGAGGATGTGCTCGATGTGTTGCATGTGGTCAAGGAGGTGACAACCGGTGTCCTCAAGGCTTGGGACATTGTGCAGTCATCGCCACTGGCGGCCAGCATTGAATTTCCGTTGATGCGCGAAAAGCAGCGCAAAGTCTTGCAGCGCTTGAAAGAGGTCAGCCGACATATTGATGAGACCGAGGCGCAGGTAAACAAAAAACATATGTACACCAACACTACACTCTCCCTTTCTCTCTTATACACATGTGTGTATAAGAATCACACTCATATACTTACACTTATGCGTTGCCCTCCCCACAGCATTCTCAATATATTGCGCTGGCCATCGAGTCGGTTAATAATTTCATAAGCAACAATGTACCGTTATTGGGCAAAATGAACGATATAACGGACACAATGAATCGCATCTCGTCGCGTTACGAACAAATGCAGAGCTACGAGACGCACAAGGACAAACTAGAGATGAGCACATTAATCACATTCGCTGAGTGGACAGTATCGCCAAATGCGTATTCGGTGCATCATCTGATGAATCGATTGCATTTTACGCTCTTGGGCACGGGCAATGGTAAGATTGAGGAACAAAAGCTTCTCAATTCGTCATCGTCGTCCGTCAATTTGCTCAGCCAACTGGCATCCAACTATGAGGTATGTATGAATTGCATGCATCAGCAAATATCCAATCAAAAATCTTGTAGCATTTCCTTACAGCATACATATATATGTATATGTGTGTAAATGAATGAATGAATCATCCGTGTTGGTTCAGCTTAGTCGCCCAGCTCAATTGAACTGGACTTTCCGGTCTCACCGATTAATCGCTTACGCCTCATGTGTGTGTGTTTGTTGCTTTTTGGTTTTTGGCGCAAATTGGGTAACCCCAAAAGAAAGTCTCAAGCCAAGAAAAAAATGTTAACTGCGTCGGCGTCGCTGCATATATTACTCATCACTAAGCAGCGCAGACAGAAAAAAACAGTGGAACACAGACACAAAGCAAAGTTAAACATGAGCCATATTCAAACACATACACACGCACACACACACACTTGTACAAAAATATATAGGCAAATACAAGCACGCATGCGAATTAGCGTTTCATGCGTCGCAGCGGCAGCAGAATTTCATTTATTCAATAAATGGAAAAGGTGCTGCAAAAAAATTCCAATTTGCAAAAATCGGACAGGGTAAACACACACGCCCGCTTACATACATACGTACATGCAGATATGTATGAAAGCAGCAGAAGCTGTGTTTACAAACGCGCCGAGGTCAAAGGTCTCAGCTAAATGTAAACAATGCGCCCAACAAACACAAGCAGAGCAAAGGCAAACACCTCAAACAAAACAAAGCAAAACAGAATAAAACGAAACGAGTTGTTTAGCCAGCAGCAAAGGAGAGCATAGGGCAGAGGCAGTGCACCGCATGGCAATTTTCCCCCATCTTTTTGTTTCTTCCTTTTTTCGTTAATTGCAGTGTGTGCCTTGTAGTGGTTAACGAAAAGGAAGGCGTGAGCGAGAACGAGAGTACAGGTTTAGCAGTCAGCTGGCTGAGCCACGAAGAAACATTACGCAGTGACGTCAATAGAGCATAATATCGTTTATCGATAACAATCATAAGCTGAGCAGGTCAATCTGCAGCTACAGCTGATCGGGCAAATTATGCGCGCTCAGCCTTTGTGTCCCCAAATATAGCCAGAATTTAGCTCAAGCTTAAAAATCGCGCGCGCTCACACACACACATGCACACACTCACACTCACACATGCACACACACACACACTCACACATGCACACACACACACACACTCACACACTCACACATGCACACACACACTCACACAAAGAAGTGCCATTGTGTTGTGGGTTGTTTAAACTGCTCATCGTCTGGCCACACAGCAAAATAACAAATAAAAAAATTCAGGGCTCCTAGTCAACGATTTTCTACGCGAAGCGACGACAACGACGAGCTGAAAAAAGCAACAATACGAAAGAAAAAAAAAGAGAAAAAATCACGCTCGTAAGCGGTTCAGGGGAGCGGAGCGCACGAACGAACACAACGAACGGGAGTAAAAATTCTTATTTGTGTACGTACGCGAGTCGAGTGCGAGTCAAAAGCAGCACACTTGCACTCTCAGACACACACACACACAGAGACACAAACACACACACGTATAGCACATAACATTTCACAAAAGCCAGCCATGTCAGAGCGGCTGAAAGCAGAAAACAGTAGCAAAACAACCAGCAACAGCAACGACACAAGCGTTGATGGACAAACAACATTAAAATAAATCGCAAAAAAATAAAGTTTTTTTTTTGTTTCTGAAACAGGCACATCATACATACATATACTAAATTAAATTGAAATTTAACAAATTGCAAGGCACGCGCGTGCAAGCGAGCAAAAAGAGACTACCTATAACATATACATATGTGTTGCATGCATGTGTATATATATAAATATATATATATATATGTGTGTGTGTGTGTGTGTATTGAAAGTCAGAAGAGAAATAACTGACAGTCTTTGTTTAAAAAGACTGGCAACGCTTGACAAACAGTTGATTTTTCGCATGGCAAAATTGCTCTGGCTAAAGCAAAACGCGGAATAAAACAAAACGGAGAACTTATCAAAGAGGCAGACTCATTGCAGGAAGTCCCCAGATCTAAAGTTTGTGTATTGCGCACAATGTCCGCGATACCATTATTATCGTTATTATTACTGATTGCGGCTGCTGCTGCTGCGCAGTCAACAATGTATGTGCATCGAGCTCCCGTATTGGGGGTGGATGCCCTACGTAACGAGTATTTCCATTTGGTGCGGGACCTTTGGCAATATTTGGAGAAAACGGCGAACAGTCAGAACAATCGGGATCAACAGTTGCGCAAAGTGTACGATTCGCATCGCAGTTTCATCAATAAACCGGAAATGGATCGAACATTTAACGATGGCAACCAATATCAAATTTTACATCATTACGAATGGGCGCTTTTGGAGAGCAAGTTGTTGCAATTGAATGGTATTTTTTACTCTTTCAAGGTAAACACAACATACAACACACCACCAGTAGCGAATTGTGCTCATTTTTTCGATAATTTGAATTGAAAATTCTTAATCTTCCTTCCATCCCCAATTCCGCACGTGCCCGCCGCCATCAGCATCATCTAATGAAAGCGACCACCAGCAACGATTTGGAGGAGCGTGCTGTGCTGGATTTAACCGAGGCAGTGTTGCGCAATGATAAAATATTTTCAATGTCGCAAATATTTCAAGAAATTGAATACTGTATGGTCAAGCAAACGATGTACTACAGGGCAATGGTGGTTAGTCTGCAATTTTGGTATATGTGTGTGCGTGTTGTAGATTAGATGTTTATTTTTTTAAAGCCGCTTTGCTTATCACCCTTGCTGCGTGTTTGACGCAAGCGCACATTAATAGCTACAACACAGCGGAAACGGAACGCTGATGTTATTGCTATAATTTAACTAACAACTTATGTGCGCGTGAGCGAAAGAGATAGAGAGATAGGCAGTTGGGGGAGAGCTGCCAGATTTATCTGTTTTTAATTGCACGTAACGTATACGTAACGTAAATCATATATGCAATTGGAGTGCAATTAAGATGGGATAATATCGATAACGCGTGTCATACGCAATATCGATATCGCATAACAATAACAGTAATCGAAAATGTAACATTTTTGCTTACACATTTTATTCGGTTTTGTAGAAATCGCTGGATGAAATGTGCCACACGCAACAATCGCCACAACAATTTGTCTACTCACTGTACACGGACATTGCACTAACGGAACTCAAGGGCTACACCATGATGGAGTTCTCGTGGATGATGTTGCGCGTCTATGGACGCGGCAATTTCACCCAGGAAGCGGAACTGATGCGTCGCGACTATGAGAAGCGCATGGAGCGAACATTAAAACTACTGCGCGAGGTGATGCAACGATCGGATCGAATTGTTTATCGCTGTGATCCCCAGAAGCATATCAAAAATCAGACATACGATGAGGTGACACGTCTACTCCAGGGCTACATTGTCAACGAGGTCGATCTGAATACGGACGATACGTGCCGGGAGACATGCGATTTCTATCAGTCGACACGCAGTGATAGCTGCTTCAAGGAACTATATTGCGCTAGGCAACCGAAGTGTACGGGTAAGATCTACAATTGCCAGTTTGTCGATAGCGATATGTGGGTATGTCCATCGCCATTGAATGGCAGTCGCCGTTACGAGTACATAGAGTATGAGAATGGCCGTATGCTGGGTCAGCGCAAGACATGCTCGCGTGGCACCACCAAAGTGGATAGCTGGTGGCGTTATCTCTTCTGGCACTGCAGCTACTGTTTCTGTCTGTGCGATGAGCAGGGCATCAAATCAGATCGTTTCTTCAATCTTCGCGAATCCGTCGCCGATGTCAAGCAGAATAAGTGAGTGATGAGAACTAGATATCACAAGATATTCGAGTTATCGATATTAATCATTTCTCTCTCTCTCTCTCTCTCTGGCAGAGTCGTCACTGGTCTACGTTTTGTGAAGCGGAATCGTGTCTTTCATCTGCAGATACAGGAGGGCCAACTGTTGCCACGCGGTAGCATAAATGCCAGCAGTCTGGCCTGGAAGCCGGTCGATGACTACAAGATCTTTGATAGAAATGTGGCCAAGGGCAGGGACTATCATACGATGAGCTATGAGAGTCGCTCCATCGATCTGGATGATATTATGAAAATGGATGATAATAGTTTCGTTGTGACCGGTGTACGATTCCGGGTGCTGGGCGCTCATTTGAATTTGGAGGCGCGTCTCAGTGAATTCGATTTCAAGCGCGGTGAACTCATCCAGCCGGAGGTGAACAGCGTTTGGCAATCGAATGACAATACGGATGTGAGCGGCGAGCGCAGGTAATGAAAAAAAAAAAGAAGAAACTCCCAAAAATAAAACTAAACTTGTTTTCGTTCTTGCAGACAAAAACTGAACATACACAATGTGGATGTGCCGACGCGTACGGTCGTCAGTTCGCTGGTGATATCCAAGCACAATCAGTACATTGAATTTGTCAATTCGGGAATGGATAAGGATGCGGCACAGAGCACAGTGCCCTACCTCGATATACAGGATGTGGTCTCGAGTCCACCAGTGCCACTAGCTGGCATCGGCATCTACTATAAGACACGGCCAGGCTATGGCGGCTTTGTCGCACCCAAAATAATCACCTATGATTTCTCACCACACGTTCAGGTGCCAAAGAACACGAACTAAAAAAACCTAAAGAAAAATTAGGTTATGCAGCGCATCGTCTCTCAGCTATATATAATAATAATAAACACAACTAGCTTTCTATGTAGGATCTACAACTGATTTCTTCTTACTTATTAATAAAATAATTTTGTGACAAACACTACTACTGCGAAAGCGAACAAAAAGAAAATCAAATAAATTAAAATTTTAGCCATAGATAAAAACACAGTCTTATCAGTTGGCATATATATATATATATATATATATAAACAAATTTCAGACCAAACAGTTGATGCTTGGTCAAAAAAACAAAAAAGGGGCCCCTCCTTCCAGACATCTATATTCAACTCAGGATTTAAACAAACAACCGATTGTTCCTGTGATCCGAATATCTCTTAGCAAACAAAAAAGTTCTTTATAACAGAAGTTATCTTTTCAACCGATTGTGGCTAAGTAACATATTATGAGGTAACAAGCTTGACACAGAAATTATAATAACCTCTGTGAGGCTATATAAATAAATGATTGTGAAACATCTCTTAATTCAAGCTTCCCAAGTCACATTTTCTGTAAAGTATTTGCCAAAATACTAAACCATATTTTGGAAGATGGATTTGTATTGTTTGACTTTCGTTTGAGTTTGAATGGCTAAAGGTCAATCACTCTATTGCCAACTTTTCGACAATATATATATATATATATATATACAACAAACACAAGGTCAATCAATCTCATAACAAGTTTACGAAAATTCTATATTCAAAAATATGCAAAAGCTTCTGCAGATGAACAAGATTTGATTTAGATCTTCTGCTAATGCATATGTGATTTTAATTTTTTGGATAATTCGAAATTAAGGAGAGCAGCAACCACAACTTTATATACATATATTGATATTTATATGGGGATCATTGAACTCACTTGGACACGGAGTGGATGTATCATTAGCAGGGGTAAGATGTCGGGACGGAGGGCAGAACATCGCTGAGACTGATGCCCATTTTGGTGACTGCCTGGCAGACAAAGGCGGCCAGATAACGATGCAGCGGAAAATGAAACGAGGCCTGCATCATTTCCTCCTGTCAGATAAAAATATGTTTGTATAGAGTTTAATTTGCAGTTCAACACAAACGTGAATGTAGAACATACCAGTGACAATTTGGGCTCTCTAAAGTAGATGGAATCGAGCCATTCGTGCAGCGTCGTCACACAATAGTTGATGATCTTCTTGGCTAGATGGGCATGGGTGCCATCCTGCAGATGGGAAATGATGGACCACATGGGATATGCGCTGGCCTCCAGTTCGCAGGAGAATGCCGCATAGTAGCTATTCGGTTCGAATTCCACATGCGAGGCCGTCTCTCGCACATTCACATTCATGCCCTGCAGCATCTGCAGGAACTGAAACCACATATCGATTAGGTTATCATCGCGTAGAAAGACCAACGCCACCGATTCATGTGAGAGAACATTGTTAAAATCGGAGACGAGGGGCCAATAGCAATGATCCTTCATCACTTGACGCGTACAATCTATCACAAAGTGAAAGTTCTTGATGGGATCTGCAAAAGGCACAAATCGAGAAAGTGTTATGCTAGTCATCACATTATAAAAATCAAAGGGCAATCAATTGAATGTTACCATGCAGCGTATTCTGTATGAGTATCTTGGACATCATCAGCTTCAAGCTAATGATCATCACATGCAACAGCGACAGCTCATTGACCATTTTGAGGGCAAGGCTCTCGTTGGAGAAGAGCTGAACGCTCATGTGGACAACCCGATTGCTGAGTGTATCAGGATCCCGGGACATTTCCAACACCGACGGAATGCGGCTGTAGTGCATCACAAATGTTCGTGTCAGGTGTTCCTGTGCAAATTAAAAATTAAATATATATATATATAGAGCTATATATATTAGGAGCTATAATTGCTTACCTTGTAGTCCTGATCGGGTAACATATTGAGCAGGAAGCAGACCAACGTCTGCGGAAACTCAAACTTGAATGTCCAGAATATGAACTCCTCCAGCAAGGTGGTGTGCACCAGTTTCTTGCCGAGCGCCGGCAAGTCCCGATACTCATCGGGTGGCTCCGGATTTGGGAAACGATTGACGGCATCCTCATATTTCTCGCGATTCGCCTTGAGAAAGTGTCCGTTGCGTGTATCCTGGCACGGTGTCTCCATAAAATACGAATAGACATCGGCATTGATCAGTGTCCGTGTCATCACCTTGCGCATTATCTCGCCCATATTGTTCAGATCGATTAGCATATTGGCGAACGCTTCGCATGAATATGAATTATTCGCATGCTGTTGCTGCAGTGAAGCATCGCTGTGCTCCCGAAAATGCTGGAGCAGACGGAAGAGGAGCTTTGGCATTATCGCCTCGGCGACCGCCAACAGATTATTGGGCACTGGATCGCGATTGACGCGATTATTGATGCCGTGATCACTGCAGAAGCCCTCCGCCTTCATCACCGATGTGTCCCCACAATCGCAGGCACCACCTGCCTGTGAGAGGAACATGTTGAAATCATGATTCGCATGATCACCCTTCTTGAAACAGTCGCGACATATCGACATGCATGGCGATATGCCGCAGGTGCGACACCGATATGCCACAACATGGGGCACCCACACCAGACCGCATTTCGCATGGTTATCGTAGCTGCGCACTGTGTAAAAAGAAAAGCATAAAACAACATTAGTATTGAATCTTTATTTATAATTGTTAAGCATACAAATATCGATATTATTTTGTAAACGATAACCGCCATGGTTTAAATATGTGAGGTGGGGTGGGCTTTCTTTTGCATAGTGTGAAGGGGGTGGAGGATTGCTGTCCAGCTGTCCAACATAATCCTTCGTATCGACCAACCTCCACAAAAGAGCAGCTGCTTAACAGTTGTCAATTGTGCTACCTCAAATTATATATTTGTGTATGTCGTCACAAAATCAACTGAATAGCTGAGAGAAAGAGAGACGGAGAGAGAGCGTGATAACGAACGGAAAGTTCAAATTGATCTGAAACCCGTGAACTTAGCAGCAATCTATAATCCTTAACATTTTGACCCTTAACAGCAAATGTGCCAAACTATTTCTTATAAACAACAGACAATTCAGCAACAATGTGCCAAAAGTATTTATAGAAAGAACAAACAAAAAATATATATTCAGCGATACAACGACCAATTTTCCAATTTAATGACTGTGTTGTGCGACAGTTATGGTATTTATTTTGCAAACGGAACTAAACCAATTTATACTCACTTCAACCGGAAATGAGCAATTGAGAATTGAGCCATTTATTTCGTTATGATGCAGATTATATGCAGTTAGTTAACGATACAATATGTATTGCAAGCAAAACAATATTTGCTCGCTGTTGTTGCTGCTGTTATCTTTTTATTGATTTGATTAAAATCCAAAAATAAATATGATGCACTCATTGCTGTTGGCATAATATTTAATGTTGGCGCTTTCGTTGCTTGCGTGACTTGTCTTTGACTTTTGCGTTTGCCTGGGCCTCGCCAAAAAGGTCAACTGAATGCGGAAGGAAATCAAATTAAACGAAAGAAGCCAGGGCAAAAAAAATACGGCAACACCAACAATAACAACAACTGTAAGCGCTAAACGCATCGGAGCAGTAAAATTGATTGACAATTTGTGTTTCATGGTCTGGCAATGGCGATCGACAAGTTGCCATGCAACTCTGCGTTTGCCTTCCCCTCTCCCACTTAACTATTTACCGTCGTTCTCTCCCATCACCACTACCCCCACATTCACAAACAGCACAGAGCGAAGAACACATTGTTTTGACAATGTTCGATTAACAATTTTAAAGAGTGCAAAAGCAATATAGAATATGCATACGCATGTGTGTGCGTGTGTATGTGTGCCTGTGTAAGCTTTTGTCAACAACAACAATAACGGTCAACACGAACAAACGCAAGGCCCGAAAAAAAAAGAAATTAGAAAAAGTAGAACAAGAAGAGCAAGCGAACGGACAGACAGACTGACATGCATGCAGATTACACTGTGGTGCAAAAGCAGCGGCATTTGTAATGCAAATTGTGTGCGATATTTATGTATGTTGTGTGTGTTTGTAATGTAGTTTTCAGAGTTTCGTGTGCACTGTGCAAATGAAACATGGCGTGTCAACAATTGTCAAATCAACAACAATGACGGTCAATAAACTTTTCACAGTGTACGCCAGGGCAAGCTACATATATATATAAATATATATAATATATATATATATATGTTTGTGTGCGTCTCCATGACAGCAGCACGTAGCATTTTCATTTGCAATTTAGCAATTGTTTGAAATGATTTTCTTTTTTTCATCTGCTTCTTTCTTTTACACATGCATGCAAGCGTTGGCGTGTGTGTGTCTGTGTGTTGGTAAATGATAAAAAGAGAGAATGAATATTGTGCCGTTTGACAAGGGTGGCAATTTAGATGCATTAAAAGGAACAAATGCAGCTGCTGCGTGTTTTTGAACGGATGCTGCGGAAATATTACGCAAGGCAAAGCCGAAACAAAAACAACAGCTGACAGCCACACACAAGGTGCAACAGCTAGCCAATGTGCGTGTGTGTGTACGCATGTGTGTGTGAGAGACAAGTGGGACAACGAGCAATATATCGGCATTGGGGTTGTCAATGTTTGCGACGCACTCTGTGCCTGGCACAAAACAAAAAAGAATCAGGCATCAACGCAGTAAATAGATAATATTGCCAGATTAAATTTGTGCTAAATGGGCTAAAGTTAACTCAAGTTCCACTCTCTTTCTCTCTCTCTCTATATATATATGTGTGTGAGTACTTTGTTGATTAAAGAAGATATTTATTATTGTTGTTGTTGCTTGTTGTTTTGTGCTTTGTTTTGTTGCTATAGCATTGCACTGTCACGCTGCCTTGCACCTTACTTGCTCACACTTGCGTGCCATATATACAAACCTATCTACCATGCCGCCCTACGACCATTTTACCACATACACAGGCACACACACAAAAGCAAAACTAAGCAACAGCGCACAGGTATGCGCACCAATACACACACACAGTGAAAATTTCAGGGGCAACGACTTGCACGATCAGCTGGTTAGCGATAACACAATATATCGATAAGGCTGAAGCATATTAAATTTGAACTATTATTGTTATTACGCTCTCTTTCGCTCTCTGTGGCGTTACTCACCAATTTTAACAAATTCCGTGGGCGTGCGACCGCCAGCAATTAGCCAGCGTATCCATTCGATATTATCGGGATTATCGATAGGTGTGCCAGGATTGAATAGCGTATCCATAATTGAATCCAAATCGGGCGTTGGACTGCCACGGCAGCATTCCGTATTGATTAATGCGGCGACCTCCTTCCGGCTGCGCAATATAACCGATGAGGTGCCAAAGAAGAAACTGGGTTTAGCACCCGAATTGCCGCCGCCACTGCCACCGCCTCCTCCGCTGCCGCCACCACCAGCAGCAGCGCTGGCATCGTTGATCTCCTCGGCGTTTGCCTGCTGCTGCTGTTGACTGCTTCCACTAGCGTTGCTGCCGCTACTGTTGCTGCTGCTGCTCCCGCTGCCACTACCGCTGGCGCTACCACGTGCCGCTGTGCTTTGTGAGTCCCAATCGTGAAATGGCGAATTGCCCGACCCGGCAGCCCCGCCGCCGGCTGTGTTGTCTGTGCGTGCCGCTGTGACAGCTGCTCCGTCGCTGCTCGTGTTGCCGCCGCCACCATCCACATTTCGCAGCGGAAACGATTGTGCATAGAGTTCGAGGAGGCGCTGTTGCTGTCGATTAATATCCTGTTGCCGCTGCTGTTGCTCATCGTCATCGTCATCGTCATCGACACTTATATTCGCATTGGATATGTTGTCATCTTCATCCATACTGCTGCCGTATATTGTGCTTCTGATCTATCGGTGACGTCGTCTTGCCCGCCTATCGTCTATCGCCTATCGCCCAACTATGCCGTGTGATATTCCTTGTTTTTTTTTATTGTTGTTTTTGTTGACTTTTTGGCTAGGAGCAGCGCAGACAAAGCTGACTGCAAATGCCGTTTGTTGCTGTTGCTTCTGCTGCTTTGCTTTTGTTTTCTGCGTTTTGCTTTGCACGCCGCCTCAGCCTTAGCTTGTGTTAAGATTGCCTTTTAGCGTCTTGTTCGTCGTCGTCGTCGTTGTTTCAAACAAGTTTTCTTTTTTGGTTCTTCTTCTTATGCCGCTGCTGCTGTTGCCTCGTTTCACACTGCGGGTTTTATTTTATTTTATTTTTTTTTGTTTGCCAAATATGTTTTTGCTAGCGTTTTTAAAACGTTTTTAATCAAAATTTCTGTTGGTTTTTCTTTTTTCTTCAATTATTTCAATTTACATGCCATAAATTATAATGCACTTACGAATTACGAAAAAAAAAACAAACACAAACAATACAAGAACGAAATACACGGAAAATTTAACACAAAAAAAAACATTAAAGCACTTGACTCGAAATATTGCTCAGCTTTTTAAGCCGCTTCTCACAGCTCGCTGCGGGCTTCGGTTTCTGCTCTGCTCAGTTGACTGACGTTGCTTGCCCGACCTACTATTTATTATCTATGAACATCCTATGTGAGCAGGAGATACATGAATACACATATGCACTACACATACACATATATATATATGCACTTATATATATATATATATGTGGAACGTACGTTGGACAGCCACTTAACAATTTGCACGATGTTTTATCGGGTTTGCAAATTTCTTATTCACACACACATGCTTACTAAAAAACACACTCACGCACACAGGCACAGGCACAAATATACATATATATATATATATATATATATATATGTATATATATATATAAATATATATATATAACCAAATATATTATTCGTGCAATGAACTTGCCAATTACAATATCAGTTGCTTTTGCTGGTTTAGCCTTGTCTGGTGCGTATTTTTTTTTATTTATTTGTACATTTGCATTAGTACACTCGTTTTAGTATTAACGAAATTTCTTTTTGCATCCGCAAATGTGCTGCACAATTTCGACGAATTCGCTAGCTCTTTCTTGTGTGTAGAAATTACACAGTCTCTGTATATGTGAATTTTATCTGTGCAATGCTATGTGGTTCTTGTAAAACTGCCAGTCACAGCGATGCGTTGGCACGCTCAAGAAGAGCACGGAGCAGAGCAGGGGCGAGTGGTTGCCAATCGATAAGCAGTGTGGCATTTCAGTATCGAACAGCTGTTCGATTATATGCTTGCTATAAATCGACTCCAATAAAATCGACATGACCATTTGGTCAACCGAAAATTAAATTAAATAAAATGACTGTATTTTGTTAAAATCGCTGGCCGTGTCCAATTACGAAAATGCATATATGCAAATATCGATTAATATATCGACCAAGTTGCCTATCGGCATATTTGCAACCAAAATAATTCAATGTCCTTGTCCTTATTTTTTTATATTTAATGTGCTTACACACTGTTTCGTGTTTTAATCATTTATTACTACATATAAATATAGAAGAGTCAGCGCTATATATAAAATATATAGCATGTGCATATATGTTTTTTTGTTTATAACAAAACAGTGAGTGATGTTTTTTAGAGACGGCGACCGCGACGACCACCCTTCCTGCGAGTAGAATCGGATGGGATTGGCGTAACATCCTCGATGCGGCCGATTTTCATTGAGGAACGGGCGATGGCGCGCAACGCAGATTGAGCGCCAGGTCCTGGTGTCTTTGTCTTGTTGCCACCGGTTGCACGCAGTTTGATATGCAGTGCGGTAATTCCAAGCAATTTGCATTTCTCAGCGACATCCTTGAAAGAGTCGACATTTTAATATTTTATAATATATGTCATTAACTTTTTTGTTTATTACCTGAGCAGCCAACATGGCTGCATAAGGAGAAGCTTCATCGCGATCGGCCTTCACCTTCATGCCCCCGGTGACGCGGGCGATGGTTTCGCGACCGGACAGATCGGTGACATGCACGAACGTGTCGTTGAAGCTGGCATAGATGTGGGCAACACCAAAAACGTTTTCGCCATCGCGCACCTGTGGACCCAGCTGCACTTGCACCTCCTCCTTCTGCACTTTAGCCTTGCGGGGCGCCATTTCGTTTCAGCAACTGTTGAGAAAACCGAAAAAAAAAAAAAACAAATGCAATCAGTATTTTGCGCTATCCACCACAAAACAAAACATTGTCGAACACTGTTAAACCGCCACCACAAAAGCAAAACACAAAAAAAAAATCAAAACAACAAAATAATTGCACAACATCGGCAACATTTCTGGTTAATTTTAATTTCAAATTAAATTTCTTGATAGAAAATTATATGTAGAAGAAGTTATTTGTTGCCGTTTATTACATTTATTACAAAAATAATCGTATTTCTATACATAAAATTGCAATAGAAGATCGCGAAACGAACCAATTGCTTGAACCGGATATCAGAAAAGGAAGCAACATTATAGGGATGCAAGAACTTATCGATATGTTAAATACATCGATATTTCACGTACAATATATAGTTTCAACATCATTGCTTTCATCGATATATCATGATGTCCGCGGCAAGTAAATAAATTTGTATTTAAATTTTGCCAACGACCTTTAACCATTTGCAGCAAAACAATCTTAATGCATAATTTATGCTTAAATGCATCATTCAACATTGTCGTTTCATGTGATCGACAATATCAACTTCTATTGTTTGCTTTAAAATCATTGAAAATACTTAAATGTATATATTCATCACATATTACACAAAATTTAAGTGGCTTCGGCGAAAGTTGAAGTCTTCTCAGGCGATGTGAAAAGACAGTCTTATCAAAATTTGAAATCAACGGGTGTGGAATTTTGAGAAATTATTTGGTGGTAATCTCTTGAGTTGAATTCGTATTTAAAAATTAAGAATGGTCTAGTTTGGAGACCTCGACTAGGAGATACCCAGAACGCAGATGTTGAGTATATCAATACTCAATTCGAAGGTTATATTTTGAAAATTGTCACATTTCTTGCAATCGGAAATCGATTTCGCGAAATGGGAACAGTATCGATGGAACCATATAAACTTGACATTCCAAATTTAATATTAAAAAATTATAGTCGTTCTGACAGACAACTCGTATTTATTCATTTGTATTTATAATTCATCGAATTGGTACACAGAAAAGAGGAGATAGCAGCTAAATTTGCAGCATTGATTTCAGTTTAGCTCTTTTTAAATTCATTTATTACTCATTATCATTCGTTTATTAATTTGATTTGTTTTTAAATTGACACATAATATTAAAAATCAGCTTAAACAATATATTTATTTAGATTATTGTGCAAAATTATAGGGATTTTAAGGTTGACGACCACGATTCAAAACTAAACACACAAACCTAGATCTACACAATTTTTACAATAATATAAAAAAATAGAAGTATTAGTATGTTTTGTTGAAATACGTTAGGAGGTCTGTGGGGCAAATTGAACAAGCGCCTTGATACGCCTCAATAGGACGGCACTAAAGTTCTTGCATTTGGTCGTATATCCTTCGCTGGCAGTGATTAATTGCGAACAGAACAGTTCGTTGAATGTGGAGATGAGCATCTGCTTCAGCTGGACGATCTCATCCTGCGAAGCATTCAGTACGGACATGTTGTTTGGATCTGTCACAGATAGAACGAACGAGTTTAGATACATATATTAGAAATAAAATCAATAAAACACATATGTTTATTATTTACAAAGCTCAATAATAGTTATCTATTAAACAAAAATAATAACAAAATATTTAAATATATATATCTTAATCTTGACAAATATATCCCTTTCTTCTGTATGTTTCGATTTAAGCATTTACTTTCAATTACCTAAGCTAAATCTCAACTCATTATAGTTCAATCTAAACCTAAATACTAATATTGTTGTAGGATAAGCTTGATTTAATAATAATAAGTATATATTATATATATGTGTGTACACTTGTCGAACATACCCAAACAGGTTTCGTTGATTAGACTACGATTCTCCTGGGAATAGATGACCGCATTGCGAAAATAGAAATCGACATGGATCCAGAGCAGATATAGACTCTGTTCCGCAATGAAAACGGACATTTTTAGTTCGCTGCGTTTATCATTGTGACGCTGGCTTAATTCCAAATAGTTTTTCTTGCCTGGAAGAGCATGTAAATCAATAAAGGTTTAATCAATTAGATATATAGATATATATATATGGAAATATATAGTAAAATGTACTTACCGCTTGGCCCGAATGTAATGTTGGGTAAAGAGGCGCGCTGCTGGACAAGATTGTCGGCAATTGCCTTCTGTGACAAATAGTAGGCAATGGAGCCCTTGAGTTGATTCAATATGACCACCATGATTGCGGACAGTTTCTTTGAGTCCGTTTTGCCCGAACTGCAATCGAATAATTAACATTGAAGATTGAAGATTGAAGATTGAAGATTGCCTGTATTCAGTTCGTTGAACAAAAAATAATCCCAACAACTTACAGGGGAGTCACATCGTTGATCATGGTCGTTAATAGATATTTGGAGGTGATGCCATCCCGCACATGGCTGGTGACGCCGGCGCGACAATAGATCGACAGATTGGCGGAAATATCCAGAATGTATTTGATATGCTGCCACTTATCCATCTCGGTTAGATCGGTGGGATCTTGCTGCTGGTGGCGCTCCTGTTGCATCATGCAACGAATTGTCGCCTCATTAACGGTAAAGCGGCCAAGGACAACAATCAACAATTGACGCAGCCGGCTCAACCGATTTGTCATCTCCGGCGATGGTGCGCCACTGTCCAGATGGTGATAATCCTGCATAATTGCCTCATCATTGCATGTGATGCGGGCAAAAATATTGGTGATCGCCGCCAGCTGCTGCAAATGTCCCAAATCCATGAACGGTGTCGCCGCGCGCAACATGCCCTCAATCATATCAATGTGCGAGAAGAGAAATTGAGCAATTGCGTCGACGCGGATGTGTTGCGTGCGCCAAGTGAATCAATGATGCTATCACAAAATGACAAAGCCGGCAACAGGATCGAACGGAAGCGTGCATCCACCGCTGGCATAAAATCATCCGGTTCATTGCGCTCCAATGTCAATTGCTGGCTGGCCTTCAAATCCGGTTGCATATCATAGATCCGCATATTGGAGAGGACACCGAGTGCACCCTCAGCAAGAATTTGAGTGGCGCCCAAATACGTTTGCGCCATTTGCATTAGGAATGCCATTAGGGATTCGTACATATATAGGGGCCGAAGGCTATCCAGCATCGGTTTCAGCACATCCTTCAGCTCCACATCCGATTGGGCCAGGCCGTAGAGTACCTGCTTCAGATAGCCACGCGATGCGATTATATCGCATGGGGTATTTACCGCACGCAGCTCGGATATTATGTCCAGGCAGGATAGGGCCAGCATGCTGCACATCGCATGTCCCGTCGTCACATCGTGACAGATCGTATCAATCAGTTTCTCACCAAACTCACTGATTATCTCCGCGGCCATTTCCTTGTGCTTCACCTCCTGCTCCACATCCGCCTGCAGATTCCCAAATGTTGTACAGCTATCCGAGCGCGTTCTTAACCTGTAATATGTGCCCAATACATATATATTCAAAATAAATACTTAATATTATAATTTAATACGGTAGATAAGTAAACATTCAAGGAAAATGATTAACAACAAATAATTAAAGTCTCTAAATTTATGTGGATACAGTGGAATAGTAGCAGAGCTTTCCTAGCTTTCTCTGGGGGAATATTTCTAAAAACTAGATTAGAAATAACCAACACATAACTAAGGTGTATAGAGTCCACAAGTTTTGGCATATTTCTAGAGAAACCCATGTCCAAGACCTCTTCTGCCACAGCTCAAAATTGTATTAATTGGATTAAGTTTAGAAATAGTCTTGAAAGCTTCGTACCACAAATTCTTAATCCGGTTGAGATCTGGGGACTGTGACCTTGGCGCCATTGGGCTATGCAAATATTGAGACCTTTTACTATTAATCTGACCTATATATATATATATATATACTGTATATGTATCTAAATATATGTTGTAGTCTGCTCAAGACCTTTGATTGATTGATTGGCTGATTATGATCACTGATTGATTGACTGACTTAATATAGAGAATTTTTACTATTATTTTGACCGCAACTGTATATATATTATATATGTATAGCCTGCTCAAACGCTTTGATTGATTGATTGATTGATTGATGCTTACGTTTCATTGTACTCGATCTGTTCGTCGCTGCGCACACGTTTCACAATCCGGAGACAGTAGAGCAGCGAGGTGTAGAGATTGATGCTCAGCTGCTGTGACTTGACCTCACAGGTCATTATCCAGGCGATGAGTTGCTTGAGGATGAAGCGCAGATTGCTGCTCTTGCAGCTGTTGCTGCTGACGCTGCTGCTGATGACACGCGTCGCATTGTTTGCGACACTGTTCTTGGCCTGCTGCTGTTGTTGCTGTTGATTGGTGGCGATGGTGGCATCCACACCGGGCGTCGCATCATTTAAACAGATGATATTGCCATGCTCGTCGAGGGCACGCTGATCCTCCAGATGATAGTAGCAGTGACGCAGATTCTCGAGCAGCACCAACATCGTCTCCGTCACCTGTATGGAGAGCTTGACCAGCGGCTGCGTTGGCGGCACCTTCAGCATTATCTTCTCAATGATATCGATAATATGCTGTTTGCGCACACTAACTGGCAGCACCGTTTCGGGCATAGCGCTGAACAGCAGCTGGACAAGGTTACCCCAGGCCTTCATGAAGGCGTATGTGGCGAGCCGTTGCATTCGAATACCATTCAAATTGATGGCATACTGAATGAGTGTTGTGATCTCATCGATGACAGCCTTCCGCTGACCATTGGCAATGGAGCTCTGCACCAGATGCAGTTCATCCATCAGTATGTAGTGCAGCTTATGGATATTTATAACGCCAGCTATGATGATGCATTGCCGCATTTGCCGTACACTCCGTCAGCAAGGTGGACACCAAGCGTTCATCGAAGAACTCCAGCTCCGGCTGCGTCAACGATAGCGTCTCCAATGTGAGGCAGTCAAGCAAACGATTCGCATGCAATTCGGGTGCCGTTGTCTGCATCATTTGTCTACCGGGCGTCACATCCAAACCAAATTGATTACCTGCCGCCGACATTAGCAGACTGGTGCTCAACTCCTGCGGAACACTGTGTCCATTGTGCAGCACATCCGCATTTACAGCGAGCAAAATATCGCACAGCAGTGTATACCGTGTCGTTTGGCCGTGCGATGCCGCCACACGTATCTCGATGGAGACACAGTTCATCAGGTGGCTGATCGCGTGCAGCATGTGATTCCTGTGATTGTTGCGGAAGGGTATCGCGCCCAAATGGCGCAACAGAAAATCATTGCATGTCAAACGAAAATATCGCAATATTGCCTCCGATATCTGAGGACTAGCGCAGAAGCTATGGAACAATCTATAAATTCTTTCCACAATGTGAGCCGTATGCTCGCAATATGTATCACTCTGACGCTGTTGCTGCAGGATAGAGCGAGAGAGAAAGAGAATGTAAAAAAATATTTAAAAAAATTTGATAAATTGGTTTTTAAATTTCAAACTAGCTTTAGTTAATGAATCATATATATATATATATATATATATATATATATATATCGATTTTTAACTAGTTGTAAAAACTTCCTTGATAAGAATAAAAAAAAAACCCGACAGTTCACAGACTCACCTCCAGATGGCGCTCAAGGATCAAGACCAGCGCATTGATGCAGGAACAGTTGACATTGAGCTGAATCTGCTCGTTGTACATAAAATCACGCATCACATCGATGCCAAGCAGAAAGGTTACAAAATTGGGCAACGGCTGATTGATATTGACTTCGAACAGTTCCACAATTGCCTCCTTAATCTGCAATTCAATGCGCATCGGCTGACGATCTTCGACTTCCATTTCCGAAACCGATATCGCATCCGATACTGAACTCGTATTCGAATCGAGATCACCGGAATCACCGGTGGCATCCGTATGATAGGCATTGCCAAAGCGATCGAGCGCCTCTACTGATGCCGTGCTCATCACTCAGATTGAGCATATCGATTTCCAGGCATTCAATAAACTGGCGACGTATCTCAATTTCTCGGTGCTGTTCGGTGCATACATATTGAGGATTTGGACAACGACATCGGGCTGTGCGGTGAAACCGCTCAAGATTTTGATGGCGGCCAGTGTGTGACGGGGCAGCCAAGTGTTGTACGTGACAAACTTGATGATGTTGTGCACATAGTCCGGCTGACGACTACGCGGATTCAAATCGAGCAGCATACGATTCAAGCCCATCAATAAAATACTACAATTGGCCGCCTCAAAGAAGGCATTCTGTTTGGCGACGGCGACCTCGAGCAGCAGGAGAGCGTACAGGGCGCATTCCTCGAGCACCGGTTTGCCCCGGAACTCATTGTAATCGTCGAGCTGTTCCTGTGCCTCCTCAATGATGCGCAACACCAGACGCAACATATCCGATTTGACCTGCAGTTGCAGCATTATATGATAGCCCGGATGCGGATAGTCATCGCGATCGTTATCAAAATCGGCCGCCCTCGGCCGATATGTGGCAAGCAGAAAGTATAATAGTTGCATACATTTGGCGCCCACTTCCCAACGCTCCACTGGATCCTTATACGCCCGATTGTAGAACTTTAAGAATATCGTATCGATAACAAAATGCAAATACGGATCATAGCCACCTTTGCGTTGTCCAGCGCCCAATCGATGTGGCATGTGTGTGGTCATCAGCGTATTGAGCAGCTGGAGGACGCCACGACTCAACTTGTACGTCTCCATTCGACACTCGTTCTGTACGATCTCCTCCGCCAAACTGAACGATGCATATGCCGACGATTTGTTTGTCATTGTGGGTATCACTTGTGACTCCTCCAGATGGAACCAAATCGATCGTGCCGATTCTTTCGATTTGCTGAGGGCAGCCAATGTCAAGAGGATTTGACCCTTGAGCGCCACCGATGTGGTGCACGCGAGCAGGCCCAACAGCACTTGGGGCGTCTGCCAATTGACGTGCTCACAGATGACAATCCGTGAGATTTCATCATTATCGGCAACGGCCTGCACAATGCCCAGCACAGCAATCATTATCTCTGTCTCACTTGGCGCTATATTGCGCGGCATTGCCCGGCTGCGATAGATTGAGCCTCCTATCGATTGCTGATCGCTTCGCATATTCCTGTAAATATCAATTTTTGAAATGTCATCCCATTATCATATGTAACTCCTTTTCTTGCGAATGAACTCTTCCCCTACTGCTACAATCTAGTGAATATATATAGTATAGTAGTAAGAAGGAATGCGCATATTTCCAGTTGTCGGATCACACAATAGGCTTGCTATAAGATGGCTTCCCGGTCATAGGGATGTAGCGGAGAAGTGGGCGAGAATGCGGGGCCAGAGGGGTCTCCGTTTTGTGGTATGGGAAGACACACAATACGACTGCAACTTAGGAACGAAGCAAGGCAAAAGCAGCAGTTGAGCTGGGCAGAGATACCTGACCAGGTCTCAGAAAAGCGGCTATAATCAACAAACGATTTAAGCAAGTTATAGACATGGTTAAAGAACTTTATGGCACATTGACATAGATTAAGAAGACACCTAACCAAACTCAAGGTATTGTCTGCAGCGAGCTCAGCGCGATTTTGTGATAATAAAAAATAATCCTCAATCCCACGAGAAACCCTCAAGAATTTGGATCGATGGAATAGCTATTGGCGCCGAAGGGGCACAATAATAATATGTACTAATTGTTAGATGTCCGGTTTAGGAGGTGGTTGGTCCGCACTTACGTGAAATAACAATTGAGGGCCGTAAAGAAATTGTCCCAGCTGACCGCATAGGTGGACGATACATTCTGTGAGTCCTTGAGCAGATTAAAGGCTGCTCTGGCAGCAAATTCGGTGCGCGTCAGTCCGGCAATCATCTTCAAATACGGCGTAATCAAAATCTGCGGCAACAGCTCACTGGCCAAACGGATGAACTTGAACAAGGAGACGGCACGCGATGTGTTTGATTTGCTGTTTGTGGCCGCATTGTGTGACGTTGTTGTTGTCGGTGTGGCAATTGTGGGTCCCCAATACTCGTTGCCTAGGGTGACGGGGACCCGCTTATCGCCATATAACTTGGCCACGCACAGCATCAGTAGCTCAAAATTGTCATCCAGATTTGGCGGCGATTCGAGTCCGGCATTCTGAAAACTCTGCATTACACGCGCCGTCTCATCCGATCGGCCACGCAGCTCGGATACCTTGGCGTGCATAAAGTCAATGAAATCCGTAATTAGCTGATGCAAGCGACGGTAAATGAATTCAATTCTGCAAACACACAAAAATATAAAATAATTGATTAAAGATATGCGAGACCCTTGTAGAGTGTATTATTAAGTTTAACGCATTAAAGTAGTCGATATATATATATATATATATATTGTGTGGTTAACTGGACTCAATGATACTTACTCGTAGACGACATTTGTCTCCAGCAGCTCACGCAGGAAGAAGGTGAACACATTGCCGGCGAGCGCCTCATCGATGAGCTGCTCATCGCAATTGATGATGGCGCCAGCGTTTGTCTGAAGATCGATGGGCGCCTGCCTCAAGCTGGCCAATGTCAGACCGAAGCTGTACTTGATGATGACATCCATTTGTGGAGTCTGCCAGGTTGTCTGGGCATAGATGGCCTCATAGAAGCACTTGACATACTCCGGATCACTCAAAATGGGCAGACGTGATATGTGCTGATTATCGCATTCAGCAATGAGTAGCACGGACGTATCATAGCCATAGAGCAGTGCCATCAGCATAATCAGAGTGACCTCGCTGGTATTCCCTTGTGTATTGTTGGCCAATTGCTTTAGCAGACGTATGGCAATAGTTTTGGGTAGTCCACGCTGGGCGGACCAATGGAACAGGGACATGGCGAGTGCCTTGCGTGTGCCCTCATAGAGTGCCAGCACCTGATTCTGATGACGCTTCGAGCCAAAGGCACGATTTTTCGTCAACAACGTGATCTGTAAGTGGGTAAATGTAAATGATTCCAGCATTTCAAAATATTTTATCAAAATCATCCATCTACCTCCTTCTCCGTGTCCATTTCGGCGAGCAGCTCCAAGAGGCGGCCAAGTATATTCGAATCCTCAACCAGATTCTGCACATAGTTGTCGATCACCACGGTCATCTGCAAGAGCAAAAAACAAACCATTAGTTTTGAAAACATTTCTTGTGAGAGTGGTGCTATTATTTATTCCACAGCTGTATATATATTTATTTATTCCTCTTACATCCTTGGGCAGTTCGGTGCTCCAGGAGACGCCGCTCATTGCTTGAAACATGTCGCGCAGTGTGCAGGTAATTGCCTTCCGTCCATCATAATAGAGGAGAACGGCGACAAGGCCTCGCGGCAAGCCCGGATGATGAATCTGTTGACGTTGTGCTGAGCAGAGCAGCTCCAGTGCAATTATCTCATCCAGATCATACATATCCGACAATATAATGGCCTCATTGATTAGCTCCTGCGAAAGTACCACCTTGCGCGACTGACTGGCGAGCATAACACCCTCCATTGATGCCGTCGCCAGCTGGGCACGACTCTTCTCACTTTTGGGCTGATCAACAGAGATGGAGGCAGAGAGGGAAGCGGGAAGAGGGGTTAAGGTTATGTTTTAACTGTCCGTACGATGATGCCACTTACCGGGTTGCGCAGCAAATTGGTAAAGTTCTGTTTGTGCTTCTTGAGGCATTGCACCAAATCGGTGTTTATCTCATTGGGATTCCTTATGGCCGACTGGCAAATCTGATACAGACGCTTGTATGGCGTCCACATGTCCTCGATCACGCCTGATCCAAATGTTGGAACATTTTCATTATTCAGTTATATTTTTAACAATTTCAATGCTTCACTTACCATCCATTTTATTTGTTGTACTGCGCGTTGTATTTGATAAATAAACTTGATCTAATTTTGGCCAGACATAAAACGCGGTAAATTTCACCAGGCTGCCGGCTTGCCAAAACTCACAATAACGATAACGATAACCACAACGATAGGCAATTGTGGCAAGCAAAAATAAAGCAAATGCCAATAAAATAAGGTAGCGCCATTTGCACGACAGCGGTAAACTAGATTACAAAATTTGAAGTGGAGACCGTACGCGTAGACTTTATTTGAAAATTATAAATAATATAATATTAATAAAACCATATTAAAATAAAAAATATATTTATGTAAGCAGTTCCCTGTTTGCTTTTTGTACTTACAAATGTTAAAAGAGAGCTAAATCAGCCTATGCAGTCAGCTCTAAGAAAAATAAAGGCATATTAACATAAAATAAATTGCCGAATTTATTTAAGCACTTCTGTATGAGTTATTTTTATAACTTACTTATATCAAAATAAAACTAAATCTATCCGCATGTTACAATAAATCTATAGTGACGCAATGCGGTGAATGATCTGGCGCAATCTGGTCACTCATAACTCACAGCTGATTGTGCCATCACTAGCAAACAGTGTAAACAACAAACAAAATACATATAAATACATTCGCGTTAGTTTGCTGTTCTAGTTGTTGTCGGTTGTAAAAACCAAACAAACTGATCCATGGCCAAATTCCGCGAAACGAAAATACCCATAGCTGAATTTCTGGAGGCATACAGATGCCAGTCATGCTTATACAATTCACTGCTGGACACCTACAAGAATCGTGTGGCGCGCGAAGAAGCATACGAGGCCATAATCAGTGCACTGAAAATACCGCAATTAACGGTCCTCGACATCAAATTGAAAATAAAAAGCGTACGCACCGTTTACACCAAAGAGTTGCGCATATTGATGCGCGAAAAGGAGCTGGGACGACATTATGAGCCAAAACTGTTTTGGTTTAAGCACGCCGATTCATTTCTGCGCCCCGTCTCGCTCTCCCATTGCAAGCGCGTAAGTCCCAAATAATGCACATATCAACATAAATATATATATAGCTATATAAATATATGTCTTTGGTTAGTTAAAGAACAAGCATGCACCGGTGGACAGCAGCTGCACGAGCAGCACCAGCATGGCCATCATCAAAAAGCAACACATGCAACACAACAACATTGAGGAGAAGGAGCAACGACAGTCGGAGCAGGAGCAGCTACAGCCAAATGACTCCTATCTGCCCGAGCTTGTTGCTCAGGGCAGCAAACGTAAAATGAGCATTGGCACAAATACAAATCCACCGCCTGAGGCAGGCTGTCAAACGGAGGATTTAAGCGCCAATAAAACGGAGTTGATGATTGATGAAGCCAACACGCTCGGCATAATGGAGCAACAGCAGCAGCAGGAGGAGGAGCAACAACAGGAGCAGCAGCTGCAATCGGAGCAGGAGGAGCATCAACAGCATCAACATCAGCATCAGGAGCATCAACAGCAGCAGTCGTCGTCATCCTCGTCGCTGCGTAAATTAAAATACATGCCATATCCACAAATGCAACATTCCCAGCAATCCCAGCCGCATAGACTATCCACACCGTTCACATCGCCATCGCCGTCACAGCAACTGGATTTGGCCACATCGACCAGTGTCGGTCCATGCTATGCGGGCCCAAATGCTATTGTTACCAGCAGCGGCGGTGGCGGTGGTAGTGGCGAGGATGATTTGATGATATTTGGCCAAAGCATTGCCTCACAATTGCGTACAATACCCGATCCGTATTCCCGTTCCGTTGCCAAGCTGCGAATCCAGCAGGTTCTCTTCGAGGCGGAAACCGGTCAAAGTAGCGAGGCCGTCAATCCGCATTTGCATAGCTTTTAAGTCCACCAAGTCAATCAATTTTTTCTTGTATTGTACAAATTTTATATTTAAGTAGCTCGATTTGCCGTAATTCTTGAATGCATTAAGCTTAATATTATGATTTATTCCATTCGTTAGTTAACTAATGTATTAATCCTAAAGTAGATCATTATGTATTTATTTCTAAGTTGAATTTTCAGAAATTGCAATCTGAGTTTAAAGTCCTTTAGTTGTAGCATCTTTTTTCGTATGTAATTTGACCATCAAATTTAACTACATATATGATTCAATCAAAAAGCGTTCTAATATGTATATGCCAAAGATTATAAATAAGTGTTTAATTGTTGGTTAAAAACAGAATGCCGCTGTTTTATCTGTACAACATATATATAAATAAATTCAATTCATATCATGTTGAAAAGCATACATAGTTATATATATAAAAATACTTTATTTTGGACAAGTTAGGAAAAAGCAGGCGTTGAATTTATTAATCGAAATATAATATATATATAAGTATCTCAAATTTGCGCTCCCAACAGTCAGAATTAATATTGTATCTTATCGTTTTATATATCGATAAGTACTATGACATTCCTGCCAGTGTGTGCAGCCCTTATTGTGTTAGAAGAAACCAGCGCCGCACAATAGTTCATTTTGGTGAATAACGCGTACTTGGTACCTGTAATTGGTGAAATTGTGCATATATCATTTCACCATGCCCTACTTCGCTCTGGAGAACGTAACTTGGTGAGCACAATATAAATAACTATTTGATTATGTTGTGTATATGTTGAGTTTATTGCCTAAATAATAAGTGACGGCTTATATTTAGATAACTTTGATTATTGAAAATTCTTAATAAATATAAATTCCTCCGATTTTGGTGCCGGCTCACACCAACCTGCCTGCATGTCATCCTAATATTTGTACGTCAGATTTTATTGTTTTGAAAAGAAGTGGATTGTATGAACAGCTGTTCGAGTTTTGCTTGTGCACACGATATAAATAACTCAATACAAAAAAAGAAAGTGCTTCAGCCATGAGGAGATAAATGCGTTAATAAAGACATATTATTATTAAAATATAAATAGGAAATAATAAACTTTTCTTCAAAGACCGTCAGAATAAATCCCAGCTATCTATTCATACAATCAAGTTAACACTGTGTTAATTTTCCTGATTTCAGTTGTTCTGTCTGCGAGCAATTGTATATATGTAGCTATATTATTTTATAAAGTTTTTCGTTTGCGAGCTCTGCTTTTCGATCTGCATACTAAATTTAAAAAGCACACAATGCAAAAGAAAACTTGCTCTATGTGAGCCAACGAACCTCGTTCACAAAAGTGATTCACTCAATTGTGAACTAAGTCGTTCACGAGCTACAAAGACGACAGTGTTGTTTCTAAAGTGTAAGTGCGTGCTGAGTAAATTTTACAAAACTGGAATTACGATTGTCAAATCAAATAAGAACATTTGTAGATCAAAAATTAGATAGCACTAATTGCAGCAAAGTGCTGCGCTTTAGCGTAAATGTAAGTATAATCTATCAATTTTTATATAAATGCATTCACGCACACACATGCATATGCTGCATTGTGTGGCCTGTGGCAATCTTTTTTTCTTTTTGTTACTCATTTTTTTTTGTTTTTTTGTGACTGCACGATTATTTTGATATTTCGTCTGCACTTGTAGTACTTTTTGCACTTCGTGTTACTTCGTGGTGTGTGTGTGTATGTGCGTTCGTGTTTGTGTGGGTGTCGGGGAAAAAATACGCAAAGGACCATTAAGTATATTAAAAATGTAAGAATTAAATTGATAATATGCTATTCTGTATATTGCAAAATGCTGTCAAGTGTTCGCCATATAATATAGGTGTATGTATAAGTGTGTGTATGGATATATCAGAGCAAAGGCATTTGTTGCTGCTTGCTGAAAGTGCAACAACAAATTATTTGTTGCCCATACTCTCTTTTGCATATATGTATATACACATATATATATGTATATTTATATATGTATGTATTTATGCATACATGCTGAAGTATGTATGCAGCAGTGGCTTTCGTGCAATACGCATACACACACACACACAGCCGCTAACACAAATACAAATGCATACGCATATGTATATTTGTTGCTGCTGCTGCTCTGTTTTTTTCTCTTTTTATTTTTTCGGCGAATTCATGTTTCTGTTGTGCTTGCAGCTGGCTGAGTGAGAGACAACACGACGACTCTCACTCTGACTCCAACTCTGTTTATTCTAAAGTCTGTGCTGCAATCGGGCAATCGGTAATAGACACAATAAACAAGTTGAGGTTAACGTAGTTACGCGTCGTCATATTGCCATTATCCTTGCATCTTTTATATGCACATAGGACATGCATACAGCTGCGGTCAAAATAATAATAGTGCCTGGAAAATGCCAAAAAAATATGTAGTTCAAAAATTATGAATATAAAATATAAATAAACATTTTAGAATGTAAAAAAAAATAACAAAAAGATATAGTTTAACATGATTTTTCGGAGAAGTTTTAATTGTAATTGAAATTGAAAAAAATTATCAATATGAAAATATTAAGAATTTGCCTTTTATAATTCAGTGCCATTATTATTCTGACCGCAACTGTGTGTAGAGAGTGTTACAGTGCTTGAAAGAAGGGGTATTCCCAATGCATTAAATAGTTTAGGCAGTCGCGGCAAATTACTTATAAACTAGTGTTGTGCAATTCTTAAGGAAACTTCCAATAGCTTGACTTCTTAATAAACTTTGCTTAAACACAAATACACACTCATGCAATTACTTTTCAATAATATGTCCACTAATGAACAGCTGATATTTATCGATAGAACATTTTTTGCTGCGTCAAATTGCGAGTCCAAGTAACCTTTATTTTTTTTCATTTTTTCTAAACCTCATCAGAATTAAAAGTATCAGTATTTAATTCTCTCAAGTCAGTGCGCGCGCTATAATTTTGTATTTGTTTTTTTTTGTTTTCTTTTCGATTTCGCCATAACGTTTGCAAGTTGGTAGGTTGATTCGCCTCCAATTGCCTTTTTTTTTGTTTGTTTTTGTTATTGTTGTGCGGAGCCCAAAGCGAATTTAAGACGCGGCGAAATTGCTGCTGCTGCTTTCGTCGTCTTTTCGTCGTCGCGTCGCCGCATACAGCTGACAGCCAAGAGAACGACAGAAGCGAACAGTGAAGCGCAGTTAGGTTTTCGCATTAATTTTCATTTGGTCACCCAAACAAAGCGCGTTTTGTTTCACTATTTGTTTAAAGTGCGTGCCAGTTCCAGTCCGTTAGTTATTGCGAAGAGGAGGAGTGCATTCATATTTGTTGTTATTCATCTCTCGTTACCAACGACAAGCATAATCGCAAATTTATTTTTAATTCGCTACTATTTCTATTTTTTATGTCAATTTGCAGTTTATTTGACGTATACAATTTCAACAGTTCGCGGATGCATTAGCTATTAAATAGAAGAAGCATCCACCTGAACACATTATTACGAACTAATAACAAATTTTTGTGAGAGTGGAGAGGAAAAATAGAACGCACCAGCCTTGATTGAACCAACAACATACGGACGGCGGCGTCGGCAGCTGCCGCAGCAGCAGACGTCAGCCATGAAGGTGGACACCGTTAAACTGAAGAAGGGCTCCTCGGAGCTAACCTCAGAATGTCGCGAACTAATCGATGAATTAACAAAACGTCGCACACGTCCCGAACTGCTCGAGTTCCTCGACAAGGTGCACGTTTGGATCTATGGCAAATGTGAGCTATATCACTGGATTGAAATACTGGATCGCTTTGACAAAATACTCGAGGAGGCCGCCCGTCATGTAGATAACAATGAGTTTGTGCTGCAGTGCGACACAACGTTTATCGATGCGGTAAGTGCTCGCTAATGTGCCAAAATGTCATCTTTCTTATTGTTATCCTTTCAATCTATCTTTTATTGTCTCTTCATTCAGGATGTGACCCTGCTGCTGCACGTACTCAATTTTACAACACTGCTCATTGAGCATTCGTTCTCGCGCCATTTGTACAATTCAATTGAGCATTTGACGCAACTGCTTTCATCACAGAACATGGACATTGTTTTGGCCGTGCTTAATTTGCTTTATATGTTCTCTAAGCGCAGCAATTTCATACCACGCTTGCCCTTTGAAAAGAAGGAGCTGCTCATTGTCAAGCTTTTCAATGTTGCCGAGGTGAGTGCGAATAATTTCAAATGAAACAAATCAATTATTGACCTCTGCGTTGCAGCGTTGGGGTGATCCAAATTACGGATTATCGCTGAAGGACTGCTGCATTGGCGATCCCAAGCTGGAGTTCCTCTATCAGCTGTGCATTGACTATGTGGACGAGCATGGACATTCCGCACAACTGGAAATACCTGATATGATGGATCTCTGTCACACTGCGTCAGCACCAGAGGTTATTAAAACAATCGCTGGACAGATCTCAAAGCCCAGTGAGGCCATTAAGGTTCGTAACGATCATTTACAAACGTAAAATCTGAAATGAACAAGAATATATATACTTCCTGTTACTTCATACATATTTCAAACATTTTAAATGGGCTTAGGGTAAAAAAAGAAAAATTATTAGGACTTTTTCTTAGTTTGAGTCATTCACCTGTGGAATCGATTTGTTCCAATTGGAATTAAGTACTCGAAAAGTAAAAAAATTGTACTTGTTTCCTTTTTCAGATGCGCATTGCACATCGTGTGCGCCTCATCTCTGGCTTCAACAATTACAAGCTGCGCCTGCAATTTGTGCAGGCTCGCCTGCAGGCTGTATCCATATTGATATACTCGAATGCGCTGCAGGATAATACGGACAAGGTGCTCTATGCTGGGTTCGGTGAGGAGCTCTGCGAACTGATCGACAAGGAGGATGTCCATCTCGTGGAGATACGTGCCGCTGTCCTGCGTACTCTCACCTCAATGCTGCACTTCGATCGCAATCCCAGTGTGCCCAGGTGAGTGCTTTATCACTGCCAAAAGCATTAAATATTATAAATAATATGTACATCTACTAAGTACATGTATAAATTACAAAACAAACAAAATCTATCGCTCTCACGTGTAGTTAGTCGAAAAATCGATTACAGAATTTCAGATGTGCCAAGTTTTGCAGCTAAGAATCATAGTTAATATTTTGAGCCGTATATTGTCCGTAAAAATACCAAAATCAATGAGAGATATATAGTCAAAAAACTGGAAAAACTTTGCATATACTTGTGCTATATATTAAACTTAACCACAATTAACTTGATAAATTTGCTTATTGTTTTGATTTTGATATTGATTTTACCTTTTCCCAGCAGAGCTGGCTCCCGTTTGGTGAAGATTGTGCATTATACGGGCGCAGAGCGTCAGGGTGGCACATTGCCGCTACTGGTGCGGGATTGCATTGATAATTTGACGACGCATGGATTAACCGAACGTTATCCATTGATATTGGCCACATCGCTATTCTCGCTGCTCTATCATTTGGCCAGCTATGAGCTGGGCGGCTCTGCGCTGGTCAAAAGCGGCATGATGCAATCCCTGTTGCGTGTGATCAGCTGGCCGGGCGTGGATCTGGAGCACATTACGTTTGTGACACGCGCGGTGCGCGTCATTGATCTGATCACAAACATTGATATTGCACGCTTCCATCAGAATAATGGCCTGAATGTGTTTATCGATCGTCTGGAGAAGGAGATTAAGAGCTGTTGTCGTGCTCTCGCGGAGATTGGCATCACACTGAGAGAATCAACGCTGCCCGAGGAGCAGAGTCTAAACGATAAAATGGACAGTTCGCTGGAGCCGGTGGACGATGATGGTGGGTTGATTTTAGATTGGTTCCCTTTTCGAATTGTTAATGATAAACTATGATAATTTTATAGATGCCGCCACAGAGAATGCATCGGTTGCCAGCGACAGTGGTGCATCGCCGCGTCGCGATAATTCGAGCAGTGATGGCAGCGCCAGTGCCACCACCGATCATGCCCAGCTCGCGTTTCGCGATTTTATGGAGCACAGTGGTGCGGATCATCATCATCAGCAGCAGCAGCAACATCAGCTACGTGGCACTGCTGCTGGCTCAAGCACAATGTCCAGCTGGCTGGACATTGGTCCACGTGGCTCTGGCATACACCCGTTGAGTAGTCTCATCTCTGCAGCCCGAAGTAATTTTCGAGAAACATCGACGGGCGCTGCACGATATCCAAAAAATAGTTATTATGCACGTCCGCTGGCCGAGCGCAAGGCACAATTATTGTCGCCCAACAATACGTTGATGCAGCGCAAGAAACCATCTTGTGTGACACAGCGAGCGGCATTATTGAAATCAATGCTCAACTTTCTGAAGAAGAGCATTCAGGATCATGCACATTTTAGCAATATGCGCAATATTATGGAGACGAGCCTAACGCAATCGTTGCGTCACATTATCGCCAATGCTGAATATTATGGACCATCATTGTTTCTGCTGGCCACCGATGTGGTCACCGTTTACGTATTCAATGAGCCATCGTTGCTCTCGTCACTACAGGATTTGGGCATAACGAGTGTTATGTTGAGCGCACTGCTGCACAAGGATGTGCCGGCAACACGTGAAGTGCTCGGCTCGTTGCCGAATGTCTTTTCCGCCTTGTGTCTCAATGATCGTGGACTCTTCGAGTTTCTATCGTATGAGCCATTCGATAAGGTGTTGAAAGTGTTACTCTCACCGGATTATTTGGTGGCGATGCGCAGACGTCGCAGTTCGGATCCATTGGGTGATACGGCCACAAATTTGGGCAATGCGATGGATGATCTGATCAAGCATCATCCGTATTTGCGTTCCGATGCCACCGAGGCAATCGTTCGTCTGCTCAACGAACTCGTCCGTCTCGGCTCCGATCCCAGTTTCATTTGCTGGCGCGCCAACAAGGATAGCAATGTGGCCATTGCGGCGGCGAATGCGGCGGGTGGTGTGGTGCCATCGACGACGCCATCGCCATCGGCCATGGTTATGGTCGCTGCTGGTGGTAATCCGGTGCTGCAAAGTGCTGCCGATAACAACGATAGCAGCGGTGACGATGATGACGATGATGATGAAATGAGCTCAGCATCCCAACAGCAACAACAGCAACAGCAGCAACAACAACAGCAGCATCAGCAACAGTTGCCAGTCGCTGTCAATCGGCAGCAGCAACAACAATTGCAACAGCAACAACAATTGCAACAACAACAACAATCACAGCAACAACAACCACAACAGCAACCCCAACAACCACAGCAACCGGAACGTGAAGCCATACCGTTAATTGATTACATTTTGAATGTTATGAAATTTATCGAGGCTATTTTCAGTAATAGTCCAAACGGTGATCATTGCCGTGAATTTGTACAAAAGGATGGTTTAACGCCAATCTTACAGTTGCTCTCGTTGCCCAATTTACCAGTGGATTCACCCGTCTCGACCACATCCCAAGCCGTGGCGAATGTGTGCAAAGCGATTCTGAGTCAGGCACAAGAGACCAAAGTCTTGGATGTTGCACTCAAAAAGTTGGCGGATATTGTTGCCCAATTGAAGCCACTGATTAAACATTTTACATTTCCGGGTGGAAGTGTGCTGCTCGCCGAATTAGTGTGCTGCCAACGTTTGGAGGATGGATTTGCCAATGCTGAATATACACCAATTTTGCACAATATGAGTTTTGTTCATGGCTATGTGGTGATGCTCGTCCATCTTTGTCGCAATGCGTCCAATGAGATGCGCACCGTGCTGCTTAAGCGTTGGGGTGCCAATCGAGAGACGGGCGTCCAGCTGCTCCAGCAACTTGTCCAATTGTATATATCGCTAGTGTGGGAGAGCACCATCCTATTGAATCTGTGCTCCGATGAGCCCACTCAACATCCCGATCTCATTTGGGATGAGATTGCGGCACAAATGTCGGCAGCCGCTGGCACCGCTGATCCATTGACCGAAGCGGAACTCTCACGTAAATTGGAACGTGCCGCCGAATTTCGTACGAAATATACGCCAGAGGAACAATTTCGTTACATTAAATCCCTGCTGGCTGCTAGTTCGCGTCTCGGACGTGCATTGGCTGAATTATTGGGTACGTTGGTGAAGCTATCGGTGGGTTCACCGCAGACACGACAACGTCGCATCAACGATCTGATTAGCAACATTAATAAAGTTCCTACGCCCGAGGCACGTGAAATTGCCCGCATCCTCAGCTCAATACTGGTGAATGGTTTCAGTCACGAGAGCATTCTGCCCAAACCGGTGCCCAAATTGAAGTTAACGTTTCTCATCTGCTCGGTGGGCTTCACCGGCCCGATGCTGTTCGATGATAAACGCAGTGCATTTCATCTAATGATCTCACAATTTTGTGCCGAGAACGGTCTCAAGGCATTCTTTGAGATGTTCTATTGGGCCCTATCGCTCGATAATGTCTCGCAGAAGTTTCACTTTGATCAATGGGCACCGTTGGATGATCTAATGCAGCCGCACGAGGATGACAAGCGTGACTGTCCCGAGGGTACGGGTGAATTTCTGGATGCCTGGCTGCAATTGCTCGAGAAGATGGTGAATCCGCGTGCAATGCTCGATTCACCATACACGATGAGTCCACGTCTCAATTGTCTGCCCGATTGTGTGCCATTCGAGCCGGTCTTCTATCTCATCCATATCCATCAGTTGGCCATGCAGGCATTGCGACGCATCTGGTGTCGTCGTCCCATACCCAATTATGGTTCGAGTATGCTGGAAACGATCCTATTAATACTAAAGCATTTGATTAAGTCACATCAGATGCTGCTGGATCGCTATCATACGCGCATGAAGGAGATCAAATTTGAGAACCTGTACATACGCAGCACTGACGATGGCCTCAATGCAGAGCATATCAAGACCCTGACAGACATGGGCTTTCGTCACTATCACATCATCGAGGCGTTGCGCACCAATACCTCCCTCGAGGAGGCCACCGACTATCTGCTTAACAATCCGGAGGCGAGCGCATTATCCAATTCGTCGGGACAGGCACAATCACAATCGTCATCAAATGTTGTTGCCGGCGGTGGAGGAGGAGGCTCCGCATCCGGTTCACAGGGCAGTAGTGGAACGAGCAGTGCTGCTGTTGCTGGCGACATGGACATCGATATGGAGCCGCAGCAGCAATCGGTTAGCGATGCATCAACTCTCAATCCAAGTGCTGCCATCGATTTCAATTTCAGCGTTAAATGCCCGCCAGCCGCAGGTACGGCTGCTGCTCCTGGTGCTGCTCCAGCTGCAACAGCTGGCTATGATTATAGGCAATTGAAGTTGATGCCAACGTTGATATTCGATCGTTTCTGCGACGAGGCCGTGTCGCGTGCCTTTGAATTCATGGAGGCCATACCGGATACGGTTACTTGTGCAGCGGATCTCATCGCTGTGCTCTATAGGCGGCACAATCTATTGAATCGTCAGTTGTTTGTCACAAATTTTGTGCGCAACATCATACAATGGGTGGACTTTACGCTGCAGCTCTTTGATCCGCCAGCTGGGGCACATCGGGTGCATCCAAATCCACCCGGCTCGAGGAATGTCTAACGGGCATGACCGCCACCCGTCTATTTGTGCGGTTGAAGACATCAACGCTGCTCCTCGAGGAGAACTACAGTGATTTGCATCGACCCCTCGTCGAAGCGATCACCGCACAGGATGCGATGGTATTGCTGGTTAAGCTGCTCAATTGCATGAGTCAATGGATGTTGGAGCAGTCACAAATCATCAGCAACGAAGACGACGATGCTCAGCAGACACGTGCCACTGTGCCACGGTGGGTGCAGAATCTAGTCGATTTGATTGATGCCATCGATAGCATGAGTCACATCCTCCAGCGCAAAGCGAACATGCGCGCCGTTAGCAGTGACTTGTGGCGTTGGTATGATTCATCCACTGGCAAATGGAATCCCTACTCCGAAGCCAATAATGAGCTAATCCGTAGCGCTTACGCTGCTGGCGAACGTTGGCTTCACATCAATATTGGACGGCAACGTTGCACGGTCAATTTCAATTGCATGACCCAGGTGAGCGAAGCATCCGGCAGTCATCGTCCTGTCTATCCGGCCCTAAAGATATGCGAAGCGATTATCCAGTTGCAAAACTTGGTACCATCATCCCACATAATGGATAGCGTTGTGAATCGCATAATGCGCACATCGCCCGACGGCAGCGGCACCATTCAAACCGAGGAGCTGATTCCGCTGAGACAATTGATAAACTTTAATGAACCGACGACGACGACGACGACAACGTCGTCATCAAAGCACAAGCAGCAGCAGCAACAACAGGATCTGCAACTGCGGCAGCAATCAACATCATCATCATCATCTGCTGCTGCTGCTGCTGCTGCAGCTGCCACAGATCATGGCAATCTCTCACCGCCGACGACACGCTCCAAGTCGCGTCAAAAGAGCGCCGCTGCAGCAGCCAAGGCCAAAGCAGCAGCAGCAGCCAACAGCAACAGCAGCAACAACAACAGCAGCAGCAGTAGCAGCAGCAACAACAATAACAGCAACAACAACAGTTACACAAACATACCGAAACGTGCCCAAAAAATTGTGCTCAACGAGGAGAATGTTGGACTGGGTAAATTTGATTGTGTGCGCATTATTATAAATATTGTGGCGCTGCTGCAGCCAACACAATTGCTCCTGCATCACGAGACAAAGTTGTCGCTGTTGCGTTTGTGTGCACGTCTCACCCGCAACTATTATAATGCCCAGGTCTTTGCACGTTGCGGCGGCGTTCAAATGCTGCTCGATTTGCAGCAATCGTGCGGCTTTATGGGCTTCCCCACCTATGCCATAATCATATTGCGTCATGTCTTGGAGGCGCCACCAGTGCTCCAAGAGGCCATGGAACGTGTGCTGGGAATGCGGGCCGCTGGCATTGTGCCAATCGGTCATCGGGATCTCATCTATGTGCTCACCCAGGTGTCGACGGCGGTGTCACGGGATCCCAAGATTTTTGTTGCCGCCGCCAAGGAGATGCTTCGGGCCGAGCATATGATTAGTGGCATCAGCAGCAATAATCTCATCGATGATGGACGTGTCATGGTCAAATCAAAGTTTGGACAACAGCCAACGGCGGCGGCGGCAGCAGCAGCAACGACGTCGACGACGACGACGACGACAACAACAACTGGAACTGGAACTGGAAATGGAACTGGTGCGAGCACAGCAGCAAAGGAAACACCGGAAACTATCGATCTGGCCATAGATGATGAGCAGGTGGAATCAGCGGTATCGGTGCTCAAGCAGCTCCTCCATGCCCTCGTGCAGCCCTGCATCCATTATGGCCCCAACGGTGCCGATCAACAGCAGCTGAATGCCGCCGAGCTTGTGCTGCCCGATCAGCCGCCAGGCGCAGCGGGCTCCATGAATAATCTGGACGATGAGGTAAGTCCAACGACAACAGCAACAACAATGAATCAAACATGTAAACTTGCTTGAGCCTTAAAAGCGTTAAAGGAGGATAGGAAATCGATAAACATCGATAAACGCCGCACAATTTGAAAGCTATAGTCACCAAAATTGGAGAGTAGTGTGTTGGCAATCTTCAAAGAAAAAATAGGAAATGCCTATAACTCCTACAGATACAACATTCCCAATTTCGTTCTTGATCTTGGTCTCAGTGCTTACGCACAAGTCATCATCTATCTGCAGCCCACATTTAATAGCCCAGTTGAGCTTTCATTATAATTTATATATTGAAATCCTTCCTTTTGCAAACCAATTTGGACTTTTGACAAAGAAATTTTCCAAATCTCTCCTCGCACCCATTTTGCCATCAACTTTCTCACTTGTTTTTTTGCATTTGCAGGACTCGACGCCATCATCCGTTAAAAAGACAACAGCTGCTGCTGGCAACTCGGCAACGACATCCCAGGCAGCCGGTGGCACTGGCGATAAATATGATCCTTGCTGCTGCACCTGGCACATACCGACCAGTGCCCACAATCATCTGAAGCCGACGTTGTCGCGTGCAACGCTGCTCAAACTGCTGGCGGATGCAACGCGCGCCTATCAATCGTTGGTGCCGCGTGTACTGCTCGCCCATGTCTATACGCCGGCGGATAGTCCATTGATTTGCGATCAGAACGGCGACAACAACAACGACGGACAGCAGACATTCCTTGCCGTGCTCATGGATCGCTTTCTGCCGATCACACAGCGTCAGCATGTGCCCGAGGTGAGCACCATGGCACGTGTGCTGATCTGTTCGCTGTCCGATTGCTATCAGTTGGCTGGTGTGCAACAGCAGGTCGCCGACGAGTTACATGCGGCCGTTGCACGTGCTCTCGCCCATCCGGATTCGGCGGAGAAGCATACACGTCTCCAGGTGCTGATGAGCCTATTTCCCAATCTCATTGAATCGCCCATGCTCTATGACAAGGTTCACATGCATCGCAATACCATGTACCGGGTCCTGCTGCGACAGGGTGTCATGACCTATCTGACCAAAGTGGCCCAATACAAGGATCTGTCCAATCACAACACTCTCAGCACTCTGGGCGCCATTCTTCGACCCATGGAGATACTGTTGCGCTTCAATGTGCCGCCCGCAACGCTCGGCTCCAAGCGTATACTCTTCGGTGGCGCCAGCTCGTCGGCCAATGGTGGTGCCAATAATGGGAATAGCAATTCCAGTTCATTGAGTGGCGCCAATACAGTTAGCGCTATCATCAATCGTCGCCTGTATCCACGCCTGGCGGCACGCACCGCTGTCAATGCGGCCGCCGCCGCTGCGGATCGCTCCAATCCAATGGGTGGTGGTGGCGGCGGTGGTGGTGGTGGTGGAGAGCATGTTCTTCGGGATATTATACGGAATGTGCTCTCGGATCGTCGTCATGCCTTTGAGTTTATCTTCAATTCGGATGAGATGGCCATCGATTCGGAGGATTCAGTGCCAGCGAGTGGTACAGCGAGTGGTGTTGGTGGTGGCACAACAGCCGGCACAGCTGGCACACCCAGCAGCAGCAGCAGCAGCAGTGCCAGCAACAATGCCTCCACGGCCACAAGCAACAATGCGACAGCTGCTGTCATCGATGTCGCCGCCGATAATGATGAGCAACATAGCAATGATGGCCCCGAATCGTCTGCTGCAGAGTTGGCGTCGCAGGCCGGCAACAATGCTGTTGCCATCCCCGGTGGTGGTGGTGGTGTTGGTAATGCTGTTGGTGCTGCCAGCAGCAATGCCACCAACACCGGCTCCACATCGTCAACAGTGCGTCCGGTTCTCAATTTCGATCAGCTCTGGGATGATTTCCTGCAATGTGAAGGACTTTTTCTCGCCTCGCGCAGCAACAGCAGCAGCGGCAATGGTAATAACGTTGGTGGTGCTGGTGGTGGTGGTGCTATTGGTGCCATTGGCGGCGGTGACTCGACGCCACAGAATGGCAGCAATGATGCTGGTGGCGGCAGTTCCGCCAGCAATTCGACACTGCTCGGCAATAACAGTGGTGATCCACGCTTGCGCAGCAATCTAGATCTGAATGTTGAGGGTGGCGCCGGCGAAGGAGTAGCCACTGCTGTCAATGATAACAGTGATGCTGCCTCAGCCGAGACGGCTGCCGTTGGTGGTTCGGTTCCTGGTTCGGCTGGACGTGCTCCATCGTCGCGTAATGCACGCGACATAAATGCATCGCTGCTGGGCGATGTGGTGACCACATCGGATTCCGATTCGGATGGATCCACCGAGAATGATGAGCGCAACGTTGAGGAGGAGGTGGAGGATGACGATGATGATGATGATGATGAGGTGCCAGCGGATGTCGATGAGGATGTCGATGAGCATAGCGAAACCGATGTCGATGAGGAGCGTCCACGACAATTTATTGAAGTCTTTGATCATATCTATGAACCGGAATCATCGGAAACGGCATCCAATGATGCCGATGTCGATGCCGAGGACGATGACGATGACGATGAGGAGGACGATGACGACGATGATGATGATGATGATGACGATGATGTCGACGATGATGTTGCACGCGCACAAAATGAAAACGATGATGTTGATCTCATCGAACAGGTGATGGCCCAGGCAAATGGCTCCAGTGGTGGTGGTGGCTCCTCCACTGGTGTACCCTCATCGGCAGCTGCCAATTCGAATAATCGTCCACGTCGCAGTGCCGCCATCGAACCAAACATTATCAGCGAGAATCGTCGTCGCAACGAGGAATCGCAACGTGAAGCCAATGCCTATTTATACGAACGCCTTGGCGATGGCTCACATGGTCACGGACATGGACATGGTCACGGGCATGGTCATGGACATGGACATGGACATGGCCATGGACACCGACATTTGCTATCGCAGGCGCCGTCCAGTTTTCGTTTGCGCATGAATAGCTCGATTGCGCTGCCCCTTGATATTGATGTGAATGGTGGCGGCGCCTCATCCTCGTCGGCAGCAGCAGCCGCAGCCGCTGGTGGAGGTCGCAGCACATCGGTTGCCGCCGCATTGCGTTCCTCTTCCGAATCCTGGATGGCACCGGACTTTAATTTCATTGGCAGCAGCAACGCGACTGGCGGCGTTGGAGGACCAGGAGCTGGTGGTGGAGGAGGAGGAGGAGGCGTTGCAAACGCATCCGATGTGAATGCCTTTTTGCCACCAGCCATGGTCCAAATGGATCGCAACTCGGCCGGCGGCGGAGGTGGTGGTGGTGCTGGCAATAATTCAAATATGAGCAATCTGTTGGATGATCAGCCACCGACGGTGACAGCTGGAACAAACACTGGCGCTGGTAATGGTGCCGGTGGTGGTAACGGTGCAACTGGTGGCTCCTCCAACATAGCCAATCATCCCAACAACAACAACAATAACAACAACAATGGAGGAACACTCTGCAACAATGGGGTGCGACGACGTCTACTCTATCTGGATCAGCAGTTCTGTGTGTGCATGCCAACGCATCAGAATCCAACCGAGGAAACACAAATGGAGATGTTCACCCAGGACGGTTAGTGAACTGCGATTATAATCCCAAATGATGTATGTTGTAAATAATATCCTCTCTCTCTCTATCTGTAACTTGTGTAGCACTCCACTGGTGGCTGGAGGAGGCCAAAGCTCTGGACATGGAAACCCAAACGGATGCCTGTCTCTATGCGGCACATTTCCTCCTGCCGCATTTGATTAAGGAACTGAAGGTGGCCCATCAGCAGCGCAAACAGGAAGACGCCAATCGTCAGTCAACGGCGGCAACAGCAACAGCTGCCGCAACAGCTGCCGCAACAGCCGCTACCAATATTAGTAGTGGTGCTGCTGGTGATACTGTTACAGCTTCAGCTGCAGCTACAGCTGCAACAACTACTGAAGTGGGACCAGCAACGGGAGCAGCCACTGATAATGTCAATGCCAATGCAGCTGCAAATCCCATTTCTGGCATCAACGTTAGCAGCTGGCTATCGAATTCGGCAACGACGACAACCACAACAACAAGCAGCAGTAGCAGCAACAGCTCATCAAGCGCAACAGTTGCAGCTGCTGCTGCTGCTGCACCTGCAACATTGGCAACGGCAACAGCAGACACTGCAATTAGTGGCACAGCAACAACGGCACAACCATCAGCAGCAGCAACCAACAATTATTTCCGCAGCTCCATACCCAGACTGATACCCTCGATGCAGTTCGTGAATGCCTCATCTCTGGCAAACGTTGCGCCTCCACCACCAATACCAGCATTTGCCACATCAAACAATGCAATTCTGCCGCCGACTGGCAGCAGCAGCAGCAACAACACCACCAGCAGTAACAACAACATTAGCAGCAGCAACAGTGCTCTATCAGCAGCAACAACAACAACAGCAAATGGTAAGTGGTTCGAACACAGTATTGACTTTGTAAACAAACAATGGCCATGGGGGAATATATAAATAGATATAGATATAGATATAGATATAGGTATAGATCGTGAGATGTGGTTCAAGCTAGACCAACTCGGATCACAAAATAGGCTTACCCTAAGACGGGTTCCGGGTCAAAGGGATCTACCAGAGTTTTGTAGTATTCTAGGGAATCATATTTTAATACTCTTGTTCTTATTTACAATCAATAGATCCTCGACGTCCGAATCGTAATCGCAATCAGGCACTCTATAACATCTATGCCGAAATCGATTTAACCAACGAGCAGGATTCACCGGAATCATCGGATGTGGCAGCATCAGGAGGAGGACTATCTCCGCCGCCACCGCTTCAACAGGCACCACAGCAGCAGCAACAGCAACTGTTTCCCAGTGTTCAGCTGCATGTGCAGACTGGTCCGGCGACAACAACAACAACAGGTGTACTAGCATCGCATCCACCACGACATCATCCACCCGTGCCGCATCTACCAGCCAGTGGTCGTCCTTCGCGTCCACGCACACGCGCCGATGTCGCGGATCTCTACGAGCTGCAGGTGAGCCTAAACGATTCGACTCCTCCTTGTGCTCCAGCAGCAGCAGCAGAAGTGTTAATAAAATATAATATTTACAATTTGCAATTGCAGTTGAACGAGCAACGTTCGAGTTCTGTGCGCCGCATCAACAACAATGCCAATGCCAATCGCATAGCAGCGGTAAGTGGTGGCGGCGAAGGGACAGTAACCGGAATGGGATCCGGAGTCGGAACAGCAGTGCAGTTGAATGTGCGACCCAATAGAGAAATGCTGCCACCACGACTGCAACGGATGTCGACGGGCGCCATGGAGGAACCGTGGCGTGAGTCATCCTCGTCCTCCTCATCGTCATCATCGGTGCGAGTGACAAATGCTGAATTGACGTTCCCGCTGCCGCCATCGCTGGAGGTGATGCCGGGCGCATTGAATTTCCCGGAGCCACTGGAGCAGCTACAGTCGGGGCAGGACCTATTGCAGCTGGAACCGATCGATGCCGATGAGCAGCAACAGCAGCAGCATGAACAAGATGACGAAGAAGAAGACCCAGACCAGGAGTCGGAGCACGAATTGGAACTGGATGTGGAGCAAACAGATCAGGCCGATCCGGTGATGACCAGTGCTGGTTATGCCTCGATTATGCCCACAGTGACCATATCCGAGCTGGCCGCTCAGCTGTTGGCCAGCGAGCAACAGTTACCCACTGACGAGGCACCGGAAGACCATCAACCACTGAGTACGGAAGCCGCCAACGAGGTGGTCTCCATTGTGGCTGCTGCGGCGGCAGTTGTTGCCGCCGTCGCCGCACATCCGATGCCCCTGCAGCCGGCGGCGGAGGAGATGCCACAATTGAATTTGGAGCCGCAGCGCCGTGATGTTGCTGTCGAAACGGAGCCTAGCTCCGATGTGGATGACGATGAGGATGGCGATGACGACGTCTTGGCTGAAGCAGCCGGTGGCGCAGCCGATGCCATCATTGATGTTGAGGCTATTAGCTTAGATGAAAGCGGTGCTGCCGGCCTTGCAGCACAACAGGCGCCAACTCCACCACCATCGACCAGTGCCGGAGCCACAGCAGGAGCCGGTGCTGTTGGCGGAGGAGCTACAGCAGCAGCAGCAGCGACAACAGCAGCTGGTGGTGCTGCTGCTGGCAGCAGCAGCGTAGTCACCGATATGAGTCCCGAGGTGCGCGCCGCTTTGGGTGATCTGGAGGTGCCAGAGGGCGTTGATCCATCGTTCCTAGCCGCTTTGCCCAGCGAGATGCGCGAGGAGGTGATACAGGAGCATTTGCGCATGCAACGCATTCGTCAGCGTGCCCAACAGAATGCCATACAGATTGCCCATGATTCCCTCGTCGAGGTGAATCCCGAATTTTTGGCAGCCCTGCCGCCCAACATACAATCCGAGGTGCTAATGCAGCAGCGCATCGAACAGCAAAGACAGGCGGCGCAGACCGCAAATCCCGATGATCCCGTCGATACAGCGGCATTCTTTCAAAACCTGCCCGAGAATTTGCGTCAAGCGGTAAGTTCCAAAAAATATACCTAATACAGCTGCGGTCGAAATTTTTTCATAAAATGAAAATTCTCAGCCGTAGCCCCTTTTTTTTAATCCATTCAATTCCTTGGATCATCTTCCATATATCTCTTCACACACCGTTTTTGGTTTTACTTTACCTATTCCGTTTGTTTATCTTCTGTTTTGGGCTGTTTTGAAAAGCATTCCATGAAAACATGACTGGTGAGAAACTTCCCCGGCAAATCTTAAATGATACTGTTATAAAAATACTATTACAATGTGACATCGAGTGCTGAGACTGTTGACAGACGTCCCATAGATAGTAAACAAGTAGTCCAAGAATATAACCCATCCTAAAGAAGAACATTCGAATGGAGGAACATTTAGTGGTCGGACGACTCCAAAACTGGTTATGGTCTCGACAACAACATGCCATACTGATAAGATGCCATTGATTTGGACATGCCAATAGGGGACAACAACGACTTCAAGTCTCTACAGAATCATCTATAATTATTGCACAATTGTTGAAACAATATTTTAGCTATTTCTTTTTAATAGTTGTTTTTTTATTTTGACCGCAGCAGCAGCTGTATGTTTGTACATATCTAAATAATCGAATTATTTATATAAATCTAACGCAGATACTAACGGACATGGAGGATTCACAGATAGCCAGCTTGCCGCCCGAGCTGGCAGCCGAGGCGCAGTTCCTGCGTCGTGATTGGGAATCACGCAACGGTCCCCGCATGGACGCCCATCCACCCAGCAATGCGTTATGTATGTTTTAAACCCAATCTATCATAAAATTCACTATGATTAACCTCCTGATTACCCTCACCCTTCCACGTTTGCAGCTCGTTTCCAGACAACGCTGCAGAATTTGGATGAGGCACGCTGGCACAGCGCCATTTGGTATGATGCCAGTGGGAATGCACAGCCGCAGCATCATCAGCATACGACAATTGTGCATCATCATATTGCGCCCAGTACGGGTAAACCATTGGCCTTGCTCATGATGGAGGATGAGAATATATTGCTTGATCCGGATTCGTTGGCAACCCTGTTGCTCTTCCTCTTCGTTGAGGATCAGAAGGTGAATAGCGTTCGATTGCATCGGGTCATACGGAATCTGTGCCATCACGAACCGACACGCGATTGGATCATCAAAGCACTGATCAGCATCATACAGAAGACAAACGAGGAGAACTCCAATTTTGGGGCGGCGAACACGGGCAGCAAACCCGAATGGCTGAAATTGCGTGTGGATGCCGCCTTTGGCTATAAGAGCAACATATTCCTAATCAATCGCCTGTTCGAGGGGACCTCACGCAGCATCAGCATCAATCCGCAGGCAGCTCAAATGATTGTGCGCAATTGTCTCGATTTGTTGTTTGTGCTCGCCAAACACTATCCGTTCAGTTTCTTGCCCTACAATCGGGAGCCGAAGGGACGCAACCGATTGCTCTTCGGTGTGCCAGTCAATGCCAATAGCAATACGGCGGTCTTTGCGACCGCCACGGGTGGAGTGCGTTCCTCCACTGGCACAGGTGGTGAATTGCGTTCACGCTATCATCGCTATCAAATCGCCAATCGATTGCGCGGCATTCTCGACGAGCAGCAACAACAACAACAACAGCAGCAACAGCAACAATTGCCCAAATCCCAGCCGTTGGATGAGGCACCGTCCACATCGAAAGCGGCTGCAGCCAAAGCAGCTGCCACCTCCTCCTCCTCCACTACCACCACAGCAAGCAGCAGCAAATCAAGCGTTGCGTATCAAACCAATGCACAAGACTTTTGGGATGTCGTCTTGAACATCGATCGACAGACGCCGCAACGTTTGGCCAATGTATCGGAGTTTCCGCTTACGTCACAGCCGCCCTGGAAGTGGGAGATTAGCAATGCGGAATTTGTATCGTTCACCGACTCAGCGTTTGGTCAGCTCTTGGAGATGTTGCCGTACAAAGTAATTTGTCGGTCGCCGCATCTAACGGATATGCTGGTCAAGCTGCTCGCCTTCCTCAGCGTCGAGCTGCCCAGGGAGGAGGAGCAATTGCCACAGCAACAGCAACAACAACAGCAGCAGCGATCGAATGGTGGCATGTCACAACGACAGATACCAACACATATACAGATGCCAATATTGTTGCCACAACAAACGCAACAGGAGCGCGAGCAACAAGAACAGCAACAACCACAACAGCAGACGCAGCCGCAGCAGCAGCAACAGCTGCCGCCACTTGTACCCATTAGTCAATTGTTGACGGCGCGTCGCAATGCAGCGTCGTCCGCTGCTGCTGCCGCTGCTGCAGCAGCCGATGGAGTTGCTGCAACAACAACAGCGTCGCCTCCAGCAAATGTGTTGGTGCATCGAATGCCGCCGCCGCCGCCGTTACCCAATCGGATGGCGAGTGGAGCGCAACTAATCGTTGATAACGACGACGACGATGATGAGGAGTTGGATGAGGATGAGTTGGACGATGATGATGACGACGACGACGAGGATGATGACGATGAGGAGGATGATGATGAAGATGAGGAGGTTGATGATGAAGATGAGCTACCACTTATACCAAGAGACCAAATAGTTACAGCAGATATCCCAGCACTGCCAGCAGCAGTGCCAGGCAACGGCAACGGCAGCAGCACCGGTGGTGGTGACTATTACCAACCGTCGCATCCGTTAAAGCCACGTCGCAAAATCTATTCGAAGAACTTTTCACAATTGCAACTGGTCATTGAGGTGTTGACCCATCAATGCGGCACCACCGAAGGTCTGGACAATGTGACCAAACTGATTGTGAATCTCACACAGTGTTCGCAGGCATCGAATGCGATATTCATACAGTACTTGACCGCCGCGATACTCGGGCTGGCGGAGGAAGTGCGTCAGGTCATTCAGACACTGCTCAACGAGATACGCGCCTATAATACAAACACTTCGACACAGCCCACTTCGACACAACAGCAACAGCAGCAACAACAGCAACAACCACAGCCGCAACAGCAACAGCAGCAGCAGCAGCACCAACCGATGGATAGCAATAAACCGAGTGGCAGCTCCGCCACTTCAAGTTCTTGTACCGGCGCCACATTGCTGACCAATTTAACCGTCCATGAGGGCACCATGCAGGATCGCTTCACATCCGAATCGGTCATAATATCGGCGCCAAAGAATGCCAAGCCCACCTGTGAACTGCAATTGCCGTCGATGAAGAAACTAATGTCGAATTCATCCGCTCAGCCATATTTCCTGCGCACGCTCAAGATCTTCATGCAGGTGCGCAACATTTACGAGGTGCAGAATGGTCAGAATAATGATGACAGCAATGAGGATATCATTGATATCGATGGCGCCGCCTCACCACCGCTCGTTGAGGAAGCATCAGTCGAGGCAGCAGCAGCAGCAGCAGTAGCAGAGACAGCAGCAGCAGATGCAGCAGCAGCAGCAGATGTTGCTGCTGCTGCGGCTGCTGCTGGTGGTGGTGTCAGCAGCATGGAGACGAGCGATGCCTCCGAGAGCAGCAGCAGTTGCAGCAACAGCAGCAGCTGTGCCACCAAATCTGCGGCGAAGCCAACGCTTAGTCAAATCTTATGCTTGGACGTGCTGTGGCACACGCTGAGCGAGTGTCTCGTTGCACTCGAAGAGTCCAAGGATGAGTTCGCTGTGTTGGTGCTGCAGCCAACCGTTGAGGCCTTCTTCCTCATACACGCCTCGCATCGTGTGACGCCCAAGAAGCCGGGACGTGGAACAGCAGCCAACTCTGGTGCTGGCCACTCTGGATTGCGCGTTGCGCCACATCCGGTGGCAGCCGAGCAGCAGAGTCCACAGCTGCTGCTGGATGATAACAACAGCAGCAACAGCAACAGCAGCCAGCCCACCAATTCAGCCAGCTATGAGGGTACGTCTCCTCCTCTTCCTCAATCGAATAAAACTGCTAATAATATGACTAATGATTTACATTATATATTGTTTTGTTTACTTTACAGATGACACCCGCATGCAGGATGGGTCGACAACGATGGGCGCTGGTGCTGGTGTTGGTGGTCAACCAGTGACGCCGCTAACGGCTCACGAGGCTCAACTCAAACAGGATCGTCAAAAGTTTCTACAATTCGCCGAGAAGCATCGCACCGTGCTCAACCAGATCTTGCGTCAATCGGCATCGCATCTGTCGGATGGACCATTCGCAGTGCTGGTGGATCACACACGCATCCTAGACTTTGATGTGAAGCGCAAATACTTCCAGACCGAACTGGAGCGACTCGATGAGGGCATACGCCGCGAGGAGCATACGGTTAGTGTGCGTCGCATCACCGTCTTTGAGGACTCGTTCCGTGTCCTCTACCGTCTCGGTCCAGAGGAATGGAAGAATCGCTTCTACATTGTATTTGAGGGTAAGCGAAGCGACATGATAACCAACCATAACTTCTGATCACTCCTAATCTCTCAACACTTTATGTTTTGCTTAGATGAGGAGGGCCAGGATGCTGGCGGCCTGTTGCGCGAATGGTATGTGATAATCTCTCGCGAAATCTTTAATCCGATGTATGCCTTGTTCTGCGTATCGCCGGGCGATCGTGTCACCTACATGATCAATCCGTCGAGTCATGCGAATCCTAATCATTTGAGCTACTTTAAGTTCGTTGGTCGTGTAATTGGTAAGTCAAATGGCCCAAATGGAGATGCTAACTCTGTCTCTGCCTCTGACCCTGTCTAATTCATGTCGCTATCTCTATCTATATGAAACAGCCAAGGCCGTGCATGATAATAAGCTGTTGGAATGTTACTTCACACGCTCATTCTACAAACACATACTGGGCAAACAGGTGAAGCATACGGATATGGAATCACAAGATTATGAATTCTACAAAGGCCTCGACTATCTGATGAAGAACGATATCTCGACGCTCGGCTATGAGTTGACCTTCTCGACGGAGGTCCAAGAGTTTGGCGTCACACAAATCCGTGATCTCAAGCCAAATGGACGCGATGTGGCCGTCACCGAGGAGAATAAATTTGAATATGTTCAGCTCGTCTGCCAGCTAAAGATGAGCGGCTCGATACGTCAGCAGTAAGTTGCTGTGAACTTTATTATTATTAAATGGTTCGATTTTCAATTTTTCTATTTTTTTTTTTTTTACTTTTATGCAGATTGGACGCATTCCTTGAAGGCTTCTATGATATAATTCCAAAGCATTTAATATCGATATTTAATGAACAGGAACTGAGCTTCTGATATCCGGCTTGCCGGATATTGATATTGAAGATCTAAAAGCAAACACCGAGTACCATAAGTACACATCAAAATCTGCACAGGTGCGTCGTCGTCGTGTCCCCCGTTTAATATCGTCTATCAATATCTTAACTATATATATATTATTATTATTTTTAATGCCTTGCTGTGCAGATTCAATGGTTTTGGCGCGCATTGCGCAGCTTCGATCAAGCGGATCGTGCGAAATTCCTACAGTTTGTCACTGGCACCTCGAAGGTACCGTTGCAGGGCTTCGGCTCCCTGGAGGGCATGAATGGCATACAAAAGTTCCAAATACATCGCGACGATCGCTCCACAGATCGCTTGCCATGCGCACATACCTGGTAATGACACACACCGAATTAATAATTAATAATCATAATGTAATAATGATGAATTTCATTCTGCTTCAGTTTCAATCAGTTGGATCTGCCTATGTATAAGTCGTATGATAAATTGCGTAGCTGTTTGCTGAAGGCCATACATGAGTGCTCCGAGGGTTTTGGCTTTGCCTAAAAGCTGTGCCGTCCCACAAAAAATACCCCAAAATTCCAGCAACCAACACATACACACACCATACACTCACACAACACACAGCAAATTCATAACTGCAATGAAAATAATGAATACAGAACAGCCACAAGAAATGTGCGATAGCAAAAACAGCGACAACAACATAACACAGTACATATAGTTAAATAGTATATATATATATAAAAAAAAAAAAAGAAAAAAAAATGTTGAATTAATTATTAATTTTTCGCGCGCATATAATATATAGAATATATATTATATATATATATAATATATTTTCATAAATTTTCAAAAACAAAACGAGGGGAAAGCAAATCGGAAGAAAAAAAACAGTGAAAAAAATCATCAGAAAATGGAAAAACACGGATAAGAAAGAAACATAAATAAAAATAATGGAGGGTACTATATCATCAGTCAATAACAACGTACTCAAATGCTGTTTTCTGAATTCTATCATTTTTTGTTGGCAACCATATTTTTGAAAGAAAAATTATATTAATACTACACAAAAAAAAAATAAATTAAATATTAAAATATTTTTATTTTCTTAAGTCAAGCATAAATTCATTCATATACATATATTCATATATGAAGCAAAGCAAAATGCATAACGCACATTACGCTTTGAAATTTGTTTATGTATAAAATTAAAAATAAAAGTAAAAAAGATTCTGCGAAAATTGATATGAAACAAAAACGAGGTAAATGAAGAAAGGCGAAAGGTATTTGATGTAACTATAAGTCTATGTTATGCATTTTATGTTTATCTTTTTAATGAGTAAATGTAACTTTAAAGAATGTGAGAGTTGAAGAGAGATGAGTAAACTCATCGACTATATATTAATATATATATATATGTATATGTCTATATATATATATTCTATGTACATGTATATATTTTATGTATATATATACATATATGTATATGTATATATATATATAATAAAATAAAATTTAAAGAGCATACATACTAGTTGCACCATCAATGTCGGCGGTGGATAGGGAACTTTTTTTCGAATTCTAAATAGCGTAAGATGCCAGATTGGCGGCATAACAATGTGTCGTGCAACTATCTGGCAGCGCTTCGCAAATTGATCGAGAGCTAAGGAGACACATATCGATTACATATAGTCAACTAACAGCGTAGACTTATCGAATTAACAGAGCTGAAAATTACAAATGATCTCTAGTCAGAGTGCAGCACTTCGTAAATTAATCGAGAATTAACAGGCATATCGATGACAAATAGTCAACGAACAGCGTAGACTTATCGGACTAACGGAGATGCCAATTGCCAGAGATCTCCATTCAAAATGCTTTATTAATCTACTAACAATAAAAATGTAAATAGAATTTATTGACAAATTAATGTAATCCATGGATGCCTACATACGAAATGAGCTAAGTGTTGACGGTGATCTGACGCTGGAACAAGCGGCAATGCATTCCGCCAAATTGATCGCCTGGCTCTTGGATTGCCAGGATCAGATGATGGGCCAGAAGGAGGAGCAGGAACAGTTGGTACTCAATTATCTGGATGTGGAGTGCATGTTCAAGGCGACACTGTATTTGCACGAATGCTATGCGCAGCTGGGTGATCAGCTAGTGGAAGCAGTGCTCCTCCAATCCACTCAAGCACATGAGCTTATTAGACGCTACTACGACATGGATCGGAGGCAATGCATCCGGGCGATGTGCGCCAATATTATCAATGGTACACGCAATGGCCACTCGCTTGCCCCGCTCCTCTATCAAATGCACAAAGCGTATGCCGAACTGCAGCCAGCCTGGGATATCATCAAGGATTTGGATTGGTCCGAGTTAGGCAGGGACAAGGAAAAGGAATATAGCCGGCTGAATGTCGCTGTCATGGAGCTGAATATCGATGTGCTACAAATGCATCAACTGGTGCGACGCATCTTTCGCCTAGCCAACATGGAGCACATCAAAATAGCGCTGAAGCGTGCAATGACACTGATTTCCTCGGATTTGTGGCTACATTTATTCCGGGAGAGCAAGGAGAGCATTCTCTACACACGCTGTTATCTGTTGCGCCACATGATCTGTGATATGCTCATCGAGGTGCAAGTGGAGATGGAGGACACTGCCTGCTCCAGTTTTGTGCACAACATTTATCAGTTTGTTGCTTTTGCCAGCAGCGGATCAAATTTGTCGCGTTTCTTTTGCTGGTTGCTCCACGTACGCTTCGCTAGAGCCTTGGGCAGCTATTTCCATGCCTATTGGCTGCAACATTTACCTCATTTGCTGGTGGATGACATACAATGTACGCCAGAGCGCCACTTGCATCCCTGCCGCTGGACGAGATTTTATACCTGACACATTTGCTGCTCGCGCCCAAATCGCCGTGCAGAAGCCAATTTTATCAGCAGCTCCAGACACTTCCTGTGCCGCACCTGAATCGACTGATGCAACTGCTCAATAAGGTGGCCTATGTTTATAGCTAAAGAGAAATTCAATTTTTGCTGTTTTAATTTTCATCTGTTGCATAGTCAAATAAACGCCAGATGGCGCCCAAGTGCAACCCTAAGCTGTTCGCTTACAAAATGCAGTACCATTGCACATAAAAAAGTCGCGTGTGCTTATAGCTAATACAAAATGAATTAAATATATAACACTATGCAGTAAGTCACAATAATAAAATCAATTTTTAAAAGTATAAATGCAATTCTTGCTGTTGGGTTCATTTCACCTGTTGCATCGTTAACTACACACTAGATGGCGCCCTAAAATTACATCGTCCCACCTATCGGATTACAATGCAAAAATTTGATTTAATTGCATTCTTTCTAATCAAATTATATTTGTTAATTTTGCTTTAATCCTTTGGCAGATATTCATGCTTATCGCAAACAATTTTCACAATTTGTTCACCCCTTTCGGCGAGTATTTGTTCGATGTTGCGCTTGCCGTTGAGATCGGTGAACCAGTTGAGATTGTCGGCAATCAGATGATGATTCTCACAGCCCTTGCAGGTGACGATAATAACGCCCTTGTTGTATGCAATCTTTGATATGGTCTCCATATTCCGCGTCTGGCACACTTTGCATGTGTAGATCAATTGCATTTTCGTTTGCAGCTCCGCCAGTGGTATGCTCTTGCTGACCACACGATTGGCCCCATCTTGCTGAAAGAAGGAAAAGACGATAGGGTATATTACTGATTGAGATCCACTTATTTTTGTTGCTTACCGCTTCTGCTTGCAGCTTATCGCTGAAGTGCTGCGCTGCAGGCACGTGTTGTGTGTCTTGTTGTTGTGTGGATTTGTTGATATGGCCAGCAAATGGAATGGACGCTGGGTGTGTTTGTTAGCATTGTAGATGGCGCGTGTGGCTGGCGCTAGATCCAGTTTGTACATTAATTTTAAGGTGCTCATCGCGCCTATGCGTCTTCTATAAACAATAAATATGAAACGGACAAATAATCACAAAAATATATCGATAGTATTATACAATAACATTCATTGATAGACTTACATGAATATTACCAACGGTGACTCTTAATTGAAAGTATATTGGCTTAATATCGAATTTTAATTTATATAGCATGGGAGTACTCTTTTATGTTTTGCTTTATTTTTATATATTTGATGGGAATGATGATTTTACAACATGCGTGATGAAATGCCAAGATCGAATCGTTAGTTGAAATTATAGCTATCGATAGGTGTCATTGTTTTGCAACACAGGCACATTCAGACGGTTTATTAACACTTTTCGAAAAGCATTGAAATTGTTGAAATTGTTAGCAAAAACAAATTATATAAATCCAGAATAAAAAATGGCAACACGTGTAGTGGCAACGGCAACGGTGCGCGCGGTTACAGGACGAAAATTAATACCAACGCGGGCCGCACTGACCCTGGTAAGTGTGTGTGACGAAATACACGGCTGATGAAGTAACAGTCAAAAGCCAAAAACGGTCCTTGCCTAATCAAAATATTGTTGTTTACATTTGTTGTTTGATGTCTTCTTGTTGTTTTGTATTTTTGCAGACTCCAGCTGCGGTACAAAGAATCAAATCGCTGCTGCACGACAAGCCAGATGTGGTAAGTTTATTCTGGATATATATATATGTATATGTATTTTTGTATGTATGTTAATTGTTGGAGTTGTTTACAGATCGGTCTCAAAGTTGGTGTTCGCCAGCGTGGTTGCAATGGACTCTCCTACACACTAAATTATGCTAGCACCAAAGGTATGAAAATTCTATATTTATTATATATATTACGTGTGTGCATTAAATAATCGTATTGTGCTGCTACAGATAAACTGGACGAGGAAGTGCTGCAGGATGGTGTTAAGGTCTTCATCGACAAGAAGGCGCAACTATCTTTGCTAGGTAGGGCAAAATGTTACTATAATATTATAATATAGTCAATGCTCATATCACAAGAGATATAATATTCTACATCACTTTTTTTTTGTTTTATTGCAGGCACCGAAATGGACTTTGTGGAATCGAAGCTGTCCAGCGAGTTTGTCTTTAACAATCCGAACATTAAGGGCACCTGTGGATGCGGCGAATCCTTTAGCATGTAAGTATATGGGGAGAGATCTCTATATATCGATGCTCTACAGCACCGCACCCGCCTCGCATCAACATCTAAATTATCTTAAGTTTATGTAGAGATTACAATCTTGTTGCTGTTTTTTCTCTTATTTTTTCGTTTGTTATTTGCGAAAGGCATCTGCTCAAAAATCATTTGCTAAGGTGCTCCCCAAATAATTGTTAAACCTACAATGGCAACTCAAGCAAATTGTGCTCTCAAAGAATAAATAAATATGCTTAAGTTTGTTTTGCAGTAGTTAAGTTTTAGTTGTACAATTAAATAGCGAATTGGTCGATAAGCGAATGACTTCAACTTGGCTATGTGCATGTACTTAGGTTTATATCGTTAAAATTACAAATACAAATACTGTATGTATAAATATATATAGTTCAAATATAAAGAATCGAAGCAGATATCAAACTTTAAGCTAAATCAATTGTCTTTTGTTTGCAAAACTAACTTTAGATTACCATTCTTATTCCTAATAATATTCTGATGCCACTATTTTGACAACTCAGATTATTCCTATTACAACTATGCTGATATATTTGTCAAGACAGAGACTAGTTCAGAGATTGATGATTATTATTATTATTTAATGGAGACAAAAAACACATACATACTTATAGGTAACTAAAACTAAAAAAATTAATAATAATCATTAATGAGCTAAATTAGGATGGCTTTGTAAGGATTTAGCCTGCTGCAGGCCATGGATGCCGAACTCCTCGTAATCGTAGCGCGTGTAAATGAACTCATCAAAGTTGGGACTGGTGGCGACTCGCGTCCACCGTACCATGCATAGCGCACCGGATCCTCGGGACAGATGAGCGACACCTCCAGATCGTCGGGCACAAGGGCGCGCAGATCGCGCTTGAGACGCGGCAGAAAGCCGGGAAACTGTGCACTCCCGCCAACAATCAAGATGTTGAGCAGCAGCTCGCGATGGGCCTCCAGGGACGCCGGAGCGCGTCGGCAACTGCCTCCGGTATGCCCACCTGGCTGATGCCAATGTCCGAGGGATTGAAGAGCAGCTCTGGGACCGTAAAGCGTTCATTGCACAACGGCACCATCTGTTGCTGGTCCTCATCGTAACGCGGCTGGCCGGGTACACGGATATAGCCGCGCTTTACGGTCGTAAAATCGGGCAGCACATATTCGACGGCAACTTCCTTGCGCCGCTGTTCGCTCTGATGCACACTCATCGCATCCTTGAAATCCTCGGCCACGTAGCAGACATCCTCCTTGATCTGATTGACAACATGACTCTCGTCCATTACATTCAGTTGGCGATATGAGATGAGCTCCTTGAGATGATTCGTTAACGCTTTGCCACCAATATCAATTCTCCGTATCGCCTCGAGCACTCTGCGGCCCAAAACGAATGGCACAATGTGCGTGAAACTGTAGCCAACATCGATGATGATACAGTTGAGCGTTTGCATTGTCGTCCGCTCCTCGCTGTCCGCCACATAGTTAAAGGCAGCTAAATCGGCAGCGGTTGCTTTATACATGCCACCAATCCGATATTCCTCGAACAGCATCTCGAGCATCGCCTCCTGAACGCTCTGAAAATTCATTTGCGGTTCGGTTATAACAATGGTGCGATTGTCCAGCGAACAGCCGATGCCATCCTTGCTGAATATGTAATCCCACACGGTCTTCTGGGTGTCCCAGTTCAGCAGATATCCACGCTGAAATGCGAGGATGTAGAAAAGCGCTGAGGTGTCGCGACATTCATCGATTTGATTGCCGACAAATGCTCGTCGGCGTTCGCTTTTCGCCTTCATAATGCAATTGGGCACAACTTTGGGCTCGTCCTGCGTTGCCAGTCCCACTTTGGCTGTGTAGGCACCATTGTCCAGCACAACCACAGCCATATCAGTTTGTTTATCAACTTTTCGGCAAATGTGTGCGGCGGATATAAACAAAGTTAACGTCAACGTTAATGTTAACGCAATATGAGCAACGCAACTTGGAGACTTAGCCGCACGTTAACATAGTACCTTATGTACATCGTTACGTCACACTAGACAGCAACTGTTTGTTTTTGAGCGAATTTCATAGTTAAGTTACTGACGTGTTGTCTTGTTTTCGTAAACAAACGTAAAAATATAGATTATGATGATAGTTGCAATGGCGACTCAGATATTTGCCATTCACAACATACAATTATATGTCTAGACTGACGTCACAATAAAAAGCTAAATTAGCAGTTGTAATCTTATTTAATGATCAGCTGTGAACGCAAGAACGAGCATTTGTCAAAAGTAACATACTGTTAGCATAGCACAATTTTAACATTAGACAAGTACGTAGAATAACCACTTTGCGTGCAAAACAAACGCATGGGGCTCGATTGCATGTTCGACGCACAAAAAATAGTATCCTAGTTAATGGTAATCATTACATAACATTTAACAATCTCAACTTAATTAGAATTACTTAAGTGGACTTAAAGAAATGACAATATAATAGGGCTTTTGGTTGCGCACAATGTTTGTTCAATTTGCATGCACGATCTGTGATCAGCGTACCAGTTCATAACAACAGTCAATTAGCAGATCGTTTTAGCAAGTACAGACAGTTAACTGTTAATCGTTACAGTGCGCTAACAGCACAAAACCGCTGCTAGAAGTGCAAAACCGAATGAAGATAAAAGATCCCATTTTTTTACGTTACGCGGTGTGCGGCGGCCAGGCGGCGCTTGTTTGCGCTTGTTCATCTTTTTTTTTATGTTCAATATTTCGTAGCATTCAAGCAACTCGCAACGAATATCAGATGTGCATGTGTGTGTGCAGTGCAGTGCAGTGCAGTGCGAGGCGGTGCTAGTGTGTGCGTGTGCATGTGCGTCTGTGAGTGAGTGTGCGTGAAACGATGCTTGCCTGCGAATTAGTAGTAAAAGAGCGCCAAGGCAAGATCGGCTTGATCGACAGCAACAGCAACAATAACAGAACGCAAGTGCGTGTGCTGTAAAGCAACAACAGTTGTTGCCAAAATTAGCCGGCACACTCACAGAGCACTTGTTTGAGTTCTTTCTTTCGCACACTCTTTCCCTCTTTTTTTTGCTTATCGCTTCCGCCAAAAAAAAGGAAAACCAAAAACATAAAAAAATATAAGCAACAAGTCCGGGCAAAAGAAACAGCAGCAGCAGTGCGTACAACAAAAATGTCCACTTGACAGCAGCATCCTACACCCATCCATATATATATATATATATATATATATATATATGTGTGTGTACATGTGCATGTGTATGTGTAAACAGGAAAGATGCGTAGACCGTCCGCGTTGAGTCGCAATCATTGTTTTGCGATTGGTCTGCTGCTTGGCCTGTTGCTTAGTTGCTATATACCGCAGAATATTTGGGAGCTGGTGCAGCAGGAGGAATGCCCACAGGAGGCGGCCGAAAATTTACTTATCGAACGATTTGGCCAGGATTTTGAGCCCCATTTGAATTTGATCAATAAGCCGCTGGCGGCTAAAAAGCCGGTAAGTCAACTCAATCTCTCTCTCAAAATCGATACATATTGTGCACGTGGTCCATGCGCCAATCAGAACGGGGCAATTGCGAAAAATGCCAAATTGAGTCCTATGAGAAACATCTAATGTAAAAATGAGCAACGCATATGCCGTGTGTGTGTGTGTGTGTGTTTACTTGTATTTGTATATGTGCACATGGCTCACTATATCAAGCAATTTATTGACCTTCTTGCTTATCGCATTCGCTTGCGTGCTTCGCCTTCCCCTTTTTGGGCATAAAACATACAATACACACATATATACATATGCGACAACGTCAGCGTCAGCGCAGACGTCACTTTTCATTTAATTCGGCTCAATTCAATTGCTGTTATCAACGCCTTCATTAATGCGGCAAATGTTCAGCCAAGCAACAAAGAAAAACAAAAAACACAGAACAAAAAAACAACAAAAAATAACCCTAACCAGCCACTTTTGCAGTCGCTCATTTTGAAGAAAAAGCAGACAATTAACACCCGGCGCGCAGCAGCAGCAGCAACAGTTTTACAGTCATTGTGGTGTCATGCACTGTTAATGCTGCCCTCTGTAACTGCCTCCCTTGCACCCTTATGTTACACGATAGCAGTTACATTTTTGGCAATTTTAACAGTGAGCGCCAATTTCAGCATTGGTTGCACAAAATTTGATCAGCAACAATGAAATGAATAAAATAAATACAAAAAAATAACATGCGATCAACAAAAATTTCACTGGCGCGCGCATAAATTACATTTAAGTAAATAAACGCATTTCAATTATAAACCAGAGCTGAGCAAATAACGATAGCTGATACTTGCATTACGTATGTATTTGAATATATATATATATAATATGTATACATATATATGTACCTATGCAGGCATAAATCCGACGAAGCGAAATTTATTGAATTGAACACGAGAATACATGAAAAAATCAAACGAAAATCGATTAAACATTGTGTATATATCCAAACATGAAAACGTATATCTGTTTTTATACATTGTTACCGCAGGTTGAAGAGTACATTGGCTTTTCTTGAAGCTAAAGACTGCAACCTCTGGAATATATATATATATTCGTCGACGAGGGGCTGGAAAATCGATAACATCGATAAGTGCAAATCGATAAAACATATTTGCCACAATATGATGTCCCTCAAGCATCGACATATATATATTTCACGGTCACGCCCACCCCACCTCTCCAGCTCATACATTTTCTACAGTTTTCCTCAAACTTAAGATCTAGATTACGGCTGACACCTTTTATTGAATTCGCACTTATTCATTTATTTTTTATTTAAATTTAATTTAAATTTTTTATTTTATGTTTTTTTGAAAGGGTATTTGAAATTTGTAACGTTGAAAACTTATTTATTTTATTATTACTCTTTGTTCGTTATTTTTTTGTTTGTTTTGTTTTATTATTTTTATAGAGTTAACAATGCAAACGTTTGCGTTTCCATTAAGCGAGCAATGCGCAAAAAAAGAACAAATTTATTAAGTTAATACACATTTTTGGCACTTTTTTTTTGGAAACTCAGTAATACCAGTAATAATAATAATGCGCAATTGCTTGCAAAAAAAAGACAATTAAGAAATAACCTTAAGCTTAACCTTAAGATAATTTTTACTGATATTTCTATTTGCAAATTATGGAATCAATATAAAAAAGGCCCACATATTCTAGTTTGTCCAAAGAGCTACTTTATTTATAGTTTATTGTATGAAATAATACAATATTAACTCATCTGCCTTTTTAAAAGTTTGAAGTTTGCCAGGAAACCTTTTAACTTGCCTTAGGATAAATGGAATAGTATTTTCTGGTCGCATAAGTCTAAATTTACTTATACTAAATACATGTGCACAAGAATTAATACTCAAATTCTCTATGATTATCAAAATAATACGTGACACATTTCAACCATTTAAATTTTGAATCATGGACAATAAAAAGATGCCTGAAACAATAATAAAATGTAACAACCAGTGTTGTGCAATAATGCGACATTAAGATGACTTGACAAAATAATGATTATTATTATTATGATTTAATGGGCCACTGTTTGTGTGTGTGTATTATTATGATCATTGTGATTATTATTATTATTATTATTATTACTTTAATGTGCATGTGTGGCACGAGGGAAAGATAATATTTAAAACTCGTTCGCACAAAAAAAAAGAAAACGAAAATAAAACCAAAAAAACCTAAAGCTGAGCAAAAAGTCGTTTTCCATTCACTTAATACAAGTAAATGACAATAACTTGAGTTTACTTAACGCGCTGTTGCCTAAGCACACATAAATCATAGCGTATATCTATATGTACACACACTTGCGATCAAGTTTATGTAGTAACAGTAGTACGAGAAATAGAAAATTATTTTGAACCATAAAGGCACGTATTTGTGAGACTCTTGTTCCACATTTATATCAACTTTGAATTCATCTGATTAGTCCTTCATTTATCTAATGGCAATGATTGACCGCGAGGGGTGTTTTATTTGGCAGTAAATTGTAAGAATGAGTCGCGCTTTTGCATCTGCCAAAAATTAAATCGACAATATTACCATTTGTATGAATATTTAAATCATTAATCAACACTATTTGTTGCTTTCGCCTATATTGTAGACCTTTTCAAGTATCGCCTTTCCTTTGCCACACACCTTTATCTCACCACAAAATGATCACGTCTTATTTGAAATGCTTCTAAAAATTGTTATATACTAAAACTGCCCAGAAATATAGGAGAGATCTACTGCAAGTAATCGAATTGGATATATAAAAAATACATTTTACAGTTGTATTATTTTGACCTGAACTGTGTGCATATACATATATATATTTCTATGTGAGTGTGTGTGTGTGCGTGTGTGTGTGCGTGTGTGTGTGCGTGTGTGTGCGTGTGTGTGTGCGTGTGTCCACACTGTCTAAGTGCTTTGCTGACACAAAAAAAAGTAAAGGGAAAAAATGAAAAGTGAAATCACATTGTCGACTGCGCACTTTGAACCTGTGACCCCCAAAAACGAAACAGCGAGAAACTCTTAGCTCTTTGCGGGTTTAATCTTTGCTTCTCCATAACCAGTAATACTCAGTGAAAACCCCATTCTTGAGTCAGATCTTTAATGAATTCTCTTAATTTTTTAAGCACTTTAGAAAATCAGAAATCGACGGTGAAGTTTAGCACTTTTGTACTATTATTTTTTTTTTTTGGACTAGTAACGCTGCAGTCATAAATCAGAACTTCCTTTGATTTTTTCCTAGAGAAATTTGTCTTGTAGTTTTATAAAAATTTTCGGCTTTTAGTTTTTGGTTTATTTATATATTTTTTTGAATGCCACACAAAAATGTCAATTGGCTATCCATGGATAAGACTACGTCGTCTGTGCCAGATAATGCGTCAGAATTTTGCCAAATGCTGTGAAGAGAAGCTCAACGCACAGATCAATATGGAGCTAAAGGCATGTCATCAATATTTGGCCATGGTAAGCAACCAAAAATCAGCTAAATCGAAAAGATATACCCCCGTATAATCCATCTATAGGCCTGTCATTTCGATCGGGCCGATGTCAGTTCACCGGGCGTCCATGGATTCTTTTTGCAGGCCAGCGCCGAGGAGCGCCAGCATGCCGAGAAGATAATGAAGTACATGAATAAACGAGGTGGCTCCGTTCTTTTGAGCAGTGTACCGGAACCGTTGCCCACATTTACCGATGCTTTGACGGCTTTGAAGCATGCCCTCAACATGGAGCTGGAGGTGAATCAGCATCTGTTGGAGGTGCACGCATTGGCAAGCAAACAGAACGATCCGAATCTGTGCGATTTCATTGAGGCAAACTTTCTGCAGGAGCAGGTCGATGGCCAAAAGATTCTAGCCGATTATATCAGACAGCTGGAACGGGCCCAGACAGATCTTGGGGACTATTTGTTTGACAAGTACGTGATCTCGGCTGGAATACACAACTCGGTGGCCAAGTGAACAATTGATATAAACAATTATATATATATATATGTATATATAGAAATCTATATTTGTGGCACCTTAATTTACAACAAATATGACTTATCAGTGTCCCAGTGTCGTCTATAAATAAACCGACTTATCAATTAGTGAGCACCCTATGAAGTCAACCTTGTGGCGATCAGCTGATCGGTAATATATAAATAATTAATGGGAATTCATCATAATTAATGTTTATATATATGCATTAAGACTACTTCATCAGTATTTTAATAAAGAATAAATTGAATAGAAGCTGTCTCCTAAAACTTGAAAATTTCGATTAATTTTCGAGTCTACGAATATAGAATCTGATTAATGCGAGTCTCTACCTTAATCTCGTTTGCAAATATATATATATATTATATTCTTATGCAGATTGTTATTAAAGTTAAAAGTAATTAATGGCTAAATAGCTGACTGCTCAATAATTGTGTACAACAACTCCTTCATTACGCACAGTCTGGCAACCAGTTGCGTAGCGTTGCCATCCTTTTCACATATATACTGCTCATTATTGATGTAATTTCATTTTGTTCATTAACAACATCCCTATTGTTGTTATTGATTAAATTATACTCGTATGATTATTGTCATTAAGGTCATCTTTATGTTGATCCTTGCTAATGCCATGCTTACTTCTCATAATTGAATAATTTTCATTTGGCAAAGTTTGCCGCTCTCACTCAATCAGTTAATTGGTCTTCTCGCAAAATGTCTGATCTTTGTCAGATTTTATATATCGTCTATATATATATATATATATATATATATATATATATCTTTTGATTTACAATGTTCACCCAGATGCAAGTTGTCTTTGTTGTTGTTTTTGTTGTTGTTGCTGCTGCTGCCTTAATTGAAAAGCGCGTCGCATATCCGGCTTAAGGCCCACATATCTACACATAGTTTTAGATATAGGTATACATGTGTATGAATATATATCTATATAATAGTGCACAATGACGATCTCAATTAATTGTCATGAGCGCGAGACAGAGTCGACCCAGCGGCTTTTCAACGATCCACAACAGTTACAGCTATAGCACCACCGATCTGTAACAAACACACACACACACACGCGCACATATATATATATAGATATATATCTGGACAAATGTGTAAAGCACCGCCTGCGCACGACTTTCAATTAAGATTTGTCAAATCCAATGCACAATTCACACACACTTGGCTCTTGTGCCCGATTGAAAACGAGCCGAGATTGAGATTGAGACAGCATGCAATATACATCATTTTATAAACAAGTTTCTGCTTATCTATCTGTAACACACGTACACGTCTTGTATATTCTATATAGCACTTGGTGTTGCACAAAGCGATTTATAACCTAATGTTAAGCCTACTTAGTTGCACTCGACTTATTCGGAATCAATTGTGCTAATTTAGCAAGTATTTTCTATGCAAAACTATGCGGAAATATATAGGAAGCTTTGAGAGAAATGAGAACTCTGAGACTAGTAATAATCTTGGCAGAGCTGGACCAAAAGCTATAGCTGCAGTTGCTTATCAGTCAGAGGCACATTAGACCCAAGCAGAATCATTTTAATTTGACAAAAAAATGCTGCGAAAGACTTGGCTTTTGACTTGAATAAATTCGAAATAACCTAATCTTATTATGTATTGTATATGATTAGGTTATTATATAAAAATATTCACTGACTCACTGGGATAGAACGAATCCTGTCATTGGTCATTGTATTTGTTGAATTTTCATAAATAGATTAAAAACAAAAACATGTTGCTCGAATTACTTGATTCAATTATATTAACTTGGATTTCATGCAAATATTTTAGATATTTTCTATTTGTTATGGTACATTGACTTGACTTGAGGTGTGATTTGATCAATCGAGAAGGCTTCCGCTAAATGATATTATTTCATTAACCCCATTACTAATGACTAATGTCGAGACACTGCCCCTGGGCTCTCGCACCCATTTCCCCGCTCCAATGAGGCTGGCATCTGGCTGAATTTATGAATGGTACCACAAACAGACAATTCACATGCAAATAAAAACAAATAATATGTGCACACATTATCAAATTACACACTAATTTTAACTGCAAGCAATTCAATTAATTGCCATTGCATCTGCATGATTCATATGATTCACAAGTATTCGACACTCAGTCATTCAATTCATTCAGCTCTCAAAGTAACAACCGCATAATTGTGTAAACATTTATACGTTTGGGTGAGTGCTTATGGCAAAAATTATCTTAAGATTAAATACACCCAATGCCGATCACTGTGTGCAAAATTTTAAAACTAAAACGAAACAACAATACATAAAAGAGTTTACGTAGAAGCAGGGTTTTATTGCTTTTATTTAAAAAAAAAAGTTGCTATTTTTTTGTAGCCTTGATACTGATACTGTGAGCCGTAATTAAACTCCAAATCGGAGCTTACAAACCGTATAAACTTTAATTCTTTTTTGTCTGAATCATCGTCAACTACGTACATTTTTTACGAGGCTCCAGTTGGACGACAGTCATCCAATTGGAAATCCAAATCGGGCTGACAGCGAACTGCGCACAAGCCAATATACATAATTCAATATCTGTGTTTAATTAAACTTATGGCATATTGAAATTGGAATATTGTCGACATTGTTGTTGTTATTGTTCTTATTTTTCTCTGCTGTTGTTGTTGTTGTTGCTGTTGCTGTTGTTACTATTGGCTTCTTCCTCGCTGATAAGGCAGCTTGCTGATAACGTTTTAAACATGGCCAAACTAACTGCCGTAACTTACTAACTAGCTAATGTTGGCTACAGTTTGCAACCATCAATTGAAATATGATCAAATTTTACGAGTATTTGTATACGCATTAAAGGCGATCCAAAAGAGCTGGCCAAGACTGAGGTGTTTTACTACACTCAGAAAAGAAAACGCTCTGAAATATAGGAAAAATTTTAATTAAGTTGACTTGGCTTGGAATGGTTAAAGACTTGGCTACAGGGTATCCCCTAGTCGTTTTCTCGCTCTGTCTCTCTCTCTCTTTCCAGTAGTTAGTTTTTACTTCCGTTGGCTGCTGTTACGTCACAAGGTTGCTTTTATTGTCTCTTGCTGTTATCGAGGGCCCAAAATAAAGATTCCAATAATGAACGAATTGAAAGTTTTACAGACAGGTGTGCCACATAAAACAACAACAAATATCAGTTCTTTGTGGCATGCGGTTGGCAAGTGGCCTCGGCTCAGGCATTGGTAAGAAACCACTTTATTTTTATACTCGTATATCAAGTTGATTGCATTTTATCAATGTCGGCCACCGTTCCGCGAAAATCGATACAAATCGATATCCGATAGCGATAAAAGACACAATTGTAAAGATATTGGCTTCCAATTGCTAAATAATATACCCAGATATATTATTGAGCGACTGTGAAAATTTCATTAAGAACAAACTACATCCATGTTGAACAAACTACTATCTCTCAATGCGAGCCCTTGTCAAAGTTCATGCTAGCTGACATGCGCCTTATCAACGAATAGGTTTCGCAAAGTAAAGACTTACATTTTGAAGGATGGAAATTACTGATTGATTGATTAGCTCGTGTTGGTTTGACAGGAGGAGCTGGTTGGTCGTAATTCATATCGAAGAGTTTTGACTGACTTGGGGCTTTAAGGCAGCTTGAGCACTTTGTAAGAAGAGTGGGTTCTCTAAGAACTGTGCTTCCATTGCGAATTGTTTGCGTTATGTTTAAGTAAGCACCAGCTATAGTTAGATTAGACTGTTTGCTGATGAGTCACATCAGTGGTACACTTCTCCAAAAATGTTTGTACTTGCTTGCCATTTATTCGGGGCACTCATAATTCAAACGAAATTGTTAAATGCCAAAGCAAATTCATTTTGTAAATCGTACGATCAATTTTTGCGTTAGATTTTCAAATTCGCGGAATTTTCATACGTCATACATCATTTTCACAAACTTCTCTCCACCTCATCCTATCCAAAAGCAAAACAGACATATTTAGGAAAGTATTTTCATTTACCCCACCACAAAAAAAAAGAAAAGAAAATAAAAAAATATGGTAAATAGAATTTTCATTTTGTATACCCTTGCAGAGAAGCAGGTATTATAATAATGTCGTGAAGCTTGCAAATGCAGACGATGAAATACAAATATATATATATATATATATATATATATGCAAGGTATATACATCCTTAATCAGCATCGCTAGTCGAGTTGAGATACAGCCATATCTGTTTTCCATATCTAGTTCACATGAGTCCATTCAGTTTTTGAACTATCTTGATGAAGCTTACAGCATATCCGTCTACGGTTGAATTTTAAGCGCTTGTATGAAAAACAAAAAAAAAATGAGAAAGTCATCGACAACTAAAAGAGATTGTTTAATGTAATAAAATATTTAGAAACAAGTTATTTTCTTACATTTCAAAATTATTTTTAAAAACTTGAAAATCCTAATCTTTGGGGAGACTTTTTGTTCTGAGTTAATAACATATGGACCATACCCGAATAGGGTATATAATGTTCGGTGTGACTAAGATAACTGTTCTTGTGTTGTTTGTTCTGCAAGTCGGGCAAGTCGTTCAAATATGTTTACCTGTTTTCTGTTTGTGTTTAGATATTTACACAATTAATTGCGTACCGCTGGTGTCGATGTAGATGTGAATGTGGATGTGGTTGTGGATGTGGATGTGGCTTCAGTTTTTAGCTCGTGTGGCATAAGGTGCCCGTAATTTAAGCACAAGGTCATCTGGCTTTTGCATACGAATTTGTTGAGGATCGAAAGGGGGAGGGGAAGATTGGATTTTAATGAGTGCATTGGCCATGTCATCGCTGGCTCGTTAGCCAATAATAATTCAATTAATATCCCATTACAAATGTGAACACTGAGCCTGATACCCTGTATAATTCCAGCAAAAATTTGATCCGTATTTTGTTGATCAACGTCTTTGCCAAATCTATAATTCTAACATCTTTATTGCTAGAATCGACGAATTGGGTTTAATTGACTCTACTGATTCTATATTTATATATATATGTGAAATATATATATATCTAGCTGTCGATAACTTCCGATTCTTATCTTATTTGTCAAAGTTACAAGCCTTAAGCATATTTATTATACTCTGTCATCGAAGGCTGAAGAGTATATTGGATTTGTGGAAGCGATAGACTTGAACGCTGAAATATTTATTTGTCGACAAAGTTTGTACCATCGTTAAGCGAAAATCGATAAAATCACATTTATGCCACAATTTGAAAGCTAGAATCAGCAAACATGGAATGTAGATTGCTGGTGATGTTCTTGAAAGATCGGCATAAAAATCGGCAATACCAAGATATAGATCTTGTGCAGTTTTTGAGCCAGAGTCACCAACATTTTAAAGCTGCATTAATGTTGACCTTTGTCGAACCGCAAGATTTCTGTCTATATCTATCAATTGTTATCATACGAATGTTTTGTTTGACATTACAGAGTACATCACCGTCGCTCATCTAAGGCTCATTCAGTCGGCACTAACTAGTATATTATTTTCAGCAATCAGCGCTAATTGTTGTCTGTTTCAACGCTAGTCCAAAACCGATTAGACAAATACTAACTGACAGTTAGCAGTTAGCTTTGGCTAGCATTAAGCCGCACGATTGCAGTTCAAGGGTCAGAGTCGGGTGTATTTCGTATCTGACGTCAGCGATAATCAACAAAAAAAAACCACACACATTGTAAAAATGTGTATTACTAAGGCAAAAACTGCGATCTTGAGGTAAGGCCAGTGTGTTTTACGATGCCCATAAAAAATAAACAATTAAAAGGTACGCGCAATACTCGGCCATTTCATCAAATAAAAATTGAAATCATTTAACTGCCGACGATAGAAACAAAAAAAGGAAGTATACTTTAAAGTTGCAACTAAACCAAAGATGAGATTTACATTGAGCCGAAGTCCAAACCCGATTTTAGTTGTCTACTCATGTAACTCTATACGTTAAAGTAGTCCGTTGTTGACTTGATCGAAAATAGGTATAATGAAGTTGTGCAAAAGGGTTTGAGAGGCCGTACGAAGAAATCAGACCCCATAAAGTATATATATTCTTGATTAGCAAAAAACAGCCGAATCGATCTTTCAATTTCGATCATTCTCTTTGTCCGTCTTCAAGAAAATGCCGATGAAATTATAGTTTTACCATACGCAGAGCAAGTTTATTTCATTACTTATCGATAAAAATCGATTTTAATTCCATGTTAAATATAAGCTCTACCAGATAAAGTCCATTTTATAATTTATCCATTAAATTTTCGATAAAAATCAATTTCCGATAGTATCTCAATTTTAAAATCATCAAACTTCACGTAAGATCGGTTAACAAATACATATTTACATTCGTATTTACCAAATTACAGCTCAGCAAGTAGCAAGTATTTTATATTTACATGTGCACACACACACACATACACATACACACATACACATACACACACACACACATACACACACACACACATGCATACATACATAATACAAAATTTATATATTCGCACACAAACATCAGCATTTTTTCAACATATTGATTTGAATACCTAACATTTAAAGGAATTGGACTCAGGCTCGAGCTCCTTTTGAGCTCTCTCGCATTGTGAATTGTGTTTGTATTGCTCGAAGAATTATGGATCGAGGACAACAATAGTTGTCCATAAGTATTTTGTGCCATTAAAATAATCTAGTCAGACAGACAAAACAACTGCACGTTTGGGCACTTGAAATATCCAAGCACACAAAATATGCTAGTCAATTGAAGTGGTGGGCACTCAAAGTGATGATGATGATGATGATGATGATGATGATAAGATGATTATGTTATTCAAAGTGGCAAATAAAAAGTACAAGTTCTCATTCGTTTGAATGCGTAAAAATGGAAGTTGGCAATCTTAAAAAATAGTCTGCAATTCTGAATATCTGCGTGTATGTCTAGTTAGGTTTTCTTGGGTAAAGGGTTCAACGTGCTCCATAAAATGTTTATGATTGCACTCGTTGGGAATGAGTCGTATATTATTCATTTTTTTACTGGAATACCTCTCACGAGAAAATAATTCGATGAGCGGGCAATATGAGAAACTACTGCAAAATAGTAATGGTGGTAACTGTAAATAAATACATACTATATATACATAAGTATAGTATATTAAATAATATATGGTAACTGTAAATAAATAATATATATGATGTGAAGATTAGTTCATCACAGTATCATTTATAGCTGCCATATAAACTATCGGTTAAGGGATTGTTGCTTGAAAGGACTATTAAATTCAATAGTTACGTTGAATATTATGTCAAGGGATATTTAAATGCCTGACTAGAGTGATATATCTTTAAAATTGTGGTTATTTTTCTTTCCATCGGAGTTCGATTTTTATCGATAATCACCAAAGCACCTTTGATGCCTGTTTCTTCGAAATTCATGCTTAAGCTGACAACAAATTGTTGATCTGTAAAGTAAACATTCTTTATGCCACAACCGAATCTGATTTGGGTCGACCTTACATTTAATTAATATAACAACTACCTTTTTGTGGATTATGTGCTTCAACTCAACTCAGATTTACATTGTTTTGTTTTTGTTTTTTGTTTTTTTTCTGGGTAGGTAAAAAATGTGATGCGACCGCGTTATTACTCATCGGAGCTGGGCATTCGGGAGAAGATATTTATCGGTGTGATGACGTCACAGGAGAACATCAACAGTTATGCAACAGCCTTCAATCGCACCACCGCCCACCTGGTCAACAAGATCAAGTTCTTCATCAATGCGGACAGCGTGAAAACGAACTATCAACTGAAGAATATCGTCGGTTTCACCGATACCCGCGAGAGTCGCCGTCCCTTCTATGTGATCAAATACATAGCCGACAACTATCTGGACGATTACGATTATTTTCTGCTCGTGCCGGACAATGTGTACGTGGATGCTCGCAAGCTGAATGCGCTGCTCTATCACATGAGCATCACCTTCGATTTGTATATGGGCAGTCCACGCGCCGAATCCAAGAAAGATAATCACAATGTCGATAATGCTGACAATGCTGCCAATCATGATGACAATGACAATGCTGCTAATGAGTCAAATGATGATAATTCGGATGGTGCTGCGTCTGACGGAGGCGGAGGCAGAGGACTCACAGATCGCAATTATTGCGCCTTGGAGGCGGGCATCCTGCTCAGCAGCAGTGTCATCCGCAAGATGCGCAACAATCTGGATCGATGTGTTCGCATCGGCATCACAAATGATCACAGTGTCAACATTGGGCGATGTGTAAAATATGCGAGCCGTGTTGCCAGTTGCCAGGACACGTTTCAGGTGAGAAAAAATAGCACAAATCGAAAATTCCACGAAACGATAATGGGGAATTTGATTTTTAATGTGGAACTGTTTGACAATGTAATAAATGCATAGCTCCTACTGGCTGAGCAGCATCAGCAGCAGCAGAGAAAAAAATGTTCCGCATTCGCAGTTTGACATTCACTCTGCTCAAGTGCAATGTTAAATTACACCAGCAATTAACAGGCAGACATAATAGCAGCAACAACAGCAGCAGCAGCAGCAGCAGCAGCAATGTTTAGCAGCAGCTATTCAACGTTTGAGCAGCACTGCTGTCTGCAGCACCCACCATGCATATATATATATATATATACATATATATATATAAATGGACATATATATAAATGTATGTATTTGTGTATGTGTGCAAGTTAATTTGCCCGTTTGCTTGTCGTGTGATCTTTGCTACACACGCCGTTTTATTTATTTAAACAATTTGCAGTTGACTAAAAAGACGTACGACAAACACACACACATACACACAGCACACACACTAGAACGAACACCCGAAAAGAACACAAAAGCTAAAATCAGTTCATTGATACAACAAAAGTGACCCTGAAAAGAGCAGCAACAGCAGCAACAGCAGCAGCCGCAGCAGCCGCAAAACGGAAAGAGAGCTGGGCTAACAAGAGAGAGTGAGAGAGAGAGAGAGAGAGGGAAAAAAGCGAAAGCAACTTCAAAGTTTTATTTTGTTGCAGGCATTGGTAGGGGCAGCTACCAGCAGCAGTTGCAGTAACATCACAACAACAGCAACCACCACTTGATGGACAGTTTATTTAATTTTCAAGCAACGTTCGAAGAATTTCTTGAATGCCAGGAGTTGGATGCGGTAGGGGGGAAGTATGCAACATAAAATGACGTTTGCTGCAGTTTGAGCTGCACTGTCGTTGAGTCGCTGTTTGTGAGCCACTTCTAAGTATGCTTGCTTTATTTGCAGTGAAACTAATATTGGCCAATTAAAGCTGCTGCTTACTTCAGCTGTTGCTCTTGGTCTTGTTCTTGCTCTATTTATAACAGCGGCAAATCTCATTTTGCACACGCAATTTAGCTAGAATTATTTTATACGTAAATCAAGATACTTAGGGCTAAGAACTTGACGCACGTTTTTCTTATGAATTTCATTCATTTGTTTGGATTTGGGGTTTATATTTATGCGGCTACTGCCAGGCACCGTTAAATGATTTATGTACATATGTATATATTATATTATGCGTGCCTGTGTGTGTGTTTCTGTGTGTGTGTGCGTGGAGAGTGTTTACTTCATTGCCTTTTGCTTCAATGTTAAGCAGACCTTTAAATAAATATGTGTGTGTGTGTGTGTGTCTGTATTCATGTATGTTTGCATGTATGTTGTGAGCATGGTATTTAACAGTCGAACACTTGTCTACTTGTTGCTGCTATCAACTTCAAAAGTGCCGTTACAGCTTTTGTTCCTATGGCTTCTTGGGCGCATCTTGTGTTTGCTTTTTTTTGCTGTCATTTAAATTGATTAATTTGCGCCAGCAATTAACTAGTTACATTGCTGAGTGCAAAAATGGTTTATGATGCGCTGCCTGCCAGCAGAGGAGAGAGAAAGAGAGAGAGAGAGACAGAGACACAGAGAGAGAGAGACACAGAGAGAGAGAGAGAGGGAGATTGAGTGTGTAGACGTCTGTCAAACTTCAAACATAACTCGCATCTAACGAACTCTTAACATGGCAATGTTAATTTAATTATGCAGCCGCTGCTATTGCTACTCCCTCCTCCCCGGCTTCCCGTCCCCATCCTCACCGCTACTGGAAATGGAAATGGGAGCAGCAAAAATGCCGCCGTCTGCTGGGTTTTGTTGAGTTTGGGATTTTAATGGGATGGTAAAAGCGATTCGCATGCTCGTCGTCAATAAAGGAAGTTTACTGTTTATTGTGATCTGTGAAACACATGTTCGGTACTGAATCACGGTCTGGGTTGCAACTACCACTGCCACATTTTTCTTTTTTACTTGTACATATGTTGTATGTATGTACATTATTTTATTTTATTTTTTGTGTTAGAAATGAATTTCATGGTAAATTTGACGGCGCCAAACATAAAAAAATAAAAACTTAAAAAAAAAAACGCATTCTAATTAGTCATTTCGATTTGTGGCATCTGATTGAACACAGGGTATGCGTCAGTATAGCTATGCCTTGAATACGAAATCGCGCGCATTTAAGGATCTCAGCATACTGGCCAAGGAGGAGGCATTTCGGAATGCGAGCACCGTTTATCCCGTGCACACACCTGAGGATTTCTATCGTCTGCATGCATATTATTCCAAGGTGAGTACTCGATTCGATTCGATTTCAGATGCTCTTTTAAGTGCTGCTAACATTGTGCTGTTAACACAGCATGACGCTGTTAAGCGCATGCTGTTAACCGTTTGCTGTTAAGAGAATTGCATTTACAACGGAAATTCAAATAGTATATTTGAATAATATATTTTAAAATAATATAAATATAAAAATGATTCGATTTGGTGCAGCATCATCTGGAGCTGGTGCAACAGCGTGGCTATGCGCTCGAACAAAAATCGTATCGCATTGCGAACGGCAGCATCTCCAACAAGATTCTCGAGATCCGTTGGCCCCTCGGCGTGCCGCCGCCCAGTGCGCCGGAGACACGTCACGACATGCTCACGTGGCAGCTGTTGAATCAAACACACAGTTTTCTGCCCAATGCGAATGCGGATCATGCTGTTGCCGCACTGAGTCGCATCGAGGCCCTCGACTTTGCCAAGGTGCTGGAGATAGCGCTACAGTATGCGGCAGAGAAATATCCCCGGCTGCGATATCACAGCATGCACAGTGCTTATCGTAAATTTGATGCGACACGCGGCATGGACTATCAGCTGCATCTCAATCTCTACGGGAGCAACACGCCCAAGCGTTTGATCCTCAAGAGTTTCGAGGTGGTCAAACCACTCGGACGTGTCGAGGTAGTACCATCGCCGTATGTCACGGAGAGCATACGGATCGCCATCCTTGTGCCATCGTTCGAGCATCAGGTGCCAGATGCTCTCGATTTTGTGGCCCAATACGAACGCATCTGTATGCACAATCAGGACAACACCTTTCTACTCCTGGTAGGAAATTCTCGAATTGTGGTTGAGAAGTTCCCTTTATTTATGTTCTTCCCTTTTTGCTGCAGATCTTTCTGTATCGCTTGGAGTCGCCCAGCAAAGGGGATGATGATCCCTTCAAGGAACTGAAGAAACTGGCCTTGGACTTATCATCCAAATACAAGACAGATGGTTCAAGGATTGCCTGGGTATCCATACGTCTGCCGCAGCAATTGAGTGAGCCGGTAAATCCGGATGATTGGCTGCTGCACGCCTCCATGTACGGGCCGAGGGAGCTGCTCAGCTTGGCTGTCGCGGATCTGGCGTTGCCCAAACTGGGACTCGAATCCCTGGTGCTGCTGGCCACACCAAGCATGCTCTTTCGCACCGATTTCCTCAATAGGGTGCGCATGAACACGATCCAGGGCTTCCAGGTGTATGCGCCCATCGGCTTCCAGCTGTATCCGTGCACCTGGGCGCAGTTCTGTAAGGATTGCGACACCTGCGACATTAGCCAGAGCAGCGGCTACTTTGATCGACATAATCACGATGTCATCGCCTTCTACAGTCGCGACTATGTTCAGGGTGAGTGAGGAAGCGAGAGAGAGACAGGAAAAGAGAGAGAGGAAAAGAGTTAAGAGAGACAGGGAGGCAAACAGTCGCACAAAGAGATTGGGAGACGGAGAGAGAGAAAGAGATAAAGAGAAAGAGATAAACAGATTAGTATCTATATCTATATTTATATCAATGTGTTTATACAAGGGGTAGAATGGTCTTAGGTAGAGTCCAATTCCATAAGGTATATATTCTTGATCGGCAATAAACAACTAAGTCGATATAGCCATGTCCATCTGTCTGTCTGTCCGTCCGATCGTCTGCATGAACACTCGGATCTCGGATCGGAGACTGAATGAGCTATTCTTCACGCGCAGATCAAGATCGCTTCAGTTTATCGATAACTGCCTGCGTTTCTCGAATATCGATACTTTTCAATTTCCGATAGCAATAAGAGCCACAATTTGAAATCCAGACTTTTTTTATTCACATATATATATTCAATACATATTCACATATTTTTGATTAACTGCCCAAATTTCACAAAGATCGGACAAGAAACACCCAAGCTATAGTTGAAAATATATATATTCTCTTCGTTTTTTTTTTACTCTGCTAGTGAAATGGAAGCACTTCGACGTATGCTTACATTTTGGCAATTAAACTATAATAATAATCGTATCAAATAGTGGATCTCACTTGATGACAGCAATGGTTTTTCCTAATGGTTTTTCCTTGTTTTTGTTTGTCTGTTTTGTGTGCTTGCAGCTCGGAAATTAATGGATACACAGGGTTTGCCCATCATGCGCAGCGATCTGGACATTGAGCAGCTGCTGCAGCACAGTCCGACGGCTCGCGGCGTCGAGAGCATCCTGGACATGTTTGTCGCCGCCCAGCACACTGTACACATTCTGCGCGCTGTGGAGCCCCATTTGCGTTTCGGTTTGGACGTACGCCATCATTTGGCAAGGGGCGGAGCCATGCCCACCAATTTGCCAGCGAAATGCGGAAGGGTGCAGTGCATCCATTTGGCGTCGCGCAAACAAATTGGCGATGCCATCATTCGCTACGATGACAAAAGTATTCTGCAAAAGTAAAACAACTTTGCAGGATAAATATATATATATATATATATATATATTTAATTTCGTCAGTTCCTTTCTAAAGTGTGTGTCTGTGTGTGTGCTTGTGTGTGTGTCTGTGTGTGTGTTTGTGTGTGTGCTTGCCTAATTTTAGACAATTTTTGTTGGTTTATTTTTTTAAATTTTTTTGTAAATGCCTTGTTTTAAAGTGAAACTTTTAATGCTCAAAATGGTAGACAAGAATTGTTATATAATTAAGTGCTGAAAAGAGAATCCTGGGGGAGGAGGAGGAGGGGTCAGGGGTCGGGGGTCAGGGGATTGTGTGTAACTTGTAGCTGCCAAAATGCTTGCTTAAGTTTTAAGCATATTCAATTTATATAAATATATATATAGACATTATATACACATTTATGGGAGGTAATTGTGTAAGTTCGTATGAAGCGTGTGTGTGCGTGTGTGTATAACAGTTGTATAACAGTGCATACAACAGCCATTAGCCAATATTCAGGGCCAATCCTAGCTTGTCATTAGCCGCTCTCAATTAGCCAATATACGTATATAAATTATTTATTAACTTATAACTGTATTACTTATAATTTTTTTTACAATTACCAGAATTCCTATATACTATATATATATATATATATATATATATATACACGATCTATATATATATGTATATGTTTAATGCATAGCTAAGTGTTATAGATATTATATACATATAGACTTAGATATGCTTAAGTTGAAGAAGTGGCTGTTGAAGTAAACCAATCAAACAAAATGTGTATGTGAATCAAATGCCGCCTTAGCCAATGTGAATGGAATGTGGCCCGAATCTTGCCTCATCGGAAACCTTGCAACTGTTATACGCGCTCCTTCTAATAATCTATGCTAGTTTACATTTTCCTATACACCTTAACTATTAGAACGACTCTCTGCAAAGTTTAATTCATATGTTATATATAAAAAAAAAAAAAAAGCATAGTTAACATTCATTCCTATCTGACAAAATGTTATGTTCAATCGGTAATGTTATCTGCTGATATCAAACTCAAACTGATGCTAACTGTTATACAAATGCCAACTGTTATACATAAGAAAATACCGTTCAGTTCGAATAAGGAAATCTGCCCGTTATTTTACTTTTTTATTTCGATTTGGTATTTGAATAGACAGAAAACAGCGAGAATCCTGCATATATCTTGGATGGTTCTCTTGAAGATGCATTTAAATAATTAAAAAAAATTGTTACAAGTAACAACAACGACAAAAAACGTCTTAAAAGTGGGCAGCTTATTTCAAGTACTTTTCCCATAAGAAACAAAATAATTGTTGTAATCATTGCTTTAGTTTATTATTAGCAATGCAAATTTATTGATTGTACATAGTTAATAATCCCTTTCAAACAAATGTGTTTCGTATAATTATTATTGTGTAGTCATAGATTTAAAAGCGCATAATATATATTCATATATGTATGATTTACGTATAAGATCTATCACGAACATGCCGACTATATCATTTGTTATAACAAATTACAATATACATATATACATATATATACATATATATATATATATATATATATATATATGCATGTTTTTAAATAAATGTATGTTAATGTTTTCTACGCCAGCGAGCCTTATGACTCCAGCAGGAAACTAAGATCCGCCTGGGGTGCATATTCCACGGCTGAGCCATCACTGAAATCAACAGAGGATGCATAGTTTATATATATAGTGCAACAGGCCACCAGCAATTGTAGATAACAGATGTATCAGCTGTTATCTACAATTGCTGATACATCTGTTATCAACGTAACATGCGTTATCGATATCGATAACGATCGCAGCACACTTACGCCTTGAAGAGCTTGGCACTGCGATCGCCGAGCAGTGTGACCAGATTGCCTTGCACTCGGAGGCTGGTGCCCTCGCGCAATCCGAGCACCGGTCGCGAATGATAGGCGATAAATTCCTCGATACGTTCGTCGCGTGTCTCCCCCTTGTGTTGGGTGTCCGCATTCGTTTCGAGATAATGCGGATTAATGTTGAAGGGGACGAGCGCAAGGGCCTCAAAGCTGGGAGGCTGCTGCACGGGCATATCGTTGGTGGTGTGAATGGAGCGTGTGGCCACATTGGTGCCGGCACTGCTGCCCACATAGGTCAGGCCTTGCTTCAACACCAGCTCACGTATCAGCTCCACCAGCTGCAATTCGTACAGTCGCTTCAGCAGCACAAACGTATTTCCGCCACCAACGAAAATCGCTTGAGCCTTGCGCAGCGCCTCCACAGGATCGGGTTGAGTGTGCAGCCCCTCGACGGCATAGCCCCACGGCTGCAATGCAGCGCGCACTGTTGCTGTGTATTTATCGTGATCACGCAGCGCATACGGAACAAAGAGCACCGTTTTCACATTTTTGCTGGGGCGGGTGAAAAGTGACTTGAATATAAGTTGAAATGTATAATTATGTATTTGTAGACTGAACTTACGCCTGGAACAATTCATCCAGTTGGAGGCGAGCGTGCTCCAAATATCCATGACCATGCAGCCGAGACGAGGAGAGTAGCAACAAATTGCGAGCTGCACTCATATTTTTATTTTTTGGCTCGTTGTTCTTTAAGCACTCAATGCGAATTGCCAACTGGCAGATTATCGCTTATCGCTCAAGCCAGCTGCGCGTAGATAAACAATTGTGTTTAATAAGCAGCAATAAATAATCACAACAAGCACTAACGATTAAACAAACTGAACATTAACAATATATATCGATAAGTTCGATATCGATATTTGATAGGGGATGTTTTATAATTCACAATGGAGAATGGAGCAAAATTGAAGCTTGAGCTAGAAAATAGCTGCAATGTTCGTTAAACGTAATGGTTTTATTTTATCCAACTTTTCATTGATCACTGAGAATAGTTTCAATATATTTGTCATCTGTTTGGTTCATTTCAAATTGTAGCGGCTGTAAACTGACGCAGCCAAACAGTGCACAAGTGTACCAATGTAAATGTGTACCAGTGTATTCAAATTAAATAACCGTGTTTGTACTATTGTACCAAATGAGCCAGTGCTTTTATTCACCCTAAAAGTATGCTTTAAATATTTACATTCCCGCAACTAATTTGGCACATTGGGTTTGCTGAACCGCCTGAAAGTATGCTTTTAGCTAAGTTAGGATTTAGGTTTAAATCAAGAATCCTTAAAAAGATCTGTCGAAAATTGCAGTTTATCAGCTATATACAAAAAACTCGCAAATTTAGCATAAATAACTTTTAGAAAGTTGCCAACTTAGCTGATTTAATAATGATGGCAGTACGCAATTTGTGGGAGGCAGTTATTAAATATAATAATTTTATTCAATACATTTCTTACTTTTTGTTTACAGAACTTTAGAAGCACAATGGAAACTTTTAAGATTATGTTTGCTAATGCATTGCTTAACATTGCTTAAAACATAAATAATAAATGATTGCTGTTCTCGTATGTTATATATATATATTTATATGTATATGTATATGTAATTGACTGCCGTGTCTTAATTCCACGCATTCCAACTACTAATTGACACACACACACGCACACAAATGTTGCAGTTTGCATGAGTTGCTTAGTAATGCATTTGTATGTGCGTTTTGCATGCATTCCGTATGTGTGCATATTATTAATAAAGCTGTTTCGCTTGGAAATCGATTTGAATGAACAGTTCTCAAATTGCTCTTGACTCTTTCTCATTAATAGCTAACATTAAAATTCGTTCAGCTTTCCAAGCAGCTTTCGTTTTTGTTTTGTTTGCTTCATTTTACAGTGAGTTTATATTAAGGTATATGCGTATATAAGTTAATAATAAAATATATATATGTAAATCAACAAGTAATTACACAAAAATATAGTTGCATGCTTTCCACATTAATTAGCTATTTCACGTTTTTTTTCTTTTTTCTTTTTTTTGTTAAACAATTTACACAATTTTATTTTGCTTGGCGTTTATTATTATTATTATTATTATTCTTTCTTGCTTGTAATGCGCTATATATATTTTGGTGGCTAACGGCATTATTTAAGTAAATAACGTGTGTTTGTGTGTGTGTGTGTGGTGTGTGCGTGTATGTATCTCTTACAGTTTTACATTTTACAGCATACAGTTTGACAGCCACTAGATGATGGGCTGTAAAACTAGAGGCACAGTTTGGTTTCATTTTCATTTTAGTTTCGATAATTTGTTGAGCGCTGCAATTGTTAGAAACTTCGATGCAGGAAGAATAGATGTATGTATGTGTGTGTGTGTGTGTGTTTGTTTGTATATATATGCATGTACATATGTGTATATATACAGTGGTCACTCGCAAAGCGCTATTCCAGCAGCGATGTCCATTTCTAATTACTACATTTACTATACAACCAATTGACAAATTGAAATGATTGCTTCTCTTTTTCGGACGAATAAAATCTAGATTTAAAGGCAAATAAAATGTTAAGAATTCTCGTTACTAATTAACTGATTAAGCGATATATATATATACACATATATATATATAAATATATATATATATATATATATATATATATATATACAAATATATATTTATACATAAATGTTATGTTGTTGATTTGATTTGATTTCAATTCATTTCAGATATACTTAAGCTAACAATTTGTAATCTTTGTCGCTGTTCTTTTTGATTTGATTTTTTGATTTTGTTTGGTTTGTTGTTTCTCTTCCAATACACTGAGAGATACACAGGTGAACAAACAAGCAAACAGACAGAGACAGACAGACAGACACACATAGCAAATGCATGTAGAAGACGGCGGCAAATTTATATTTGGATCATACAAAATATGCAATCCATCCTATTGCGGCGACTGCGACTGTGGCTGCGCCTGCTCCCCCTCCGGCAGATCCAGTATCCGGGCAACGAACTCGGAGATGTCCGTGTTCCGCTGTAAATGCTCGACAATGAAGCTGTGCCGCAGCAGCTGCTCGTAGTTGGGTCGCGCCGTATACTCCTTCTTCAGGCATGTCGCTATAAAGTCCTCGAACTCAGCAGAGAACGAACCAGCTGGCAAGCGAGGTGGATCATCCTCGACAACCTATACACAACATACATATATATTTTTGTACATAGCAAGTGGATATGCAGTGGCTCACCTGACGCAACTGCTCGAAGGGCGTTCGCCATTTGTTGTAGGGATATTGTCCGGTCGCCATCTCAATCATACTTATGCCCAGCGACCATACATCGGAACGTATATCGTATTGGGCTGGATTACCTTGGGGATCGATCCGTTCCGGCGCCATATACGGCTTGCAGCCGGCATCTATAGTCTTTGCCACGGAGTCAACCAGATAACCTGAGCATAGCCAGATTTAACAATCAGTTCAATATGTTATCAATTGTTCAAATATATTTATATATATATATATATATATATATATAAATGCATAGATTGTAATTCTACTGACTTATTTGCACTTGTCTCTCTCACTCTGACTCTGACTCTCTCTCTCTCTTTCTTTCTGGCTGAAATTAATGCTAGTAATGCTTTCCATTAGGTAAAATTGAATAAATCATCTTGAAGCAAGTTGGAATACTCTACTCGAGTCAACAATATAAATAAATAGATAGCAAAAAATATATATATGTAATATGAATATGAAAATATGTTTTAGTTGCACATAATCTGTGTGTTTTTTAACCGATCTTAATGTCAGGGTATATATTATAATGCAATTGCAAAACTATATATCTATACAATTGTCTTTTATTGCTATCGGAATTAATTTCTATCGATATTCACAAAAATGGAGCAATTATCGATCAAATAAATAAATAATAAAATGAACTTGATCTGCGTATGCTAAACGTGCAAATATATTCCAAATTTGATGTCTATAGCTCTTTATAGTGTTTGAGACATGGCTAAACCTGGTGTTGGTGCTGATCAAGAATATATATATATATATACTTTATGCTTCTGCCTGTTGTGAATTCTAAATCTAAAATGTCTAGAATGGAATTATTGCATTTTTTTCTGACTGGCTTGATGACTTCTCACCTGAGATGCCAAAGTCGCATATTTTGACCTGACCGCTGCGATTGATCAATATGTTTGATGGCTTCACATCCCGATGGATGACCTTCAGCTGGGCATGCAGATAGTGCAAGGCGCTGACCACACTCATCGCAATCTGCAACAAGGAACAAGGAAATCATTATACAGATTATATTATGATTGACATGTGGGGCCGCACCTTGCCGAGCACCGTCTCCTCCATGGTTAGCTGATTCTTGAAGACCTTTGGATAGAATTTGTCCAGACTGGTGTTCATCACCTCCATGCATATCCAGACATCGCCCTCGCGATACATCGCCCCATAGAAGTGGACCGTGTAGGGGCAGTCACTGGACCGCATCGATATGTCCAGGTCCATGATTAGACGTTGCTGTTCCCGAAAATTGACGGTCATCGGTATGCGTTTCACGGCCAGCACTGTGCCCGTCTGGCGATGGCGCATCTTCTCCACGATGCCATACGCACCGCGACCCAAATCGCAAATCTTCTCCAGACTATCGGCATCGATGTCAAACGTCTGATCGCCAATTTGTATGGTGGCCCGCGAGTCAAGATTACGCGGCGGTACACTGCAAAAAAAATCAAACAAAAAAACAGAAGTAGAAAATGTAATTATTTATTAATTAATTTACTGATTTAATAACACTGGCTGGGTATTCAGCTTATAGGTGGGAGTAGGACAGCAACATTAACATAATGTAGTAAAGAGTACAATTGAAATATATATAAGTTTAAGCTCTGCTTACAGATCGAAAAAAAAGTGATCCATAATGAGAAATTACATACAAAAACGGTGTAAAACAGCTCGCGATGTTAATGCTCATTTGTTTGTTGTCTGAAGAAGTGAAAACTGAAGTCCACACTGTTAACTCGCTGTTAATCTATGTGATTTTGTCAACAGCTGTTCAACGGTGTCAAAAGAACAAAATGTATATATTTCTGACGGGACTTATCGGCAATCTCTTCCTCTTCTTAAACGCAATGCATTAGGTAAGTTGTGAATGAATAGGTTCCACAAATTAAATAAATTCAGGATCTCAAAATTAGACTTATTGAATGCTTCATTAATACTTGATTATCCTCTATACTCTATAATCTTAAGAGCATATTTGAATTGCATTCAATTTGAAAAGGGTATACATAATGCGGCTGGGAAAAATTAAGCTGTGCCGTTCTTAGTTCAATTCATCGAACCAGTTCAGTAGAAAAGCAAACACAACACACACACACACATGGAAAAAAAAACATACAAATAAAAAAGTATCGCTTTTGCCTAAATTTTATAACATGCAATTGGTGGCGTGTATGCGTGCGTGTGCGTGTGTGTATGCGCAACGAACAAGTGTCATAATCATAATATCATAACCCATTTTCAACTCGCTTAACCAAAAAAAAAAAAGAAGAAAAATAATAAATGCACTTACAATGCCGGTTCCGGTTCACGCGGAATGCCAATGGGTGGGAGGCGCGGACGTGGTCGTGACATTGCCGTCGTTCAAAATCTGTCTGTGTGTGTGTGTGCGAGTGTGTGTGTAGGTGGGTGTGCGTGTGTGTGCGTGTTTGGCGGAATGCACTTGCACTTGTCTTCTTCTTCTTGTTCTTCTCTGTTTTTGGCTTTTGCCCTCTTTTCGCTCGTGAACTGATTTGCTCCAATTTTGGCAAATTTTACTGTTTCTGTGTGGGTTTCTTTTTTTTGTTTCTTCTTTTTTGTTTTATTGAGTCGGCGTCGGCCAACAACAACAACGGCGACGTCGGCGACGACGGCTGCTGCTTTTTCGCTGCTATTTTTACCACATTTGGTCAAAGCGTGCTGTGGATAATCGCCCTCTGTTGGTGCAGAGACAACATCAACAACACCAACAACAACGGGAAAAAAAATGAGACGCGTTCTGGTGTTTGTGTTGTGGCCTGTTCTTTTTTCTTTGGTCGGTGGCACTGTTTTTCGCTTTAATTTATTGTTCTTTTTGCTTTTTTCTGCTGCACCCAACACTCGCGCACACGACTCGTCCTCGTTGAAAACAATCCACAGTGGGCAAAACACAGTGTTGCCAACTCAGCCTTTTTTCTCCAGTTTGATTTACGTTTTTTAATCACATCTGAGAGTTGCTGGTATTTTCTATCGTCATATATTCGCTGATTTTTGTCCTTGAGCACAATAACTTTCAAATTATTCGAACTGACTGTCAATAAATTGAAATACGCTTATTACTATTGAAACTTATTGAAATGTGATGTATAAACCAAAGAGACACACAAAAATACAATTATTTGCGGCAAATTTTGCAATATCGATATATCGATAAGAGTTGTGCTGGTAGTTTGAGGGCATTTGAGCACTTGTGGTGTATGGTCACACTGTTGTACACACTATCTTCTTGTTGGTGGTGAAGTGTTTCACATTGTTTTATAGCTGTACATGCGAATTAGGCAGCAATAAAAGCAGAATTGTCGTGTAATGCAAAAGTGCAAGTGTTCGCGCCAGTCAGCAAACAAACACAAGCATACGCAGCAAATATCACACGCCTAAAAAACGAAAACAAAAACAAATCCCCGAGTGCTGAGTGAAAAGAAAAGAATTGCGAGCTGCGCTGCTGCTGTTGTTGTTGTTCTCTCATTCTTATTCTTATTCTTGTTGTTGTTGCTGTTTCTGTTTCTGTTCTGTTCTTCTACGTGAGTGTGTGTGTGCTGCGTGCGTTCGTGCGTGCGTGAGTTCGTTCGTGCGTCTTTGTCGCACTTGATTGCTGTTTTTATTTTTTGTTAAATTTTTTTTTTTGGTTCGTGTGTGTAAGTGGAAAGTTCAAGCGTACAGAGCGCGAGAGAGAGAAAGAGAGACACACACACACGCGCCGAAGTGTGTGTGTGTGTGTATAAATACATAACGCAACGGAAGCAGAAAAAAATCGAATTTGCAACAACTGAAGCGAATAGACGAAGAAGAAGAAGCAGAAGAGGAAGAGGAAGCAGCAGCAGTATGTCCAGCACAATTGAATTTGAGACAATTGGAAGTCGGCTGCAATCGCTGGAGGTAGCGCTGCAGGCACAAAACGAGTCGCATGAACAAATCGTCTATTCGAATGCGCGCGGCGCCGTCGCCCGCGTCCGACCCACAACAATAACGGCAACAACACCACATCAACATCATCAACATCTACATCAGCATCAACAACAACAGCAACCAAATGCTGCAAATGTCGCTGTTAGTGCTGCAGCAGCGACAGCAGCAGCGGCAGCAGCAGCGTCAGCAGCAGCGACGGCAGCAGCGACAGTTACAGCAGCCGCAAATGCCGCCTCTGTCGCCGCCAACGCCTCTGTCTCTGCCAACGTCAACGCCTCACCCACAAGACCGACAGCGCTGCCGGCGCCAGCGTCAGGTATCGGCGGATTTGGCCCGCCCACCAGAAATATGCGCCCAACGCCCAATCTGCCCATAAGTAAGTAATAAAACGATAAGAAATTGACGCGTTTCGATAAATGCTCGCTAACATACATGTGTACATAGATACATACATACAAAATTCCACACATATGCATGTTATCGATCTTTCTGCCTTTCTCGATGATTGCATAGATAAGCGCACGCTGCGAACAAAACAAATCGACCAAAAACGAAAAAAACGGGGAAAAAACAAACAACAACAGCAAAGAGAGAGAGAGCGAGGCTGAGAGAGAGAGAGAGAGCAGCAGCATCAAAACATAGACTTGCCTCCTCTTGCATATGCTTTGTGCGCCTGTGTGCGTGTGTTTGTTTGTGTTTATGTCTTATTCGCATTGATTCGTATTGGATTTTGCATGAGCGCAGTTTTAGTTTATGTTTTACAGATCGAACAAAAAAGGTATTTCGCTCACAAAAATGTATTTTATTTTGTTTTTGAAACTTAGGAAAACGAAAAAGGTCTGCTGAGAGCCAAAAAATAAATTAATTTTTTCTTAACGATTCCAATAATTTAATCTATATATTTCATTCACAACAATATGGATTTCGATTTGGAAGAGGAAGAGAAGATGCGGATAAGCCGCGTGAAAATATGTCTATTTTGTTCTTTTAACACCGTCGAACAGCTGTTCACAAAATCCACACATGTTAACAGTGTGGATTTCAGTTTTCAGGTCTCCAGACAAAAAAAAACCAGAATAATTTCACGAGCTCTTTTACACCGTTCTTTTTATATAGAGTTTAATTATAAGTAAGGATTATAAGTACACTATTTTCTTGAAGATTTAAATCATTTTTCATTCATAATTTACTCTTTCCATTTCGATGCACTTGCTGCTTCTATGGTGGTTTGCCGATAACCGCCGTCAAAATATATCAAAGCTCATTATTTTGACACTGTTGAACAGAATCCTCACAGTTAACAGTGATTTAACATTGTGGATTTTAGTTTTGCTGTCTCCAAACCGGCCGTCAAAATTCCGCATCCTCTTTGAAACCGATTTTTTTATATGGAGTTTTTTTTACTATCGATAACTTTTTTTGCTATGTAAAATGGGCTTGTCTTGAATTGGAGGAGATATGTAATTGCAATTTCATGAAATTGATATGATTGATTTATGAAGACCTTTTACCTTAAATATCGAATATTCCAGACCTTGAGCTGACCTCAAAACATTTTACTTTGCTTATGGCTTTTAATATTCAAAGTTTTTAAGTAATTCTAATTGAAATTCCGATCATTGCGTTCAATTCCGAAATTCCCAATAATTAGTAAATTAGAATATTGGGTAAATTCGACAAACACAAAAAAAAAAGTTTGAGGAACGGCTTTTTGTTATAGCATTTATATTGGGAACGTTAATCAAACATTTGTAAACCAAAAAACGTTAATTCTCTTGAAATGAATCAAAATGAATACAAATGAAAATCGCTTTTTGATGGTTGGAATTAGCTTTGTTTTGGCAAAACAGAACTAATTAAAAAAAAAAACGCACAAAATCTGCGGGATCGGATCAGGTTGGAAGCTCTGGCCAACTCTATGAATATGCAAATACATATGTATGTATGTATGTGTGCATGTGTGTGTATGTATGTATATTTGTGTGTGTGAGTGTATATATATATATATATATATATATATATATATATATATATATATATATATATATATATATATATATATATATATATATATATATATATATATATATATATATATATATATATATATATATGTTGTCGCTTTCATTTCGCATGTTTGCTGGCATTTTTTTCACTTTGTATTTTTTTTGGCATTTCCGGAGTAATGTCTTGATACGCGCTTCTTGTTTGTTTTGTTATTCGCTTTTGGTTTCACGTTTCTTCACCAGCACGCATACACACACACACACACACACACACACACACACACACACACATACACACGCACTTTCACACACAGTGGAGACTTTGAGGATGGCAAGGCAATGAAATTTGTGTTTTTCTGTATTCGGCTGTTTTGTTGTTTTATTATTTTTTTTTGTCGTTTTGCCAATTTACGCATTGTTTACAAATACACATTTTTTATTTTTATGATCAGCTTGTTTGTGTGTTGTTCTTGTTTTTTATTTTAGTATGATTGTAATAGTATTGCTGTAAGGCAATAACTTTATTTAACCTTAGCAGTAACAATAGCACCAGCCATAAAATCAGCAACAACAATGCACGCTTCCAGCTGTATCAAGTCGGGCGTATTCGACTGCTGCATACTCTAATGCAAGTGCAATATCAGCTAATAAACTACTACTGACGACTTAATCAACCTTAGGCTTGGGTATCAACAGCTATCTAAACCTAAAAATTTATTGACTCTGCCGTAAAATAGTATGAACTATATGGTTATCGAGTTTAATCGATATCCACTTAACTTATCTTATGCAAATTTTATACTTTTGACAACAGTTCTCCATCTCTCTGATAAAATTTTAACTATTTCACATTTCTTCATCCTTGGCAACTGATATAATTATGATCATTCTTGATTTGGTTAGTATTTTGCTTTCTAAACTAGCTAGAATGCTCTAGTCGAGATAGATCGACTAGGAGACCCTGCAACCAGCAGCTGCTAACGTGAACCTAATGAAATGTGTTTAGTGATTCAGATATATATATAAATATAACAATTGTGCAATTTATTGCTATTGAAAATCGATTTGTATCGATATTGGTAGACAGTTATCGATTTAGTTAAAGCGAACTTGTATTCCAAATTTGCTTTAGATCTTATAGCCCCTGAAATCGGCTTATTTACACAGACAGACAGATCGGCTAATGCTGATCAAGAAATTCACCTATATACTATATGGGGTCGCAGGGTACATATATAATAAAATTAAATTTAGATTCCATTTGTTTAAACTAAATTTGAATCGATAACTGTCTTTGCTGTGTAATCAAAAAATGCAATAAAATAAATAGAATTGACCTTGGCGTCGATATCCATTACAATGCAAATCAATTTGGTGCCAGTGTGCGCATACATGGCATACACACACACACACACACACACACACCCACACACACACACCACACATACTCAACGGTCATTGGAGAAGAGCAAACACAAATTGTTGAGTGGCAATATTTATTATTTATCTGCACATTGCTGAAACTTGAGCCTTATCAAACCACAAACATATGTACTTTTATTAATGTGTTATTAATCTCTCTTCTCTCTCTCTCTCTCTCTCTCTCTCTCTCTCTCTCTCTCTCACCCTCTCTCTCTGTCCTCTCTCTCTCTCCTCGTGCAGATGAATCCGGTACATCGGGGACATTCCGAAAACGAATGATGTTGCCACTGCCGACACAGGCACATCCCTCGGAAACGGAAACGGATAAAAAGTTGAAGATGATCATGGGCCAAACGGGCAAACTGAATATCAATGGCCGGCAATATCCGACAGACATCCATGATCTGCAGCATCTGGGCGATCTGGGCAATGGTACAAGTGGCAATGTCGTCAAAATGCTGCACTCGTCCAGCAACACAATAATCGCCGTTAAACAGATGCGACGCACAGGCAATGCCGAGGAGAACAAACGCATTTTAATGGATCTGGATGTGGTGCTGAAATCGCACGATTGCAAATACATTGTCAAATGTCTGGGCTGTTTTGTTCGTGACCCAGATGTCTGGATATGCATGGAGCTGATGTCCATGTGCTTCGATAAGTTGCTCAAACAGTCCAAGAAGCCGGTACCAGAGCACATCCTCGGCAAAGTCACTGTGGCGGTAAGTTCACTAGATAGTTCCCAGACTCTGTGGATGCACTGTGCCCCTCGCTCTAATAAATGAGCACGAATGCTGTGATTCTTACCAGTTCTCACACAGTTGTCATTTCTTTAGCGAACCGACCACTAACTAAGCCAGTCTTAGTTTGCTTACGTAAGTCATTAACCCCCCAGGATAACTGGTATAATTCGCGTAGCGTTTTTACTCTATATGCAGACAATCGTCCGTACATTTTTTGTTCTTGTTCTTCTGACGTTTCTCAGCTCACTCCAATTGATTCCTTTCGGTACTTCTCACTGTCTCTTGTCGATACACTATGATTGACTATGGTCAGCAATTCCGTTGCCCGGTTGTCCTGGAACCCAAAAGAGATAGTTATCCTATTGCTCTCTTGAATATCTCAACACATTGCTGCACCATCCTCCTCGAGACAACCTGGTAGATGGCCTTGTGTTTTGTATTTCGAGTTTAATTTAAGGACGCATTATTCCGCCTGAAGTCTGGTTTAACATGCGTCAACTCCAGCTTCTTCCTCTGTATACCTCCTAAGAGCATGTGCTTTCACATTGTTGGTCTGGGTTGTGAATTGGCTTCTCCAATCTTTCTTTCAAATTGAACGCTTACTTTAATTCGTAAATTTCTGATAGTTTCACAAATTTTCTCTCACAATATTGAAATTTAGCTGTTTATTGAATAAAGTGAAGAGCGTTAGCAAATAGGAAATAAAGTCTTCAACAAAAAAAAAAAGGCAATCTGAGGCATGCCGAAGATTCGATACCCTTCTCGTCTGGCGTCAACCTGCTGACTTTTAAATATTAGTGCCAAGTTTGAAATATAATCTTTTGTTTTTGTACGTTTTAAGCTATTTTTACTGAAAATTTCACATTTGTGTAGCTATATAACATATATATTATATCAGTTGACTGTCTACGCCTATCTCGTTCCCATAACTTAAAACTGAACTTTCGACCGCTTGTTTGTATGGCAGCTATATGATATAGTGGTATATATACATATATTATTTTAGTTTTGTATAAATTAAATTGAAATTGAAATTTGAGATTAAGCAAATAGTAATAAATTAATGTGCTTTTCCATTGGCTCGCATTCATTTAACAGACGGTCAACGCATTGTCCTATCTGAAGGACAAGCACGGCGTCATCCATCGTGATGTGAAACCCTCAAACATTTTGATCGATGAGCGCGGCAACATAAAACTTTGCGATTTTGGCATTAGCGGTCGCCTGGTGGACTCCAAGGCGAATACACGTTCCGCTGGCTGTGCAGCCTACATGGCGGTGAGTTGATTTATTTACACACACAAATCACAAAAAACACACAAAACAGTAAAAAATCAATTAAACGAACTAATAAATAAAATATAATATTGGAATTAAAATTATTTTAAAAATCCAATCAGACCAAAACAAAAAATATATTTTAAAATGGCTAGTGTGAATTATCTTATTCCCAAAACAAGACATTTAATTGACTATCTAATGATAGAAATAGGGAACTCTGAATTAGCATGTAATCTAAAATCTATTGTAAGTGGGCGAAGTACAGCGTAGGTCTGAATAGGGCACAGGGAAAAATAGAGGAGCAAAAAGTAAGAATTTCTATTGGACAGATTACAATCTGTTTTGGTGAATCGGATATAAATCCTTGTACCAGAATTGGACGTGCAAGAGAAGTGCAAGAGCGTCTTGGTCGTATAAGGGTCATCAAATACCATTGACCAAGAACTTGAAAGGTTTTGCTGACAGTGAATTCGACATGACTATCAAATTTGAATGTATATGTCAGGCGTATATATATATATCTTTGTTTATTTATTTATTTATTATATTTTTGTGCAGCCGGAACGGATCGATCCGAAGAAACCAAAGTATGATATACGCGCCGACGTTTGGTCGCTGGGCATAACGCTTGTGGAATTGGCCACAGCACGCTCCCCGTACGCGGGCTGCAATACGGACTTTGAGGTGCTCACCAAGGTGCTGGACTCGGAGCCGCCATGCCTGCCCTTTGGCGAGGACTACAATTTTAGTCAGCAGTTTCGTGATTTTGTCATCAAGTGGTAACACAATTTGTCAATATTTGTATTGTTTTTGTTGTTTAACCGATCGTTTTATTATTGCCTTTCTACTTTTTGAATATGTATTTATAGCCTCACCAAGAACCATCAGGATCGTCCCAAATATCCGGAGCTGCTGGCCCAGCCTTTCATCAAGATCTACGAGCAAGCCAAAGTCGATGTGCCCAGCTGGTTTCAGAATGTTGTCGACTCCGCTGCGGGCAGGCGGCTGCGCGCCAATGGTGACTCCACGCTGACGAGGTGATTACATGACTGCATTTGTTCTCTCTCTTTGTTTTTTAAGACTTGCCTCCATACCCCACCCCACCTCATATACCCCCACCTCCACACCTCCCCTGACCCCTTGCCCCCTTGTCCCATTGCCAGTAACCAGCCAAAACACCCAACAACAATGTCCAAACCACATGCGAAACCCTTTTTTGTGGTCTGATGTCTGCTGTATGCGTGTGTGCTGTGTGTGTGTGTCATGTGTGTGTGTGTGTGTGTGTGTGTGTGTGTGTGCGTGCGCGTGTGTGTGTGTGTGAGCGTCAAAGAACACAACAAACGCTTCGTTTCTATGTATACATTTTTTTGGTTTCCGTTTCCGCTTTTGTTTCATTCCGTTACGTTGCGTTTTGATTTCTCTAGCTAACTCTGACAACAAAACAAAATTTCCTAACAGGTAGGCAAAAATAATACCAAAAAAAAAAGTATAAAAAAATAATAATAAAAAAACAACTACAACTAAAACTGTACCTAATCGTAGGGTGATTGCTAAAGTCGGTAATTATCTGTTGTGTAATGCAGAAATCATCTTAAATTAAATGCTTTTTCTTTAACGTATTCCTAAACAACGAGTTGGCATGAATTCTTTTTCTATTTTCTTTTCCACGCTCACACAATTCCCTTACCTTTGTTTGTTTTTTGTTTTTTTTTCTTTCTTTCGTTTAATAATTTCTTTAATTAATTTTGGTTTACACATTTTGAGCACAATTCTATTATCTATTTTTTTCTACTACCATTTTGACACACTGCTAAATGCACTTCGAATGCACTCTCCTTGGGAAGTACTGACAATCCATTCCGATTCGTTTCATTCCGTTTCGTTTCTATGCGAAACACTTAAGCCTTAACTCTGGTGAGGCGTGTTCCCTACAGCGAAATAGGGATGCTCCCTATATATTTATATATTGTCAGTACTTATTGGAGCATTGTATTCGCCATATATATATATATATATATATATATATATATATATATATATATATATTTATATATATACATACAGTATTTAGCAGTCCACTTTTTGACCCGGTACCACTCCCACTCTAGAGTATATCAAGTCTTATAAGTAAGCCGCAATCCCGCTCCATTGCCCCCAATCCCCACATAAATATTACATACATCTAAAGAAAAAAAAAAAAAAAACGTAAAAAAAATAATAATTTCTGAAATATGTTGCGTTTTATATTGACTATTTAATTTGTGTGTTTTTTTGATTTTCTATTTTCATCCTTTTTTATTACCATTTTTTGTAGGTTACTTAATTCCTAATACATAATATTATTATAATAAAATGAAAAACAAAACCAGACAAACTGTAAAACCGATTAAAACCAAAATATAAAAACATAAAAAAACAAAACATTAATTATAATATCGATATTGCAAGCAATCAACTATATATAACTATATATAAATATATATATAAATGTATATATATATATATATATATATATATGTATATATATATATATATATATATATATACACATATACATATATATATATAAATATATAGTAATAATTTATATACCCTTACCATGATATGATAAACGAAACAAATACAAAAAAGTCAAGACTATAAAAACTCCTCCCACAATCAAAAGTTAAATTCAGTAAGTACGACCAAGTTTCTTATTGTTATTATTATTATTGTTATTACTGTTATGTTTTAAAGCACATTAATTAACACATTAATTTTATATTTTATTAACATTAGCCGTTTTTCTGTTTTAATTAATTAGTATTATACACTGAACCCATTGAAAATTGTCTGTAAAGCTGTACAAATATTTATGTAAAAGGCAGAAAATATCTCCGACTCCATATAGTATTTATATGTATTCTTGATCTGCATCAAAAGCCGAGTAGATTTAGCCATTTCCGTCTGTCTGTTTGTATGACTTAAAGATGGTAGTATAGTCTTCAAATTTGTAACATAAATTGTATTTCTTCTGATCGATAACTTGCTCTGTTTTCTCTAAAATAAAAAAAGAATCGATTGCCGATAAAAGTTTTTTAATGACAGGTAAACACTTGGGTTCAGGGTATCTGCCAGTCGAGCTCTCTCGACTAGAGCATTCTTACTTCATTTGAAGTGATTAATTCTTGATGTTATTCAGTTGCATGTTGCATGTTGCATGTTGCTTGTGGCTCATTGTTGAACATTTTTGCATTTTGTCTTTTTGTTTTTGTTAATTTCTATTGCCGAAAATACAGTTCACGCATAAACGAGGTAATTTCATAATATGCTTATAAGTTTCTATACATTTGCAACGAATCTTTTTTTAATGAAATTTATATTGAATATTTTTCCGCTATGTTTTGTTGTTGTTGTTGTGTGTGCTTAGCAATTGCTATTGCAATTGTGTTGCTGTTGTTCTATGCCATTTCGTTCCGTTCCAATGCCACCACATACACACACACACATACACAAACACATACAACCACATGCACATCGCTTTTGTATATATGTACGTATAAACTTTAACTTTATGTTTACATATATATATATATATATATAAATAAATGTTATTTAAGTGTATTTTTTTTATCTTATTCAAGTCTTTCGCTTGTGTTCCATCTTCCATCTTGTTTTCATCACTTTTTTGTTTTGTTGGTGTGTTGAGTTTCGCTTTTCACCAGTGTTAATTCAACATACTAAAAAATTGCAAAAAATTGTTCTCTTTCGGCTTGTGCAGCGCCATCTGGCGCCCTAAAATTATACTCATGGAATTTTCTGCTTTAGGAACAGGCTGAAAAGTGGAATCTTAAGAGTGCGATAGCGAGAGAGAGAGAGAGAGAGAGAGAGAGGAGGAAGAGAGGAGGAAAAGAGAGATAACTTTAATATTAACTTAGCGATAAATAGCGGTAATTATCGTTTACTGAAACGATTTTGATGATCAATTATCGATAAAAACGATTTTTATAGTGAAAATTCACAAAAATTGTACTACTTCCATTTCTGTTAGTTCGCAATACGCATTTTTGAATTTGAAATTTTGTTAAACTTGAAATATATATGTATATATATATATAAATATATATGTATATATATGTGTTTATATATATGTGTTTAACTCTCTTTGCCGCGCTCTCTTTAGTTTTGATGTTCGCTTGTTCTTACCCGCACTTGTATTCCTCTCATATTCATCGATATATTTTTGCTATGTTGTAAATATTAAATTCACACACATTTGCTCCTTCTACACACACACACACACACACACACACATACACACATACACACAGCACACACTCGCTCCCTTACTTGCGCCGCATTACACAGAAACTCTCAATACATCTCTCTCACTCTGTCTCTCTAACTCTCTGTTTATCTCTTACTCTGTGTGTCTCTTTCTCTTTCGCTGCCGCACATTTGTGTGTGTTTTTTTTTGGCACATAACGGGCTTTGTGTTTAAGTGGCAACTACTAATAACAATTATGCGTTAATTGCAGAGCAACAACAACAATAACAGCAGCAGCAACAGCAGCAACAACAACACCAACATCGAACCCTTTTTATGGCAAAACAACAACAGGTCAACAGCTGACAGGAAAGACTATAAAACCGACACAGATTCCAAGCTACCAGCAGCAACAGCAGCAACATCAGCAGCAGCAGCAGCAGCAGCAACAACAACAGTTGCTGCGGGGACCGCAGTATTTTATGCAGTCAGCCACACAACTACCTCAACAACAACAGCATCAGCAACAGCCGCAACAACACCAACAACAACAACCGCAAGCAATATCATCAGCGGCAACAATAACAACATTCAACTATTTGAGCAGCGGTGGCAGTCACAGCAACAGCAGCAGCAGCACCAGTGCCAGTCCCATCTCGCCACCGGGTGGCAGCAACAACAACATCAACAGCGACAACAACATCAATAAGCTCTATCGCAAATCGCCATTTATGCAACGCAAATTGAGCAACGGTTCGCACTACAAATACTGCGATGAGAGCCCCAAAAAGGAATCGGTTTTCAGCAGCATTGGTTTGTGCACTTTATCCCTTTCTCAAAAAAACTTCTACTAACTCTTTGATCTCTATCCTGGCACAGGTCAATCGATTCTACGCAATTTGACCACATCGCCCTTCAGCCAAAAGAAACACCAGTCAATTGCGACAACCGCCACAACACCAATACAGTCAAAGGCCACAACACCAATTGAAACAATGGCACCAACACCAGCAGCAACAACAGCAACAACAACAACATCACTGCCGCATAGTAAGCAACAAACTTCGAATGAGAAGTGGCATTTGCCAGCAGCAGCAGGAGAACCAACAACAACAACAACAACAGCAAGGACAACGGATACAATGTTGCAAACGTTTTATGACACCTGTGATAGTAGTAAAATTGTTAATGTCGCCACTGAATTGAGCTTGCCGCTAATAACAGAGCCAACGATAGCAACGGCAACAGCAACAGCAACAACATTGCAGCTGAACAATCAACAGCAGCAGCAACAGCAACGACTGCAACCAGGCAATCAGAGTCCCATAGGTGAGCGGAGGAAGAGGGATATTGCAACCACTTTCCAACTATTAAAGAAGATTTCAACTTTCATATGCATTCCCAGCTTAACAATCGTATTAGTTCTTTAGTTTATTCCACTGTTTATTCACTGCATTTACTCTGAACACATTAAACCATCGATCTGTCCGTCCCTCTGTCTGTCTCACAGATTTTCAATATGGAATATAAGTTCTCGTATACCAAGCACAGATCAAGTTAATTTTTTTTATTTTGTCGATATTAAGCATTCAAATCGATTTCCTATTGTAATATTAGACACAATTGTAAAGATATAGCCTTTCATTTGATATATTTTGTATATACCCTGACATAATATTGATCAACAGATTTTTCATATTGAACAGTCTACTTCGAACTGGTTTTATCATCCTACTATTACTATTGTTATTATCCTACTAAGAAGAAAAAGGTTCAAATATGATTAATCTACCATATTATTAAAACGCAATCAGATATTCAGCAGATCAACAAACAATATTCCTAAAACAGGAGCAACATTTTCAGATAAATCCCAACAAAAATGATTCGATTATATTTTTATATTATATTAAAAAAATAGTACATGTTTAACCGTTATATATTTCTACTTCTTCCATTACCTACTCTATACACATGTTAAGCAAAATCTCAACTCAAAAATGTTAAAACAGTATTTGAATAACATGATAATGTAGCTCATAATAGAATTCTGTTTATTGCTGTATTTAATAATAATAATTTACCATATTAACAACTAAATAATTCCCACTATTTCTTTCACGCTTTTTGCAGTGCTGCAACGCTTTTATCATCAACAGAATCAGTTGCGCGAAAAGGAGGCTGCCGAGCGGCAAAATCATCAGCAACATCAGCAACAGCAACATCAGCAACAGCAACATCAGCAACAGCAACATCAGCAACAGCAAAATCAGCACCAGCAACATCAGCAACAGCAAAATCAGCACCAGCAACATCAGCAACAGCAAAATCAGCACCAGCAACATCAGCAACAGCAAAATCAGCAACAGCAACATCAGCAACAGCAACATCAGCAACAGCAAAATCAGCACCAGCAACATCAGCAACAGCAACAACAACATCAGTCACAACATTATCATTATCATCAGGCGGCTGCGTCACGTCCGTCGCCCGGCACGAGCACGAATCCGTTTCACAGCAATTATGTGGCGCCTCCCACATGCGGCCCCTCCCCCGCCCACTCGAACATGTGTTCCGCTGCTTCGTCGTCGTCGCACTCGCACTCCACTTCTAGTCAATCGTCTACGCAGTCGACGTGCTCACAAATTGCAATTGCAGCACCATCAACAGCAGCAACAGCAGCAGCAGCAGCAACAACAACAACAGCAAAAGCAGCAACATTCCCACCGCCAGCCGCTGGACACTTTGGTGTGGGCAATGCAACACAATTGCAATATCAACCGTTGCCGCTAACGCCAACAACAACAGCAACAGCAACAACGTCTCCAGCAGCTGCAGCAACAATTGAGAATAATCCATTTGGCAGCCATCCTGCCAGAGCAGCAACAGGCCAAATGCAATCGGATTATGCTCCAGCAACTGTTGGTGTTGGTAGTCCTGGCGCAACTGGTGCTTCTGGTGCTTCTGGTGCTGGAACTTCATCCGTGCTGACGGGCAGCAAGCTGAGCAAGTTGTACGCACGGCGTCAGCTGCTCGGCCAGACAACAACAACAACAACAAGCGGGGGCAGCAGTAGCTGCAGCAGCAGCTCCAATCCAGATGCCAGGGAACAGCTGATCTATTCCAACAATGCCGAATCGGGTAGGTGTTGCTAAAGAACTTTATCTATATATATATATATATATATATATATATATATATATCTAATATTATGTTCTGTTCTGTTCTGTTCTGCTTGGTGATACCCTTGCAGAGAAAACAGCATCCATAAATATTACAGTTCAATAACAATAAGTTTTTGCTCCTGAACTATTCTGGATCAGCAAATAGTCCGTCTGTGTCTGTTAACTTCTATGCAAACCTAATTTCAATATTGATATAGCTTTGCATAAATTGGAGCAAAATATCTGGCATAGCAACAATTGGTCATTTGTTGAGTTTTTGTACGAATTATTTTTGTTTAGCATCACTAGCCGATAGTCAATATGGCCATGTCCGTCTGTCCGCATTTTGTATACCTATTTTTTAAACAAGTTGGATTAAGTTTCTTGTTGAAAGATGGCAGATATTCGTCTTTTGACTTCGCTCCCTCGGCACACGACGTCCGATCGGATTGGACTACTATATCGTATAGCTACCATAGGAACAATAAATTACAAATTATTTAAAGGGAATAAAAAAAAGAAAATAAAAACTAAAGAAAGACATGGAATAAAAAATCATGATCAAATCAATCAAATCAAGTGAAAGAGAATAACCTTTGTTACTATTGGGCTTTGGTTTCTGCAAGGGTATTGAAACTTCGGCGTGCCGCAGATCGCATTTGGTTTTTCTTATTCAATTTGATTTTTGCTATTGCATTTTTTTTGCATTTGCGTACGCTTTTTGTGGCTCTCGACTAATTCCTTGCATATTGTGCTTGTGCTCTCTTCTTTTTTATTTTCCGTTTCGTGTGCTATTTTTTTCTTCTTCTTTGTGTACACACACTGTACACACACACACACACTGCACACACACATACACACACACATTGCACACACACACTGTACACACACACTGCACACACACCACACTTACATACACACACGCAACAAACGCACACTCGCTCGCTTGCTCGCTCGCACCATATTGTATTGCACTGCATCAATCACTCAATCATCATCAATCAATCAGGCTGGTTCCATACACTCGCTGGCGCGATGAAGCGACAATTTGCGACCTATGTTAAAACCCAATTGAATTCCACAGCGACGATGACGTCCCCAGTTTCAAATGGCATTAATGAGCAGCTAAATCTTAACCTCAATCTCAATCTAAATCTGGAAACGGCGCTGGCGCCTCAACCACAACAACAACCGCAACAACAACCGCAACAACAACCACAACAGCAGCAACAACAACCACCAGCACCGCCAGCTTATCGCAGCATTAGTCTTAACAATGGAAGCAGCACAGGGAAATCATATTATTATCGGACACTCTCGGCTGCCAGCAGCAGCAGCAGTCATAGCTACAATACCAGCCAAAGCACCTCACCAACCACAGAGCCACTAGCGGGCAGTGGTGTTCCAGGCGGTGCTGCAACTGGTCACGGTGCTGTCACCAGCGGCTTTTTGCGTCGCTATGCAAGCAGTGGTGGTGTTGGTGGCGTTGGTGGTGGAGGAGGAGGAGTTGGTAGCGGGGGCAGCAATAGTACACCACCCAGTCCGCATCTGCTTGCGGGTCTGGATCGTCGACATCGGAGTCCGGATCCGCCACCGCGCTACAATCGCGGACAATCGCCTCTGCTGCTGCGCAAGAATCTGCTCGAGTTGAGCGGACAAGCATCGGGCTCACCGATGCTCCAGCGACGGTGAGTTTGATATGGATTATGAATTGCAGCTAGCAGTTGGTTGTACCTGTTCATATCATATCCATCCCTATAGGAAATTGCAACTTATTTAATTATGTAGTTGGAGATGTGAAGAAAAAATGACATAGAAAAGTGAAAACGAGTAAAAATATTCAAGTCGCTCGACTGGGTGAAACGTGGCAGGCAGTTATCTATTCGGGAACATATATACCAAATTTGTAGTCCTTAGCACTGACAGTCTCGGTTTTTGAAGCTGATTAAGAATATATACTTAATGAGAAGACTAGAATTCCCTGCTTCTCATTGCCGTTCAAACTTATCAGAAACCTCCGACTTGCAGCCGACAAGGCAACTAGCAACTATATTCACTCAATTTACGGACTGGGATTGGGGTTAAAATGAATTGGGCTTAAGTCAATTGCTAAATATGGCTCAAGTGTATCGACGGGGTTTAATAACCCCACCTGAATAGCCGCCCTAACCCCTAACCTAACCTGAGCTAACCGAGGATGAGGTCTGACATGCTTCCTTCTGCCTGGACAACTTCATTCGGCTTGACTTTCTGGCATTTTTAGTGGGTTGCATTTCGAGTGTCTCCATTGAAGATGAGGGAATGTAGTATTTGTTATTAATCCGTTTGTCCATTTTTCCATTTACAGTTATGTGTCAGCATCGCCGCCGTTGCCGCCGCCACGTCGTGGATCGGAGAGTGTGCCCGGTTCCCCGCAGCACTTTCGCACCCGCATCCATTACACTCCCGAGCCGCAGAGACGCATCTATCGGACAATAGATCAATGAGTAGCGCTGCAAATTATGGTCATGTGATGTTGGTATGGCTTCGATGATGTTGCCCCCGATGAGGCAGCACTCGACTTGTAATGCCACAGATGCCGACCAACAGCCAGCAACAACAACAACAAGAAACAACAACAGCAACAACAACAACAACAACAACAGCAAACGAAAGTGTTCAAAAGTCTTATAACCTATAAGTTAGAGCCGTAGCTAGGTCTTGCGTCTTCTAAACATAATTCAAACAGATCACAAAATGTGCCCCGGTTTTTTGTGTATTTTTTTTTTGTATTAGTTCATATGTGTGTATGTATGTGTGTGTGTGCCTCTGTATATAAAATTGTTATTCAATAAAAGAGATAAACAAAACTAGGACAACAATCAAGTTAAAAATTGTAACTGCATTAAAGCCATAACTAGTTGATGTATATATATACATATATAGATATATATATATATATAAATACAAGTGAACGATCTAATAGTCAAAATCATAACAGTTATTAAACACAGTGTCCTATATATATATATATATATATATATATATATATATACATACATATGTGTTATTTGATAGATAACACCAACTTTTTTTTTATCAGACATCGCATATTGTCGATAATATTGCAATAGTTGAATTTTTCTCACTTTGTTTTTACTTTTGTTTTCTGGCCAACAACTATATATATGATGTAAGAACCACAGACCATTAATTTACACAATATATAAACGACTTAATCAGATGAAACGTAAAAGCAATTTGAATCAGTCTGCCAAATGTAAGCTGAACGCCTTTTCATATCCATAACATATATATGAAATATATACACACATCTATATATATATATATATATATATATGTAAATGTTTACTTTTGTATACTATTGTAATGTATAATTATTTGGTTTTGTTATAAATAGAAACAAGTTCCTTACAGCAAATACAAATACAAATACAAATACCCAAACAACAGTAAAAACTCTAACGACCAGTTATGTGAATGCATCTGTGTGTGTATGTGTGTGTGTGTGTGTGTGTGTGTGTGTTTGTGTGCGAGTGTGTCTGTGTGCAGCTTAGCGACCTCAATGTTTTGTTCCTGTGCGTGCATAACAAATTTAATGAGTAAATTAATTAATTATGTGTACCCAAAAGCAAAACAAAACAAAACGAAATGAAGCAAAACTTGTACTACAAATATATAAAATTGTATATAAAAGAAACCATATATATGTATGTATATACATGTTTTATATATATATATATGTATATGTATGTATAGCGTGCAAAAAAGGGTATGTTGCATTTGCTGTTTGTAAATTTAAACAAAAAAAAACCAATTTAATTTGTAATTTTTTCTGTTCGCTCTTTGTTGTTAATGTAGTAATCAAAACTTTAAAAGGAAAATTAAAAAAAAACATTTATTTGTATGTTAATTTATTGAAAACGGAAAAAGCAACAAGTATAAAAATTAATAATTAAATGATCCATTTCGACTGATTTATGTGTTAAAGTTTAAGCTTTGGACTATATACTTATGTGTATATATATGTATATGGTATAAATATGCATCTGTCTGTACTTCCACTTTTAGTTCTACCATATACATATGTATATATATACTACATATACCACATATACACGTGTGTATGTGTATTAATATTGTAAAAATTATATAAATGAGCGTTGCGACCATTAAATAAAATAAAATCAACAAAACAAATGTAAACTCTTATGAATACCAATAATAATTATAATAAATATAATAATTATAATACATAATTCAACAAATTCAATAAAATATAAAAATTGATCTAAAAACCCTCAATACAAAAAAAAATGAATTGCGTTTGATTTATTTGGTTTTCGACAATTGAGTTAAATAATATTTTTGGTTAAGTCTGATTAACGATTAACTTACGATTGATCCATTTAGTCATATGAAATTCGATGACCATTGAATTTAAAAGTCCACTTTAATTCGCAGCATTTGTATTTTGTTCCATTATAAATTGTTTTATTCTAAACTTATGCAAGTCTTATTTTAATTCCGATCGTTTCTGAAAATCCAACGAATTAAAAACTGAATTTGATTTTTGCTTCAAATGTTTTATTTTAAATATATCGCCTTCCATAAGTTGTTTACAATTGTTTATATCCATCATATCATATAGCCTTAAATCAAATAAAAAAAATTCGAATTTTGTACACGCAAAAAATATTTGCCGAAAATTGCAATAAGAACCAACTTATATAACCATTTTAAATAATAATTATATAAACACATATATATGAATATAATGTTTAGGATTAATGATCCAATTATTGGGCTATATGAGCTGTGGCCAACTTGGAATTATCGCGAATAAATATGTATATAAGTATATTGTATATAGTATAACACGTACATAAAAAATACACACAAGTAATACATAGATATATAATTGGATCAGTTTAGATGCTGTCTTATCGTGTATAGAGTATATATGTATGTGTGTATATATATGTGTATACATAGTTTCAAACATAGTGGCCCAGGGACAATACATATATTTTCTTATATGGTTGGGCCCAATCCAACCCGGACCCCGAACCACTCACAATCGGCCATATTGTTATTGTTATGTATCGCATGTGTATATAGTATATTGTTGTTGTATAAGTTATGTAAAATCGTCTTGAGGTTTTTATTTTTTTTTAATTTTGCTTTTTTTAATATTTTTTTTGTTGTGTATTCCGTTTCGGCAATTACAACATTCAATTTAGTTAGTTTAATTAATTTAATTTCTGTATGTTTTAAGATTGATTTTTGTTCGGTTTTCGATTTTGCAATATTTTGTGGGTATTGTATTGTAAGTATTATGAGTAGATGATCTCAAAAAGAGTCACACGGCATTTAGTAAAACACTGAGATTTTTTTTGGTTTTTTTTTTTAATACTTTTTTTCCATCAAAAATTCGTCTACTGCATGTCCTGTCTGTTTCTGTTGCTAATTTATGTATTTTTATATCGACGTCGAACATTCCCAAATGGAAAATTTTCTGGCTTACTGTTGAGTATATGAAAAGTTGGGTGATTGTTGTTGTCTCAATTTTGTTTATACTTGGTGGTGTCGATAATATCTCCAGAAATGCATTTTACACATCGTAAGAAAGTTCGAATATCCTCTTCAAAAATATAGTACAAAGATATTCAAATTGTCATTATATCATTGTAGAGGTTATTATAAATATATAAATATCACGATATTTGAAACACATTAAAGAATATTTTTGATTAGTCAATTGAGTATAGCTATTTTATTATCCTTTAATTTTGTGCAAGTTTGTCTTGCAAATTTCAGGAATAAACTCTATTATGATTGGGGAACTAAATCATATCTTGGAATTTTGATTAGAATTGATCTTAATTAAGTAAAATAACATTTTTTTTATAAAAAGTATGTAGGTACAACAGGAAATCGATGGGTAATGTATTCAAATTTCTATTTACGCATTTCTCTAGAGATTTGCAAACCAATTGTAATTAGGAAAAAGTTCGACTTTATATGTTTTGCATACTCCTTAAGCTTTTGATAGAAAGGGCATGCCGATCTTCGTCAATTCCGAAGTAATTGTTGTTTTATATCCAGAGTTAATGCAGTATGGGAATAAATCTTTAAGTTTTTGGTTGTTTTGACACAGCAAGGTACAAACACTTAGAAACACTTGTTACAATTATGCAAAATTTTGTATATTGTTGTATTTAGTATGTTTTGTATGTAAATATTTCCATCAATAGCTAATGTACTGAATGGACTTAAGTATGCTTTCAGTAACTATTTCCTGGTTTTTTTTTAACATCGAAGGATTTTATTTTTCCCTTTCAAATAGCTATTTTGTAAATATGCTTTCCGATTGCATTTGGCTTAAAAATGTTGAACAGGTTTTCTATGACGCGCAAGTTAGCTGTTTAATCTTATGTTCTATTTCACATGAATTTACTATATCATATTTTATTCTTCAAATTACCTTACTGCTAGTGCAACAGTTCCATATCCCAAGTTCTTTACCACCATGTACTATTTTCAATGATCAATTTTTCTATGTGTTTCCAAAAGTTGCCACAAACAGAAAAAAGTTCCTTTTATCATGTAGCCTAATCAAAGTTCACAGTTATATTTCTATTAAGTACATTTTCAACTGTTGCAAAAGCTTGGTCAAAAAAAATGTTTCTTTATCTGTTCCATTTTGCAATGTTTTTTATTTAAATATAGTTTCAACTGTTTTATTTGCCATGCCTTCCAGCTCAACTGTTTTGATTTTGTTTTTATATGGATTACTTGTATTTAAATAGCTTTTTTAATGTAACTGTAATTTCCAGTGTTGACTAATTCACCTGTTGTCATTCCTATTTCTTTGTGGTTCCGTTCCAATTTTATGTTCTCAAATGCCTCACACTGTATTTTTGGGTTGTTCGATTTGTTTTCTTACTTAATGGTATTTAAAGTATTTCTTAACATAAATTCTGATTTATTTAAATTTAAGTATAGTTGTTCACCTGTTGTAAATTGTGTGTGTTCCATGTTTCTTCAACTGTTCCATATCTATTCTTCTATAGTTCCATTCCATTGGTTGCCTGTACCATACATGCTTTGCTTTTGTTTTTGTTTTTGTAATAACTGGTATATTGTGGTTAATCTATTTCATAAGTTTAATTTCCCAGTTTTGACTAGTTCACCTGTTTTTATTGACGATTTTAATTGGTTTGATTAAATATTACATTCACTTATTATATTGACTATTTGACTTTCCATTAATTCAACACTTCGCACACTCAAAGCAGAATTTTTTTTGATTTTTTTAATGCTGCGTATTTTATTGTGTATTGACTTATGGATAAGTGTTTTTAAGCATATGCTCAGCGCTGTACTGGTTATATATATATGGATAATAGCAGCACATATGTATATGTATACTATATTCTGAAGTTTGAGATTTATTGTTTTTCTTTTCTTCTAATTTTGTTTGAAATTTTGATCCGTGTTTTTTGAAACCCTTTTGCAAATGCTGCTGTTTTCGTTACGTTTTTGCTATTTATTATTTGTTGTCAGAATTTACTTTTATAGATCGTACACATATACATATACAGGCATGCATACGTATGTTTATTTTATTCAATGTAGTTTAAATTTACTACTACAACTATTTCTATTGTTATTACAACACACAAGTTGTGTTGAATTCCAAGTTTGCCAGAAACTGAACTCACTGTTACCATTGGGTAGAGCTCGCGTACTTCCGTTGAACATTCTTTGGGGGCCAAGTTATCGTTATCGTTTATCGATACTTCTTTAAAATGTAACACAAAATGTTTAACCGTATGTCAAACTTGACTTTTTGGGTATTTGATTTTTCAGCTGCAACTAGCAGTTATGGAGATTTTCACTCATTAATTTATTTGGCGTTGCCACTGAATTAACATCTAGTCAACTAACATGTAGTCTAACACCAATATGTGAATTTAGCTGCTATTTAACTGGTAGCGCAAGCATATTCATTATACTATTTTTTTTTATTATTTTGGTTTTTTGAGTTAATTATTTCTTTTTAATTTAGTAGTTTCGGTTTGTGAGCAAGCAATTGGATTTGGATTGAATTCGATTGGATTATTTTGCCGGTGAGCATTTATTTTAACTGTTTGCAAGCAATTGGACTATTATTTCAGTGTAAGGGCAAGCGATTGGAATATCGTATATTTTTTTGGTTTGTATGACAAGCGATTGAGTGTTTTTTTTTCTTTGAATTTTAGTTTTTTGTGTTTTTGTTGTTGGTTATATTTTGGTTATATGTGTACATCGATATTAGAATACAAGTAAGTTAGTTAGATTTGCATCTTGTCAATTGGGTGGTAGATTGTATAGTTACAGACATATCTGTATAGATAATGTATATACTTATATAACTGGATGTCTTGCTTATAAGCAAGCATATTTATATACATACACATATATTTAATTTTTTTGTTTTTTATATATTATCAAAAAAATAATATATATATCAGCTTTGTAATACAAGTACATTTAAATATAAATAAATGTATTTCTATATACAGGTTCTTGTTTATGTTTTGGGTTTGTTTTGTTAAGGAGTTGTTTATATGTTTAAAACATTTATTAAAAAATTTCTTAACATTTGTCTTAAGTCTTTGTTTTACATCAGTAAGCGTTTTTTTTTTATTATTATTTTTTTATTATTATTATTTTGGATTTGCTGTGTTGGGGTATTCCAAAATTATAATGCCACAAACTCTTCTCTATCTCTCTTTCTCTAGCTAGCTATCTAGCCAGCTATCTCGTTCTACGGCATTCGCTGATGGTGCTTAGCTTAGTTACAATTGGCTATATATATATATATATTTATATATATGTGTATGTATATAATATGATTATTCAAATTTAATACTTGTAGGAAATGCTTTTTTGGCATTTCTTTTAGTTTTCGTTTTGGGATTTGTTTCTTCTCAAATTGTTGGTTTGCTTTTTGTCATTGCAGGGTGAATGTAAGAGCTAAAAATGTTAGCGTCGATTTGGATTGTTTCAATTTTTGTCTTCTTCAATCAGGGCGTACTTTTTTTTTCTTCTTTTTTTTTTTGTCTTGTTCGGGCTTTAGTTTTAGGTCCGGTAATATATATGTATATATATATATATATATATATTTGTGGTTTTCATGTTTTGCATTTGCTGTTTAGTAACGCCGACCGCTGCCGCTGCTGCCACTGGCGCAGCCGCCGTCGCTGCTGCCGCTGGCGCCATCGGCAGCCCAACGCTTGCGTCTGGCCTCCTTGGCCGCCTGCATTTGGGCGGCGACGCGACTGGTGCTTGGCGCCAATTCAAAATTGGCATACAGCTCAACTTCCTCATCGGCGGCGTCGCGTGCCTGTAGTTGGAGTTGCTGCAACTGTTGTAACTGTTGCAGTTGCTGATGCTGCTGCTGCTGTTGCTGCTGCTGCTGCTCGAGGGCAACGGCAACGGAGGCCATCGCATAGGCGCGTGCATCCAACTGAATGCTAATGTTGCCCATGGCGCCAGCGACACAATATGTGGGTGTTGATATAAAGCCGGTGTTGTTGTTGTTGGTTGTTGTTGTTGTTGTTGTGGCTGTTGTTGTTATTGTTGTTGTTGTGCTTGTGATTGTGGTTGTGATTGATATTATTGTTCCAAAGTCCGATCTGGTTGTGTTTGTTGTATTATCCGCGGTGGTTGCGACAGTGGTCAGGGCTAGCGAGAGCGACTGCTGCTGCTGTTGCTGCTCCAAATCGAAGCTCACATTCTTACTGTCTCATCCACCCCGATGGACTTGCACGGTGGCCTCGGCGGACTCCTGCTGTCGCAACTGCTGACGGTACACATCCAGTTCGGGCATCCGATATGTGCCCAGATTCACCTGCACCATCAGCGTCTCCATGATTCGTTCGTTTTTCATCGACTTGGAGGGCAGGACGACGGTCAACAGTTCGCTTGGCGAGATGCGGCACAGGTTTAGATCACGAGTCAAACGCTCCATGATGCACTCGAACTCGAATTGGGTATCCTTGTTGGGGTGATTCTTGAGCTTGGCAACCTTGTAACGCGCCCACGCGAGCATCGCCTCAAATTTACGTATCTCGGGCGTTTGCAGCTCACGGCACATGATCATCTGCACCATCGATTCGGACAGATGTAGGAATTCCGGGCATTTGAAGAGGGCATGCGCCTTGCTCTCCACAAAGGATAGTATCATGTTGACCAACTCGGAGGCGGATGTGTAGCGCCAGTAGTAGTTCTCCAGCGAAATCAGCATCGGGCAGACGACCTCAATGCGCAAAAACTGCTTGCAATGATGGAAACATGCCTGCAGCAGTTCCGGTAGATCATAGTGCTCTGCGGCGCAGAGAAGACCTAGATGAAGATATGTGAGTTTTCGTTATTTCATTTTGTAAGTCTCTATCGATTTGAATATTGATAATATTTGGATTGAAGCTCCTTCTGCTTGTATTGCAGCTATTTGAAATACATATTTACTTGGGATATTAAAACTTAGTTTGCGATTATAAATTCTTAATTCAAGAATTGGTTTTTGGAGTCAATTTTTATACCCGTTATTGATAATTTCTAAAAATTTACTTTCGTTTATTCTACTTCCGAATATCCTACTTCAAGATACTATATCAATTCTTGTAAATTATTCTTAAGCAAAATATTGAATTTCGTAGTTGGATACGGTTCTGAATTTGAATCAAGAGTTCAAATGGGCTGAGGCTTTGAAACCTGTTTCACACCTCGACTACAGGCTTATAAAATCGCAGGAGTCAAATTAGATATTTGTTTTGTATAAACATAAAGTAACAGGGTACATTTTAGTCGAGTATTCTGACTGGTGATTATCTCTCGGCTTTTTCTTGTTTATTGTTTATTTCTCACCTGGTATTGAGACACAGGTTAGTGGACAGGTGCCCGTATGCAGATAGTCGAGCAGCACCCGAAAAGTATCCGGATCGAATTCGATGATGTTGAATTCCGTTTGGGCCAGTTTGGCACGGTCCACTTTTTGGGCATCGGCGCAGACGGAGAGACGGGGTACGGCCAATTGGTTGCTGCCCGGTTTATCTTTATCCTTGTCTTTGCTATCTCTGTCTGTCAGGTTTGGAAATTGTTTTTTTTTTTTTTTTTTCGGTTTCGGTTTTTATTTGTGTTTGTGTTGGTAATCGGTTTTTGGTGGCGTTTCGTTGTGGGGTAAAAGTTGGTTCGCGAAATTCATAAATTAAATGGAAATCAAAACCAAAAGAAAAAATTCAAATTGCGAAATAAAATAATTGCGGTTTGGCAGGTTGAGTTTTATTTTTTTTTATTATTCGCACGGTAAATAAGAACAAAAAAAAACACAAACAAAAATTTGAATTTTTTTGGTGAGGCAAGGGACGCACGGTGGGTGGGGGGCAAGGGGTTTTGTGGTTGGTGAGAGAGGCAAAGTGGCGCGTGAGATGAGAAAATGTTGTTGTTTTTTATTTGTTTTTAAATTATTTTACCAATTTGATGAATATTTTTGTTGTTAATTAAGTTAAAGAAATAAAATGCAAATTTTTAAATATGCATGGAGAAAGAGAGAGAGAGAAATAGAGAGAGAAATAGAGAGAGAGAGAGAGAGAGAGAGAGATAGAAAGAGGATAACAGTAGCAGCGTCGTGAATTATGCAAATGTGATAGCAATAAATTTGATTAAAATATAGTAAGTTTGGTAAGAGCGAAAAATTGAGTGATAGTGATTAGAATAAATAATAGTTGTGCAAAATGATTAGTTGAAATTTCGTTAGAGATATGGTAAACACCAGAATAAGAGTGTACCAATTATATATGTCAGAGATTTTTAAATGAGAAACATTTAAGGAGAACACATTTAACGACAGATACGATTTAAATATGAATATAAAACAGAAATTTGATTTGTGGTGTATAGGTAGATGGATGTGGTGAGTTCAGAGTTGTGAGTATGCAAAGGACAGACGTCGATGATATTGAAGACAAGTGTGGTGAGTTCAGAGGGGTGAGTATGCATAAGACAGACGTCCATAATATTGAAGGCAAATAAAGCCAATTAACAAGCAGTATGCATATGCATATAAACGAAAATAATAGGATCAATAAAGGAATTCAAAAAATGAGAATAATAATAATAATTATTGTTTGTTGGAGACACAAGAGAACATGGTCGAGGACAAGAACGATAAACGAGACCAGAGTAAACCCAATTTAGATATGATCATGATAATATTATCAAGTCATTTATCAGATTTAAATAATATGCGAGTTAAGGTTAGTTGACGTGCGACGTGCGTTATTTGCGTTTGTTGTTTGGTTTGGTTTAGTTTGTATATATTAGGGATAAAACAGGCAGTTACGATAACGATTACGATTACGATTACGGTTACGATTACGTAGTACGTAGTAGGAGCGGAGTTGCGATTGTGTTACGTAGAACGAAGGATCCAAGACGTTAATTATTTTGTTAATTTGTGGTGTATATATTTATGTGTGTATGTATGTGTGTGTATTTGTGTGTGTGTGTGTGTGTGACATAAATCAAGTAAGTTTAAGAAGAGAGCGCGAGCGAAATAAACATAGTGATTGAGAGACATAAAGAGAAGGAGAGAGAGAGAGAGAGAGAAAGAGAGAAGAACAAGGAAACGCGTCGATATTGTTGCATTGCATTGTATAATAACCCTTACTCGAACAATCTGTCGACGATATCCATTTCTTTTTGTCATCCGGATTTAATTGATTTGAGTTCTTATTGCGTATGGATCGTCCCCAGCCAGCCGTAATTGTTCCTAGTCGTGAGAAGGCCCGCTTCACCATTGGCGATGATGGTACACTTTTTGGTCGTATGGAGTCCGAATCGGGTACGGTTAAATAGTTATTGGATTTGGGCTTCTGATTCTGTGGGGATACAAGCGATGGTGCAGGACGTGCAAAGATCTCAGCGACGGGTATTTGCGGTGATCCAAAGCCCGTCTGTATGCCATATAACATTTCCTGTTAAATACCATGACAATAAAAAAAATGTAGATTATTTATAGAGCTCTTTAGGTGAAAGTTGGTTAAGGTTGGGGTTATTTAGTCAGCTCCACCTGAAAGACGCGACTTCGTACGCCCAAAATGGCTCGTACGCCAATTAAGCGGGCCTTTTGCTTCGATTGGCCCACCAGGAAGACCACGTCGAAAAGATGGGCATTTGTGAGGCACGATGGTTCTTCGTTTAGGAATACACGCGTAAAGTCTTTTGCCAATTGATCATAGTCCTCGAACTGATCCCTAACTGAATCCAGCAGCGGTGACGAAGGTCTCATATGGCCTGTTTCAAAAATATATAGATTACAAATAATAGTTCAACGGGATTATAAATTTGGATTAGTTATTGATATATACATGTGGGTTGGATTATATTTTGATTGCATAACTTGATAGCCGAATATTAATTTTTTTATATATAGGGTATTGGATAATTTCGGATATATATATATATTACAAGTTGACTCAAGAGCTAATATAAATAATCATTGGTATCGAGATATTAAAAAATGTACCATAGCATATTATCGAATATTTAATTCTTGATCATTTTACAAAACAAAAGCTATCCAATCACAAAATAGAATGTTGAAATAATGTGCGAGGCATAAAATATTTCTAAAAATCTAATTTCATAATGAAAATACAAATTTTTTAATCTTGCAGAATAAAGAAATAATAGCAAATGTAATATCACAATTTGGAAATTATAAGCATTGCAATTTTGAATATAACCGTTTTAAAGTATATTTAAATTATTAACAACATAGTTAAAATGAGAGTAAAAGTTCTTAAATTGCATCCCAGGTACATAAATAATGAACATTTCTATCTAAATTGAGCATATTTTGAGCATCATTTACAGTGTGTTCAACTATGAATAGGGGAACAGTTATGTAAAGATACATTCCCACATATTTATAACTATTATTTATGTCAGAAAGGGTCCAGTTTTCTAACCTACATGTAAAATGACTTTGGGGAACGCTTTAGATAGTTTAAGGCCACATTCACAAATTTGTTAAATATATTGTGGGCTACAACATGGGAAAATGTAGTGAAAGTGGCAAATGGGACAAGAAAGTGGGGTATGCTGGACTGGGAGATTGCCTGTAGAAAGCTCTTTTATAGAAATCGCTAGATGACTTTTACTTTCGCCTTAGATAATTCCGATTTCGGATACCCAAACTATTTATTTTTGTTTGTCTTCTTGATTAACAAATTAACGAAATAAAAATATCTACTGTTGTTGAATTATAATTTCAATATTTATGTTTGTATTTATATGGCTATATTAAAGCTTGTAAATACTGTTTTGTGAGCTGTCTTTGAGCTATAACAATATAGATTCGGATTAATTTTTATAATGAAGTGATTGCTGTAGAAATAAGGAAATTGAATTGTTATTTGGTTGAGGCACATTTTTGAGTTACCTACTATGCGTCCATGAGGTTCGTTCAAAGCTAGACCTACTCGAGACTCACAACAGGCTTACCCTGCGATGGGTCCCGGGCCACAGGGACGTTGCGGGAAACGAGGCGGCTGATAAGCAAGCAAGAATGGGGGCAGAAAGGCCCCTAACAGGACCAGAACCGTATTGTGGCATAGGGAGACACACTATACGACTGGAACTTAGAAACGAGGAGAGACAGAGACGGCAACAGAGCTGGTCAGAGGCAGTAGGACTCCGACAAGCCAGATGTCTCCTAGGTGGTTACAATCTTAAACGATTTAAGCAAGTTATAACCATGGGAAAGAACAGCCTTAGGATACTTACCGGTCTATTGACAGGACACTGTAGACTAAGAAGTCACCCAACTAAACTAGGTATATTTAGTAGCGATCTTTGCAGGTTCTGTGAAAGAGAGGAGGAATCCTCGATGCACATCCTAGCAGAATGTGTCGCACTATCTAGCAGAAGACGAAGGAACTGGGGCTGATGGAAGAGCTATAGGCTCAGAAGGGGCACACTAGATCTAGTAGGTTGCGGTGCAATTCCCCCCCAATAAAATAATAATATGCATGTATAAATATATATGTATATATAAATCAACTATACATATATGATTCTCTAAAGGCTTAAAACGGTACACATTTTAAATGAATTTGCAAATAGTTTGTAATTTTTGCTGTAACCCCTACGGATATATTGAGAGGGTAGCAAAAACTTTTTGGCCTTTTAATCGCAGTCGCCTTCACCTGCTGCCCACATACATAGTACATATGTTTGTTTGTATTTGTATACACAAGCAGCAAAATACTTTGGAAACAGCTGAAGTCTCTGCAAGCCATCAATCATATAAGGCTTGCCGCAAAATGTTGCTTTCATCTGACTGTTACCAATGCGAGTATACAAAACTACATATCTACAAATGTACACTGAAAACAAAAATAACGATGGCAGCGATCAAGGGTGTACCCAAATGAATTATATATTTTCCATCAATTTGGAGTATTAAAAAGATTGTTAGAGTTCTTGGAAAACTCATCTGAAGTTAGTCTAATTTTTCTGAATTTGTTCGTGGAATGAGTGATGTAAAGTAATCACTCTATTTGGACAAACTCTAATATAATTCGCACTGAATTTTTGTGCTGTGCAAAAACTGAAAGCACAAGCTAATATCGTGAATAACGCTTAAGGGTCGCAGCTGCCATATGGAAATCAAGTTATGCACTTGACAGCGAACTCAGCTTCGACCGAATACATTACACATTCTGCAGAGAGGCCAGATATCCTTTTCTCTTTTGATTCTATTGATTTCGTTTTCGTTTTAGAGAAAAGAGAGAGAGAGAGAGAGAGAGAGAGAGAGAGAGAGAGAGTGAGAGAGATAGAGACCCTTTGAGCTGACCAGCAGTTTTGTGTTGTATTTCATTTGGCGCCAGGTGAGTGCTGGTTATTACCAAAAAATACAAATGCCAATAAAATATACGAATAAAAACGGTGAACACTGAAATTTTGCTCGGGTAATCAATTGCAGAGTCAGCACTGCAAAGTTTGAGGCCAATTTGGGCCAGGGATCAGGGGCAGCACTTGAACGCAGCTGTGATTTGAATTGTAGCTATTCATCTTTATTATTTGTTTGTTTTTACTGGTTATGTTTGTCGTATGCAAATATGTAAATGGGGTTTTGTTTACTGCATTCAATGGTTTTATAATTGAATCGTGTATTTTTTTAATTTTAGGTAAATAGACTATTTATATTAAACATGAAATAGTGATCATTCTACGATTTAAACTCAGAAACGGAAACGAACTTAAAAAATTTGATTTAAGCAATCATTGCAGGAACCGACATTATTAGATCATATTCGTCCGAAATACGATTCTGTTTGAAAGTTTAAAAGTGATTTTCGTATAATTCTTCATGGATTTTGATATTACTGTGAGAAACGTTTCCAACAAAAGTAGTACTTGAATCGAAGCTTAAGCTTCTGTTTTTTCTTGCATTTATTTCGTTGGACACCGTTTTAGTTTTGAAAGATATATCCAATACACCATATAATATAGCCAGATTGCTGTTGTGCCAATTGAGAATCGAATTGAAATCACGTGTTTGTAATTTTTCATAAATTTTGAAATTTTGTCATCGTTGTCCTAAACTGTTTGATTTTTTTCGTTTTATATTTCATTTCAAAGAGCGAGGGGAATCCGTACATCAAACGTTCCGAAATCGATATTCAATTGTAATACTTACATACAATCTCCTATGAAACATTGTGATTTCGATTTTTTCTGCATAGTTGGAGGATGGCAGGTATTTTTCGCACGATTTTCGATAATGCTGTGTATGTATTCAACAAAAATATTTGCATTGACTGACTAATTGTTTCATTCACTTATTGACTACACACGCATTGATTGGTGACTGATTGGTTGGTGTGTCTGTTGATTGATTGTATTTTTTTTTTTACTTGTGACCAAAGCACAGCCCAAAACTGTAAGTGCTAGGAAATCTACAAATTCAAAAACTCACATTGGGGTAAAATGGGGAAACACTATTAGATGCTACTACTTTTGCTAAGTCAAAATAATAAACTATAATCATAAATTCGAAAAGTGCCTGCAAATATATATGTATGTATTATTAAATTATGTTAAAATGTACTTTGCAACAGATAAGAATGTGCATAAGGTTCATTTAAAACAACTCTTTTACAAAAAAATAAAATAAATAAATAAATAATGATTTCAGCAAAATTGCAAGCTAAGATTTTAAAAAAGATGACAAGAAATCTAATTGAAATTACAACTTTGAGAATCAACTAGCTGACCTAAACTATTTGAAATTGAAAATTTAAAGTCGAATGCTGTTGACGTATTCAATAGATAAAAAGATACATATTCTGCGTTGGACATATGTCTCAAAGGAATGCTCAACTGCCACATTTGCCTGTAGACCAATCTAATTGAGTTACTATTCAAACTGCTTTGGGAGGGTATGGGAAGTCACCAGGGAGCGGGGGTTGGTGTTCACGCTAGGATGGAAGTTGGGGACCACCAGGGAGGTGCTGTGTATGTGGAGCAATGCTCCAGAAAGCCATCAATCAATAATTTGCATGATTTTAATATGCATAACTATATTGGCAAAGGGGCGGAAAACGCCAATGCTGGCTACCATTTGGACAATTGGAGGGGGTCGGGTGGGGGGTGGGGGGTGGGGTTGGGTCTCACGAGAGGTGTACAGAGTGCAGAGGAGGGTGTTGTGTTCTGTTGCGTGAACTGTGGCTGTGGATTGTGGTGGTATGTGCATGAATAAATCAAATTAAATTTTTTTTGCCTAATGCAACCAACAATAAAATAACTACAAATCTAAAAACTACTCACAACAACAACAGTAACAACAACAACCATGTAAAATGTGTGGCTAAGACGCAACAAACAAATACAAACACAACAACAAAAACAAAAACAAAATAAATAAATAGAAGAGGACGAAGAAGATTGACTACAGCCGATAAAATGTACAACATTTTTCATGCCGGACAACTTCAGCTACGCTATGTGGCCGGGTGCGCGTGGTGTGTGTGTGTGTGTGTGTGTGTGGGGGAAGGGGGGGGGGGTTGATATATTGGCTGCCAAACAGATTGTCGGCTGTTGAATTTGTCACAGCGTGCTACACTCAAAAAAAACAAAAGGAAGAAAACTATACATAAAATATACATGCGATTTGCAGCTAACAAGATTGCCTGAGAATCAAGAAGCATTTGTTCTGTTTTCTTGGAAATAATAAAAATAATGAAATAGTATTCCTGAAAAATAGACAGGCAAGTAAATTTTCTACTTTTCTTCTTCTGTTAAATTTTGAGACATTTTAAGTGGCCCACAATAACAAAAATTAATTTTCTTACATTCAAATATATTTCAATATTCAAATATATTTGAATTTAAGAAATGCATTTGGTTCGAAATATGTAATGAGTTAGTTCAAGGGCATCTATATATTTTTTTTCGACTGCAATGTGACGGCGGGTAGGGGTGGGTGATGCAAGGGGGTAAAAGGGCGTTTGAAGCGCAGCTTTCTGTGATTCCTTTGGGTGCAAACACAGGCGGATGTGTTAATGGCGGAAACGGAAGTGTGAGCAAATGTGTGCCTCTGCGTGTGTAAACGTGTCTTTCTGTTTTCGTGTGTGATTCTGTGTGTGTGTGTGTGTGAATGTGTGTGTGTGTGTGTGTGAATGTGTGTGTGTGTGTGTGTGTGTGTGTGTGTGTGTGTGTGTGTGTGTGTGTGTGTGTGTGTGTGTGTGTGTGTGTGTGTGTGTGTGTGTGTGTGTGTGTGTGGCATGTTGTGCGGAAGTGTTGCAACAACAATAGCAACAATAGCAGCAACGGCAGTTGAAACAGGAACCACAACCAGGCAAAAACAATCATTCATGCCGCGAGCATCGAAATAGAGAGAGACAGAGAGAGAGTGAGAGTGTGAGAGAGAGAGAGTGAGACTGTGAGAGTGAGAGAGTGAGACTGTGAGAGTGAGAGAGGGAACGAACGAGTCATTCATCTACTCATATGTACATATGTACAGAGATTATTCAAGTGCTGTTGGCAACACTGCTCGAGAGTTGGTATGCAAAATGAACGAGACATGTTTTGGGACTCAAGGAACACTTGGTTCGACTAAACTAGTTTAATCGAACTCGAATGCACAACTCCACAAAAGGTGAGACGAACTCAACCAAAATGAAATGCAGTCTAGCAAAAGTTGCGAAGTGCATTTTGAAGCTGTAAGGATTTCATTAAATGTCTATGTTTATTTGTTTGGGAATGTGTGTGAGTGTGTGAGTGTGGTGTGTGTGTGTGTGTGTGTGTGTGTGTGTGTGTGCGGGTAGACTACACATACTATGTCGCATACAGAGGTGCATCACAGAACCACAGCATAAATTGCAGCGGAGGGTTCTTGTTGTTGCTGCTGATTGTTGCTGCTGCTGCTGCTGTGCTTGTTGCAGTTGTAGTTGCTCAGCGATGTTGCTGCTGTTGCTGTTGTTGTTGTTGTTGTTGTGTGTAGTGTGTGTGTGTGTGCTGTCGAAGCCCAAAGTCAGCTGTTGTTGTTGCTGCTCTTTGCAATAGCAGCAGTTGCTGTAGTGTTCATGTTGTTGTTGTTGGTATTGCTGTTGTTGTTGTTGTTGGTTGTTGTCTAAAACTCTGGCATGCAACATTTTGAAATATTCATCCTCACCAATGGGTCGCCAGGAGCCCCGCCTATACGGCTTCGGTATTTGACCAGTTTCCGCATGGTTCGATAGATTCATCACCAGATCCTCGAGCATCTGCGATCGAGTTCTCTCCTGCATCCGGGCGAACTTTGGTGCCGAATACGAGGCACGCTCCCCATTCACAATCTTCGTTAATAGCCACTCGCTAAATAATGGCAAGGATGGGTTGGCGCGGTGGCCGGAGAAGGGGGCATAAGAAAAGACATGCATATGCTGTTCATTCAATTCAATCTCAATTGCAACTTACCGAAACATAGGACCCTTCTCGAACACGGACTGCTCCCACAGATAGGGCTTGTAGGCGCCGACCTCGTCTCGTGTCACGACAGACACCTCGTAGCGTGTCGGCTTGTGTTTAATGCGAGCCGATACACGCACCTACAAGTGTAACGGTATACATAATGCGTGTGTATCAACTTCAATTTGAAGCAATAAAATTTAATGATTTCTTTAACAACTGATGACATTTCTACAGTTGAACGGTTAAGTTTAATGAAATTAAATGAAATCTTAGAACATTAACTTTAATTAAATAATACTTATATTTATATATATATATACATTATATATATATATGTATATATACTTATAAGTAACAAAAACGCTAATATGCGAATTGTCCAATGTACATTCACACGCATAGAAAACAACACATTTGGTTTTAGAGGGATGTCCTTCTATTTTAGAAAATTAAGTTTGTTTAATAATAAGCTGAGTCATCCAAAAGTATGACGAATTTCAAAAAATTTCGATTATTTTTCTTCTGAGTGTAGACAAATCGACTTGGCTGTTTAGGTTTGTATAAATATGCAACATCGTGCTATGAGATTCTGAGTTCAGTTCATGTTTAATGATGGCTTGCTTACCAGTATGAAGGTGTGCAGGAAGTGGCTTTTGATGCAGGCTGGACTGAAGCGAGTGTTGTCGGCTTCAAGGAATACCACGCAGACGATATCGTTGCCAATGTGACGTTTGCGTTGCAATTTCTGGGGATCGTGCTTCTCATAGGGCAGCAACGTGGATACATGGAACATGATCTCAATGTTGCGCCAGTTTGTATAAACGGAGAATAGACCTAAAATAGAATAGTGCATACTTATTACTCGACACTCGACATATGACGGAAATATATTGATCTGGATTCAGGTATATAGATCCACGTACCGGTTAGGTCGTGCACCGTGTCAAGGCCACCTTTGTATTTATCGAATCCGCGTAGGCGTACGCGATCTCCGAGCAGCGTTAGGAACTCATCGAAGAGCGGTGAATTTTCATTATTGTCCAAAATTTGCTCTTCCGAATATTGATCCTCTTTGACAAATATGACGCCGACTTTAAGTTCGGATTTTATGAAAACCTAAAAGTAAGTAATCAAAATAATAATCAATTATATCTAGTAATGGGTAAAGTACATATAGTGTATATACCTGATCTAATTTTAATAATTCCTCTGGCGTATCGGGTAGTTGTCCTAATGTTAATGGTGGATTTAAGTTAACTTCTTTGCCTAAAGATCTAACTACCTCCTCACGATTATATCTGCAGATTGAATTTGGATTATAGGATCATATATATATATATAGTAGGAAGGGGTAATATAGATTTGTACCTATCGGCAAATACGCAGGAGGCCGGTATCAGTCCATGTACCGTGTAGGAGCCAGCGCGAACCAGAATTCGGAATTGATCGCGTCCATTGAGCGTCTCCTGTTTGATTGATAGGATAACGGGGCCCAGATCCTCATCACTGGTAAAGTAATTCCAATGTTCGGTACCATAGAAATACTTCTCATAGGTCTCCTGCTCCACGGAGATAAGTTCGAAAGCGCCCTGCTGATCCCATTGCTCCTCGATGGTTGTCTTCTTCCTTGGACTCGGAGTCGCCTCCGAATCCTCATCATCTTCATAGAGATCACTGCATTCGCGCTCCAAATACGCATCGCTGGCGCTGCCAGCGCGAATATCCTCATGCTCTGAATCGCTCTCATCCCAGATGGTGTGCGGTGTTTGAAGTGTTATCTTTTGACGCGAGCACTCAATCCAATATCCGGGTGTGGGCATCAAATTATGAGGATATTCCTCACAGAACTCGTCTGCAATAAAACAAATAAAAACGTATACAAATTATTCAAATGTTTATTTGATATGCACAAGTGCTCAAAAATGATTTGTGCCTCTCTTGAGTTATACTTTCAACAAGTGAGGTGCTAAGTGGACCACCTCAAGTTTCAAGATTCAATTGAGAACACTTCAACACTTCGACTGAACATTTTGGAGAGCAGTTGCTTTTATAGTATCACTAATAAAGCATTTAATCTAGTTCACAATATAATATAGTATATTGATTGCTTGCTGGCGACTTCCAAGCTGAGCCAAAACAGATTTTCGAAGCAAAAAAATAAATATTTTATAAAAATTATAAGTCTTGCCCTAAATCAACTATCCAGAAAATATGTTTTTTTATAACTTTTTAATAATCATTTTCTATTATTAAGAAATGCAAACTCTCATTTAAAAAAATTCTTCCTAAAATTCAGAAACATATATGTGAAATTTACTGGATCAAATTAATTATATGAATTTATAAGCTGTGCAAAAGGTTTTGTATACGTGAAATCTTAAAATAAAAATGTTTAATTAATCTTTTTTTTTCCTTCAAAACCTTCAATTCCAAAAATGTACTTTCTAAATGCCAAAAGCATGGCAAATTTCTAAAATTCAGGGCGATTTTTCTTTTAAGTGCAACTGAATTGTTGCATCGTTTGCTCGGCAAGGCAATGTCTTTGCATTAATAAAATGTGTTATCGAAATACTTAAGCCATTTATCAGGAATTCCATTCAGCATGAGTTCAGCTACAAAATACATTTTCTGTCAATTGCTTTTGTGGTCTTCTTCTTAAACTAGAAAATACCCATTATTAATATTATTTTCGAGTTTCAGTTCAACTACAGTACTAAATTTTATATTATATACAGAAAAATAGCAGTTATTAACTGTTGCAATCTAGCTTTAAGATGCTTTATAGCACGGTTACTGTGGCTAATATTCTATTCTAATTGCTGTCTGCGGGTTGCCACATTTTCCACTGTCCATTTCACATTTTGGCAAGTTGTGTTTTGAGTGCCACATAACGAGCACTCAGCTCTCGGACACATGAGAGTTGAATTGAGTTGAGTTGGGTGATAAAAATAAACAAAAATTAACCAGAAATATATTCATGCAGCAGCAGTATTAACAACAATAGTGAAGTTGGGTTTGTTTGGGTTTTGTGGCAAGTTGTATGATAAATTTTCTCGTCCAACTAGTGGTGTTAATAGAATAAATAAATAAAATAATACCAATGCAATTAAAATGCAAATACCACAATGTAAAAAGGGGGCAAGGCATTGATGCCACACTGGGGCAACACACAGCAGCATCTGTGCCACATAAACCATAAATAGCGCCAAGTTTGAAACACAGATTGAGCGTGCAAATTTGATGTGGCATGTGGACCGCGAGTTGCTCAGTAATGGGTTCGTCCCAACTGGCATGCATGATGAAGACTGAAAGACGTTGATAGACAAGCGAACCCTGACCCCTGACCCCTGACCCGTGCCACGTCTCTCGCTGGGTGGCAGGCTGAGCATAATGTGTGTGTGTGCGAGGCAGAAAAGTTGGCAATAAAATGCTATGTGGCTGCCAACTGTGATCTAATTAAGGTCCGTGTTTGCCGCAACCATGTAGCATGTAGCATATACATATATACATGGTCGTGGCATGTGCAGCTAGTAGCATGTAGCAGTACACTGTGAGAAAAACGCTGAGCCAGTCGACTGTTCGTTGAATTTCACACACAATTCGATTACAAAGTTAACTCTTTACCTAAAATTAGTAATTAAGGTAAAAGTCGATCTTGATTGAATTCGCATACCACTTGCACTTAATTTGAGTACAAAATGCACTGATATTTTTCTTAGTGTAGCTATGTTATGTCTATGTCTCTATTGCTGCAAACGGTCTTGCAGCAATTTGCACAGCTGCTGCTGGAGTTGACTTTTCTATCGACACGAGGCAAAACAAAATGAATTTTAGTAATAGAGAATAATTGACTTCTTTTTGATTTAACCTTGATCAAACAGACAGACATATATATCATATATATATCGATTATATATGAACAGTGCTACTTTTGGTTGGGATTTTGTAATATGTTTCCACTTTGTGGCACGTTAAAATCCGACACGGGCGCATCTCTAATAACGAGTGACGATTATAGTCACATAGAACAATTATGCTCGCAAACACACACACACACAAACACACACACACACACACACACACACTGCGGGAGATAACCATTAAGCAACACGTTGGAGCGAGATGTGCTACAGATGCGGATCCGGATGCGAATTACGGAACATGACCTGATTCAAATTTGAATAACTTGCAATGTGCGCCACTAAGTAGGCTATGAATGCTGTTGTTGTTGCGGCTGCTGTTGCCTATTTTGCGGTTGTTTTTCGCGCGTATGCCCCATGCTACATGTGGCAACAAGAAAGTTTTGACATGCCAAAGCTGTTTTAGAATTAAGTAAGCCAGTCTCAAATAAAGGCACAATATTGTCGAGATTTAACATAATTATACAGCAGCCACTTTTCAGAGTCAATTTTGGTGAAGCTATTCGTTCATTAATCCCACAACTTTCCAACCCCATCCACCGACTTACTTTTGAATGTGCAACTCCAATCTACTTTTAAGACCAGTAAGGCTAGCATCATAAGGATTTTTAGACTAGTTGAATTTACGCCAGACTTGGCTGCACATTGACCTAAAAATAAGTTTTTTTTTACGCTGAAGGCAGGAAAAATTACGAGGATATAGGAAAGCATGTCCGTAAATTATACATATTCTTGATCAACATCAACAGCCGAGTAAATCAAACCATATTCACCTAAGTGTATTTCTATATGACTAAAGGAGCTAAGAAAAAAATTGGTTTTCTCATATAAATTGAAGTTGTATTAAAGTTTAGTGAAATAAAGACATAAAGGGAAATGGCGAGATATATAGATAGAGAGAGAGAGAGAGAGAGAGAGAGGGAGAGAGATTGTGTTGGTTGCTTGCAAATGGCAAGCATTTGCACAAGTATAGAAATCCTTGAATTTCCACAGTCTCTCACATTTTGCAAGTAATTCGATATTCGATAATTCGATCCATTTGCCGCACTTCCACACTGAAGCTGGCGGCATATTTGAAGTACAGGCTTTCCTCACTGAGCGAGAACTTTTTTGAGTTGTTTGAGGGGTTATCGGTTGGCAATAGGAGTATATATGTGTTAAGGTTGATATAGGGCAACAGCTACTTACAAATCTCTGCCTTGACATTCCGTTTACCATTTACCATTTGCCTGGCTGTCCACCAGCGTTGACATTCTTTGAGCTGTGTATTTTTGCGTCCTCCCCAGAACCAATAAAGCAATTGGCCATTAAACTATGCCCGCTTGCTCCAGTCATTGCCTGCCCATTATACACATTAAATATATATATATATATATATATATATATATACATGGGCTTAAGGGTCGTCTGTCAATCAAATGTCACTCCACGCAAAAACAAATGACAGAAAAGTGCTTGAAAACACGAATTCGAACTAACAACGTTGATACCAGTTTTTCCACAGTCTCAGCTTATTTGTTTTCTATTTTTTGAATTAGGACACACAACATTTTGGTTAAGACTTGTGTACAATTTGTTCATCACAAAATTAGTAAAATTTGCATATCTTTAATTTTGTCAAATCATTTCGAAGCGAATGACTTTTGCTTATGGTTATTGTTTAAAATTGTAATAAGAACACAAATTGAATCTTAAACGTGCGAGTCTTCCACTCATGCATAAGAGTATGCGTGTGTGTGTGTGTGTGTGTGTGTGTGTGTGTGGGTATCTGCATGCAATTTTAAATCAGTTCGTATGCACAGTTGTAAACCGATATCTGACGAACGGAGCAAAAGGAGTTTTAATCAGATTGGTAATCCAGAAGTACAACATTTTGCGCAAATGTTGAAATATTTTGCTAGTTTCTGGCTTATCTCATATTTCACTTCTTAATTTGACTCATGCTCAACTATGCTGTACGTTCCTCACATCTTTTGCGGAGGCTGCCGTGATGAACAGAAAAAGAGGAATCGAATTTTCCTCAATTGGGGAAGTGAGAATCCCTTGTACCTGCTTTTCAGACCTGTCGGAGTTTTCCAAACTACAAACAAAGGAACAAAGCTTCTGCTAGGGGCATTGTGCCTCAAATCAGGTGTGAATAGTTTCACAGGAGCATAAGCTGATCCGAATTTTGGCACAAGTGCACTCAGAAAAAATGTTTGCATTTCTACTCTTTAGAAATGTATTTCTTAATGAAAGAAAATATTTCTTAAAAATAGAACAAACACAACATTTTTTTTTGGCTTGTCAATTTAGTGCAAGATTTTCTAATACGTAGAAAAATTTCTTTTATATATAGAAAAAGTATTTTCAAAAACAAGAAAAACTTTCCAATTTTAGGACGATTTTCTAAATTTAGGGCTGTTTTTTTTTAAGTGTGTGTCGGTGTGGAGTAACTTTAAGTTAACTCCTTGCTGCAGTGGCTCAATTTTTTGTTTAGTTTCTCCTTAATCGCTTATCGTTAGTGATTTTTCTTCTGACTTGTTTTTAGCTTTTGTTTGATGGTAAATTTGTAATCAATTCCACATTGTTATAGCCTTCAATTCGGTTGAATTTATATATTTTTTTTTTATGTGTATAAAAACACAATTTCGAGAACGTGTTGGGTAAGTGTTGCACAGCAAATATGTAATATAACATTATGTTTTTCATTCAAGCACAACAATCACATTGAAAACATTGTGGACATTGATTGGCATTCATGCATATGGCAAGTTGGTTCTACACTATACACAAGATTTGGTCATCTATATAAGTCATATACCAAGCCAAACCGACCTACGTTTTTATAATTTTTTATAATATCTTCAACAGGTTTAGTGTGACATATTCCAATTGAACAGTTAATTATTCATAGTTAAAAAAATGCAAATTCAAATAAAGAGTACCTTTTTTTCTTTCTTTCTACCAACTGAGTTGCAAAATAATTTTGCACACAAATCGAGGTGTGGGCTAGGGGAGGCAGTTAGTGGCAGGCGGTTGGTGGCAATCGATTGGAATTGTGCATGTGGAAAGTGAGCAAACACGCTATCAATAGCTAATTAGGTGGCAGGCCCCATGCCGCACTCATTCAACACATGCCACATGATATGCAATTGTGGCAAGTTATGCATTCATGCTACGGTGACAGGTGTGTGCAGCCTACAATATTTCTATTTTATCTCGATTCGTATTCCAATGGAATTCGCGCAATGCTTTACACTCAGAAGAAACAAAATCTATTCGAAAGTAAATTTCTAAATTTCAGGGTAAATTTTCCAAAAATTTAAAAAAGATAAGTATAATTTTCAGGGTCTTTTTACATTTGAGTAACATAATAATAAGCAACATTAGCTTTTTTGTTGCTTTTTACTTTTTAGATAGTTTACAAATTCATATTATTTAATTTGTAAAAACTGATCTACTCGGCTTCTAAGACAGTTATAGCAAAGTTGAATAGAAAATCCGAGCGAAATTCTCATTATTTGTATCTGAATGAGGGTTTGCATTTCTAATTTATAAAAATGCGTTTTTAAAAATAGAAAATATTTTTAAAGAAACAAGAATCACATATTTTTGGGATTGTCAATTTGGAGCAAGACTTTTTAAGTTTTTTGATTTTTTTTAAATATAAATTATTTCTTATAGAAAAACTTTCGAGTTTTCGGGTTGATTTTCATTTTAGGGCGATTGTTTTTAATTCAAGGAGATTTTTTTCCGAGTGTACAAAATGCTGCAGCTTTCGATATTCGTCATAATTGGTTGCATGGTTGCAAACCCCAAGTCGCACTCATGCAACACATGCCACACTCTCATGATATACAATTGTTGCAACTTGTGTGCGTCCTGATCTATTTCTATTCAAATTGAAAACCCCCGCGCCACTTATATATAATCGGTTGGCAGTCTCACAATTGATTGAATATCTGTGTCTGTTTATGTTGTGGGGCTGGCATTTTGAGCAGTGTCATAAGCCAGTTGGAGCTTCACCGACATCGATATATTTTTGTTTTTGGGCAAGCAATTGGCCAACTAAAATCAAACATTTTCAATTTTTAATTGGCACTTCTTGCGAATAAAACTTGAAACCTTGATTAACTCAATTAAATTGGATTGATTGATCGAACTTGTCTTGCACATTTCACTTTGCTTAAACAAGAAATTTGATATTTTCATTGATTTTTGCATATTTCACAAATTTCACTCAATGGCTATCGAAAACAGAATCTTGTGAAGGAAACACGTGAGACCTGCGGCTGTGAATATTTATGGTTCATAATGTGTGGGGTGGTGTGGGTGGTAGGGAGGAGGGTGTTCAATTGTTCTCAGGTACTTTCGCGATATACGTTTTCCGATATGCAATTCGTTCATTTATTCGCTTAAGCCTTCAGTTTCAAAGGGATTTACACTTTCACAATAAGAGAGAAGCACACAAAAGTCGCTCTGTTGCATGTGGCAAGTGGCGTGTGACATAAGGCAAACGGCCAGTGGATTGTATGTGTATGTGAGTGCGCCCATATCTGCAGTTGTGGGGCATTAACTGTCCAGCGGTGGCAATAATGCTTCTGTTCTCGGTTTGATAGTCGGGCACTCAACACAAAGCAAATAACAACAACACACAGCCACAATAGATATCAAACAACAACAACAACAATCCAGCAGTTTCTTTTGATGATCTTGCTGCAGGTGCAACACAAAGCCAATTTAATTTGCCAGCTAACTACAAAGGCGCGACAAGTAAAAATGCTTTAGTCGAGAGAGCTCGACTCAAGAGCTCGACTCGAGAGAGCTCGACTAAACTCAACAAGTCATTAATAACACAAGAAGGATATATCTTTGAAATTATGGCTTTTATTTTGATCGCTAATCGATTTTTATAGATATTGTGTAAACGGAGGTTTTTATTGTTAAAACTTGATCGTCTATATACTTAATGGGTTCGAAAATGCTTTTATAAAATTTTATTGTTGCGCTTATTACCCATTTCAACGGATTCAATGTGATATATAGGCATGTCTGCCTCTCTAGCTTTTTCTCTCTCTCTATCTCTCTCTATCTCTTTCTTTCTCTCTGTCTTAAATCTATTTTGATATAAATTGAAACTCATTTGTATTTTTGCAGCAGTCAATAGATAGATAATTAGATATATTAACGCATTTGATTGATTTTGTTTTTATTTGGAATAAGACCAACATAAAAAGTTAGCACATTATTCAACATATTTGTTTTTAATTTCAATATATAGTAAGAAACTAGAGTGTATATAAATTCTTTTTCTGATTTTAGTTTTTCGATTTTGTATTTGCTTTAATTTGATTTGATTTTTTCGGTCTGGTATTCTGTATCGCAGCGAGGCCATCAAATTTGTTCAATGCTCGAAAATTAAGTGCCACAATCCTTGTCATTGTCATTGTCATTGGAGGGTGGGTGAAAGAAGGAGGAGGAGGAGGTGGGGGAGTCTGCCCACAAGCCCCCCGCCCAACGGCCTGTGACAAGTCAAGGAGCACATTTGACTTTTGTTATCTTTTCTTTCTATTTGAATTTGTTGCGCATCGTTTCGTATTTCCTTTCTTTCTTCACTCTTGTTTTCTTTTTATGATGTTGTTGTTGTGGGGGGATGGTGGCGTGATTTTTAACGCGTTTTTTGTTGTTTGTTGTTGTTGCCACTTCAGACAAACCACCCGTGCTTCTAGCCCCATCCATCCATACATATATCTGCCATTTGGTTTATTTGTTCTCTTGATGCTCGTTGAGCCTAAATGGAGAACACTTGAGGCATCATTAATGATGTCAATGCCGTCAATAAGGTCAGCAAATAAACATTATAAACATTTTGGATGGAAAGTGCTGACAGTACGGTCAAAATTGTGTTTCAACCAAACCAAAAAACGAAAAATTTACTTTCTGTCTTTTCTATTTCCGGGTTTATTTGCATTTGATGATGGTTGATTGCTAATTGCCTGGCCAAGCAGTGGAATTCAGGTTTAATGGACATTGGTTTCAAGTAGCAAGTGCTTCGCTTTGTTACACTCTGAAAAAAATCGACCTGATTTGTGGAAAATCAACAATCCCAAAAATATTTTTAGAATTAATTTCTATTATTCTTGAAAATCGTAAATTTTTCAAATTAACTTACTTATAAGCTATGTAAATTTTTTGTAGATGTGAAATCATGAAATATTATACTTAACAAATAGCTAATATAAGAATTTTTCAATTCTACATAGAAAACAACAATGAAAATTATATCTAAGCTTTAGAAAAATCTAACACGAAATTAGAAATAGAAACCCTGGTTTTAAAACACCAAACCCTTCAATTTCAGAAGAAAAAAAAATGCAGTGCGGTCTTTTTCTGAGTGAAGTTTTCCCATTCTCACCAGGAGTCGTCGACCACGTTTATGGTATTCGTTCAATACGTTCAATTGAGACAGCAAAAGGTGGCAACATCAGACAACATCAACAATAATCAGAAAAATCAATCAGAAAAGTAGAAAATGTAGAAAACTTAGATTTGATCCTGCAGATGCCGCTCAACACGAACGAGAAATAAAATAAAATACAAGCTAAATTCCATTTTGAGAATTTATAAAGTTCACCAAGAAGCATCTGTAATTGGATTGACAATAATGAACCAGTTTAGTCGCCAGTTATTGAGTAACATTTTCACTTTATCAAAGGTGAACTTGTTGTTGTTGTTGTATAACAAATTGTATAATACAAATTATGCCTACTATATACCTCGATGACAAAGTTGCAAAAAAAACAAAAAAATCGAGCAAATTGTAGACTCGCAATTCTAAAGGGAAATGGCAAATAAAACGTGACGAGAAAACGTTTTTTAATATTCCAACATCAACGTGACAGAGTTTTTCATCAGAACTGCCTCGAGTGGTTGCGTGACTACACTCAAAATAATATTGTTATAATCTGACAAGAACTTTAAACCGTTTCCCGAATTCGACAAAGATCGAATATACCAGCGAACAATATTTTCATTTCAGGCACATTTTACTATATACTGAAATTCTCAAGTTTTTTGGATAAGTTCATTACTTGATGTCAATTATTAAGTTTATAGTTTAAGTACTCAAGTGCTTCAAATAACACAACATCAGCTTGAATCGAGAATTATAGTTCTTTAACTAAAACCTTAAACTTTTCTACTTTAAATATTTACATTTTTTTTTTAACTTCTAGACTGAACTTCTGAAATAATGATTCATACTTATTGGGGAATATTCATGAACGAATTCTACAAAAGTGTTTTCGCTGAGTGATTGTGTGAATGCGTGAGTGAGTGTATTTGTGTGTGTGTGTGTGTGTGTGTGTGTGTTTGACACTGTGTGCACTAGTACACATCACATTTAGATAATCGCATTAGCAACAGTTCCATCAATGCATTTCATCTCATTTCAATTCACTCCACTTGCTCATTTCAATTCAATTCAATCCACAGCCGTTTTCTTTTTTCACTTTTCACTTTTAAATCTTTCCACTTTACACACTCTATCTCTGTTTGAATTCTTTGCTCTAGATTCACTCTCCTCCGTTGGACGTGTGGCCGTCGCACTCACTGTAAGAAGTAACACCAAGCGAGTAAAATACACGCTTTGATGATTACATATTACAGCGGGCGTGACGTCATTCAAGTTCGTGGCATCTTATGCGTGTATGTGTGTGTGTGTGTGGATGTGTGTGTGTGCCTGTGTGTGTGTAAAGAGAGTATTGTACCCTCTGTCAGTTGCATTTAAGGAGGCTCACTCCTGGTCTATGCAACTGACAGAAGGTAGTCTACTCTCCATTATTAACCTGATGATAAAGCATAAGGAACTTAAAAGTGAAATTTGCGATTGAAATCAGCGCAAAAGAAATAAAACAGAAAGAAGAAAAGTAAGTAAAAAATGTGCTGCTTATCTACGCGTAAGCACGAAGTTTCTTTATTATTCGTTTAAAAGAAATCAACAACAAATAGCAAGTTCCCTCGCCCGACTTGCCGAATACCCTATATTGATTTGTTCCTTTTTCTGAAACGAGCACAAAATATGCATTGAGAAATATTCATAAATGACTTATTTCATTTTCTGTCGACAAGTGAACTTCAACCACAGGAGAACTTCAACCAGACGAGTATTTGGCTAAATCGAGTGGACTCGTTGTTCTGATCGAGAGCATGCGTACATATATATATATATATATATGTATATATATAATGGGTTCGAAGATGTTTAAAACATTAATTTTGTAAACTTCACGCTTCCCTCTTTATACACAGCATATAGAGTTACAAGACAAGAGATTAAAGCACATAAATATCATATAATGCGACAGCGGCCAAAAAAGCATCAAAAGAAATGAGTGCAAGGAAGCAAAAAAAAAAGAGAAGCAGAAATTTAAAATTTGAAATGGATTTTAAGCTGGGACCTGGGAAACAAGGGGTTAAAACAGCAACTACGCTGTGCGATAAGGCAGGTCGAAAAAGCTCGTAGGCCTGACGTCGGGGTAGGGGTAGGGGTAGGGATAGGTAGGTTGTATAATTGGGGTTGTTGGTGGAGGGGTTAGGGGTTGGATTGGACTCTTTAACTGTGCCAGGTCCGCATGCATTTGCATAAATGTCAACTAATTTTGGTGTGGACGCTGTTTGCGTTTAATCAGAATGATGATAATGCTGACAACCAGCTCAGCACACACACACACACATACACACACATACATAAGCATAGGGGATGCTTTAACTTAAGTTTACATTTGGTATTGGTCAAAAAGTTCCTCATGTACATATTTATATCCTCATATTACCTTTAAAGCTCGGTTTATGCAACTATTTTCAATACCCAATTGAAGAATTTGATATATTTGATATATCATTGAAAAGTGCAACACACAATTTCAATGTTGGAACTTGCAATCGAATTTGATCAAGTCAAAGGTGTCAAAGTTGGCGACAGCTTTAAGAAGCAACAACGGAACGCGAACTTACCTAAAAAATAAGCTCAAAGTGTTTTTGCAACTTTCTAATACGCACACACAACACTACTATTCGAAAAATAAAATATAAAGAAAAGCGAATAAAAAGGAAAAGTTAAGTTAAAGAAAACGTGAACGTGAACGTGAACCTGACGCGCCTCGTCTAAAGTCTAAGCTAGAAAACAATAACAATAACAACAGCGACATCGCAGCAACAATCGCCTGCACGTTGCCAAAAGTACTTATTAAAAAACAACAAAAAACTTAAAAGAGAACTTAAGAAAATGCCAATGCCAGTCAAGTCGAAGATTGACTGCCTAACAGTGATAATAAGTAAATACGTAAAACTTTTACTTCACATATCAGAATTGTATTTCAATTGTATTTCAAGTAAAAAGATATGGAAAGTTCTCAAATGAATTTAAACGAAGTTCAGTTGAAGTTTAACAAACTCTTTTTGAATGCTGGAAACTTGTACTTCTCATATTATAATTGTATTTGAGTTAAGAAGATATGGGGAGTTCTAAAATTGATCTAAGCTAAGTTCAGTTGAAGCTTAACTGTTTTGGTTTTGTTTCTTTCTTTTAATTCGCCAAGTTAAGAAATATACATAAATATATTTCTTAAATATTCATTTAAGTTGTGGGATTTGATATATTTTGCAGATTTATGTTACGTTATGTGAAAATAAATAAGCACAGCTCTATTGGCATTTGTGTTTAGGGTATGAACCGGAAATAGCAACAACATACAACAACGTTTGAAGGCGCTAACGGAAAATTGGAAATTCATGTTGACAAGTGACGCAACGACGAAGACGACGACGACTTTGCTGCCGGCGCTTTGTACGTGATGGCAATTTCAATTTTTGAATTATTCGCCATCAGCGACAACAACAACGACAACAATAGCAACGACAACAACACCAGCAGCAACAGCAACCACAACAACAAGCGGACAAAAATGATTGAAATATATTTTTTCCTTGGAATGCAACTGCGGACGACGTTTGCAGCGAGAGCAACGCGTCGTATACGTAATCAGCAATTAAAGTTTATTGCCTTCAAAGTGTGTTGAATATTGTAAATGCAGAATGCTTTATATTCTACACTCAGAAAAACCAAATCGATCTGTAAGCTACTACATTTTTCTTATTTTTAGAAAAATTACTAAATTTAATTATTTTTGAAATTTGAAAGGCTTGCTTCTATATTAGTTATATATATATTAGTTATATTTGCATTTAAATCCTGATTTTTAGAACTTTGTATAATAAGGTTAAGTTACCCATGGCACCAATGTGGCGAATTTTTAAAATTCAGTGCGATTTTTTCAGAGTGTACATACACATTCATTATGCATTTTATTCCAGTCCACAACTCCCTCTATTCCTGCCAGCGACTATGCATTCCGCCGACTGCCATTGCATATTTTTGGGTCACGTCATATGTAGGGTTGCCAGCACCCACTAAAATATACATAGAAACAGCAAGTGCCACCAGCACGTTTAACAATTGTTCAAAAACGGTCGCCGCTCCTCTCATCGGCTAATCAACTTGCAAATTGGCCACCAAGCTTTGCTCACCGCAATGTGTTGCAAAGAACGCGTCCATATTCACTATATATATACTGTATATATATATATATATTTATGTGTGTATACCCCATGCGTGACGTGAAGAGTATATAAAGTATTTAGGGGACGTATTCGCCTTAACAAGGACAGGACTATATTAACTTCGGCACACTCATTCTCTCGATTATTTCAAAATGGGAAACGGAATCGTTTATGTTTATGTTTATGTCATGTTTATTTTATTTTTCTTGATAACTACTGCCGTTTAACGAGAATCCAAAAAAAATTCAAATAACTGTTGATTTTTTTTTGTTTTGCACATGTTGAATGTTCTTGTACATAAACACATATCAAGAATAAATAACTTTTTGAATTACGATTGTAGGAATATGTTGGAGCTCGGTACTGCGAGTCTCCTCGTCGTGTTCACTCTCTCTCTCTCTCTCTCTCCCTCTCTTTCAACGTTTGTTTTGGATGTGTGTGCGTGTGTGTTTGTGTGTGAAGATGTGGCACACATTTCACCATATTTCGAGTAGTCAACGCTGATTGGAATGTATGCAACGCAAAAAGCTGTAAAATGCTTGTTAAAACGAGCATAAATACATACACATATCCTTCAGAGTATATCAGCAGCAGACAAAAGCTGAACTGGTTCACTTTGGAAAACAATTATTTAGTGGATGTGATCCTCAAAACATCCATGGCAAAATTCCATTTTAAAATTGTATAACAAATAGTTACTGAGATACAAATCTGAATCAGTTTTAGCTAGATTGTAAAGGTTCTACTATTAATATGATAGCTTCAATAACTGCTGATTCACTTAGGAACCAGTTCACAGGAACTTAAGCAAAATATTTGGATGTAAGCATTTTAAAATGAGTGAATTAGTAATAACATAACCCTGGCCTAAAATGTAAAATTCAATCAAATGCTTGTATAAGTAAGAAAATATATAAATACTTTGATCTGATTATAAAACCATTTTGAGCTGGTTTTGAAGTTGTCTTAAACTGATCCTGAAATGGAACGTAAGCTGTATTTCAGCATTATAACTCAAGGAAAACAAAATGAGTTGAAACTCCTTTAGAGGCACCCGGAGCACGTAGAACATTCAAACTTACTTTAGCTCTTAATCAAAATAAACTATACATTTTATTTCGTTCCACTTGGACTGTCTCTAAGGCAGACTTGATCTGATTTAGAAACTTTATAACACAAGCCATTACCATTACTTTAGTTCATATATCACAGAATTTCAGCAAACATAACTTAAATAGCCATTGAGATATGAAGTCGACAAAAGACGTTGAAAACATTTCACAGAAACTTGGCTAAAAGTTTAAGGACTTATTTAAGAAATAAAATGTATATATGTGTATTTAGACATACATATATATTATATGCGTATGGTCTGAACAGTCGTCAATATGTCAGCATCGTAATTTAGAACTTGTCAAGAGTGCAAAAGTTTTTATTCCGGTTCGTTTAAGAAATTGAGAAAATGCGACAAGTTTTTGTCACTTTGTAGAAATAATTTGTGGGGATGTGGGGAAGTCGGGAAGGACGGGCGTGGTGAAGGATGGGGTTTGGAATAATCACTTTGGGGATACATAATGTCAACATACATATTTAATATCTCTGCTGTACCTGCTAGCTGGCGACTTAAGATTTTGCTCAATTTGCCAATGCGCGACAAATCGCATAAGCCTTGCCTTGTCAACTCTCGCAGCCACAAAAAAGTCAGGGGAAGAGTTTTCCAGGGGCTCTTTTGGGAGGGGGGTCGGAAAAACATTGTGGCTGGCAGCTGTTGTGAGCGTTCTTGCGGCTTTTGCTTTCTGCTCCATGTAATGAAGTGCTAAATTATGCTAAGTGTGTGCGCCAAAATGTGATTTCGAGTCGAAAATGAGCGAACTACACACTCAAAAAAAAAACTAAAAACCCTGAAATTTAAAAATGAAAGTCACCCTGAAAACTAGAGAGTTTTTCTTGTCTTAGAAATAATTTTGAAAATAAGAAAGCATCCAAATATATGGAATCTTTTTCTTAAAACATTTTCATAATTAAGAAAAACATTTCTAAGAAGTAGAAATGCTAACCCTGATTCTGAGAAAGTGTTCTTTTCTGAAATGCAGAAACAACTAATGAAATTTACTGGCTCGGCTTTATATTAGAATGTAGCTGTCGTTTGCCTTAAGGGCCGAGGAGCTAAGTCGGAACTCACCTAATTCTGATTCAAATAAAAATAATATCTTCAAATCCGAAGTTAGACATTTTTTTTTAAGTTTAGAAAATAATAGTCCGAAATTAATTAAATAAATTAATAAGAGAAATCCCGACTTTTGAAATATACTTTCTGAATAATAAGGTGAGTTACACTTGGCGCCTATGGCGAAATTGTAAAATTCAGGGCTACTTTATTGCCCAGCGATGGAGGGGGTGCTGGAGGATGCTGCAGTGGGTTGGAGTCAAGGGTAAATCAATATTTTTGTGCTGCAGTGCATCCACAGCAACACAACTTAATAATGCATAGGCCCATTAAATATTTGCCGAGTAAAGCAAATTACTTTCAACTCAATTGACTTTGATGGGCGTCGCTAGTTATAGGTGGGGTGTGGAAAGACGTGAGAGAAGGTGGATGGGGGGAGGAGGGGGTGTTGTAGTGTGAGGCGGAGATTTTGATTTTAATAGCGTACTCTAAAATACATTTTGCGTGCGTCCCAGCAGTGACAGCAGCAACAACAATTTAATATTTTCCTCAGCTAAAAGCCCAGGGTCAACAGCAACTGCTCTCCAGCACCCCTCCCCCAAATCCATTTTTGGTGCCCGCACAATGTCGCCTAAATGTATGCAAAGTGAACTAGAAAGCAGGCTGCAGCCGGAAATTGGTTGCTTCCGTCGCTGAGCTGACTGTCGACTCCCATCCACCTTTCACCTTCCCTAATCTACCGTCAAACCGCATCACAAAATCCCTTTTGGAAAAATGTGCTTCCCATTCGTATGATGTCTGACACACAACAGAGACAGAGTAAGTCTAGCATGTGTGTGAGTGAGTGTGTGTGAGTACACTGAGAGAAAATGTGTATCTTAAGTTCCAGTTCGGAAAGTTTCAATTAGAGATGTTCGACTGCAGTCCAAGCGCTGCCAAGTACCAGGCTGTTAAAAAAAAAATAAAAACCAATTCACAAGCTTTACCAGAACTTTTACATTTTACTACTTAATAGTCTACTTGATTGGTATTATTATTATTACTATTAGTTATTATGTTCACTCAGATAAGAAATTGCTAGTTTTCAGGTCGATTTTCTAGAATGTATAATATATTATTAATCACTACTATAATTATTCCTCTATTGTCTATCTAAATGAAAACGTTGGCTCATTGATATTTCGCTCAGTGTATGAGTAGGTTGGCTTAGGCTGACCTAACGGCAAAATGGGATTTTCACTTATACTTCGCTCTGGCTCGACTAACTGAATGAAAGCGCAACTTTAATTGAAACGAACATTTGGTGCGGACGCTTCTATTTTTTTTCGCTTTCTACTATTTTTCTTCTTTGATTTAGTGATTGATAGTCTCGTTTGTGGCTAGGATATATACACACACACACACACACATTCACACACAGACAGACAGACAGACAGACAGGGAGACACGCAGGCAGATAGACAAACGGAGACACACGGCACATATTTGTTGGCTCTGTTGTTGTTGCTGTTGCTGTTCTTGTTGCCCATCAATGCATATGAAAAATTGACTAACTAACAGACTAACTGAGTGGTATATGGCATTTGGCATAGGTAGATGTCAGGTGATGCGAGTGGGGTCTTGGGCGCCATCTTTGACAATGCCCTCCAATGTCTACAATTCATTCAGGCCTCAAATACTTACCACAAAAGAGAAAACGAGACGAGCGCGAAATCGAATCAATAATTTAATGCAGGTGACGCGTCAAGAGACAAAGCACATATCCCCCCACTCACACTCCCACCCTCATCCACTGTCATCCCTCCGCTGGAGTCACTTACCATCCTGCTGTCCACCTCCCTCCCCTTTGGCTTGGCTTGAATTGGTTGTTTCTTTTGTCATTGTCGCCATCCTTAATAATAATGTGAGGCAATGTGTTTTTGGGGCCTAGTTCCCAGCTTGTTTGGGAGACCCTTGAAAATGTGCTGCTCTTCAGACGGGGTTAGTGGGGAATGGAATGGATTGGGATGGAATGACCAAAAACGGAGTATAGTTGGGGAAAGACAAAGTCCAATTAAACTTACTCAGCTGGTTAGACATTTTAGCTATTTTGTTAAATAGAAGTGCATACAAATGGATATAATTTTATAATATAATTTTCTTATGCGTTCCACTTCCTTTAGGTTCCTACCCTTATTTTTGTATACACATATCTATAAACTATTTATTTACATGTTGTTCCAATTGCATTTCGTTGTTATTCTTTAAGTCGTTAAACTGAATTAGATTCAAAAGGAAACGTTTTTTTTTCGTATTTTATTCGAATATTTTGTACGATCTATTAAAGATTTAATTTTATAATTTCATTATTGTGATCTATGCATATCTGGCTGTCACAGTGGCACTTATTGAAGTTCAAACAAACACCTAGTTTCTTATCAGCTTTCTGCTTATTGTGACGCTGAGTTAAATTTAATTAGTTAATTTGCAAATTGCTTGTCAACCATTTCTTTGGTTGATTGTGGAGCTGGAACTGCAACTCTCATTTAAGATTCGTAGCTTAGACCATACAGATCTCTAAGCAGTCGCTATGGTTTGAGATTTTGACCTGGCTCGCTTGCCGTTCATCGACAGCTGGGCTGGTCGCTACCCTAAACACTCTCCGCCTACTAAAATGTACACGCAAAACAAGTTCTAACAACTAGAAAGGCCTGTGAATTTTTTTTTTTAGAAATATTTTCTATTATTAGGAAATAAATTTCTAAAAGTAGAAATGCAAACCTAATTTTAGAAAAAAATTCTTTCTAAAATTCAGAAAACATTAATAAAATTTATATTCAGAAATTTAGATTATCTTTTAATAAATTATTGTTTTCTTAAATATCATGCAGTTTCATTTTGTAAAGAAATGTATAATACAATTGCTTTGTAATTGTCGGTCTACACATTTTTCTCACAGTGTACACAAATTTTTTATGAAACATATCTGTATCTTATCTAACGAGTATTTGTGTATATGTGTCACCATTTTATTGATTTCATTTTAATTGCGTGTGCTTTTAATAGTCAACAACTATGTGTGTGTGTGTGTGTGTGTGTGTGTGTGTGTGTGTGTGTGCCACTGCACTGTTTTACGTTCTAGGTGTTACGTGCTGCATTATCGAACTCAACTCACGCGCCCCGCGGCGTGGCAAAGTTGTTACCTATGTACATACATATGTATATAGAGGTAGAAGAGCGGCCACTGTTTCTGTCATGTCAGCAGCATAATAATTGGAAAAACACACACACTCACATACACGCCCATTTTCAGATAAGAAAGCTAAGAAAAACAATTACACCAAACTCAAATAGATAGAGCGAGAGCGAGAGAGAGAGAGAGAGAGAGAGAGCGAGAGAGCGAGAGAGGAACAGATAGAAATAATCATAAACATTTTGCATGTTATAAATTGTGCTTTCTTGCTTTTTATGCTCCAGCCAAAAGTACTTTGTAACTTTGTCGTAAAGTGTGTGTATGATATAGTGGTTTAATCTGGCCGATTCCGATATAAAAGCGTATTAATGCCGCTAAGAATGTTCAAGTTGCGATAGCTCGACTAGCTCGACTACCCTGAATCCAAATCTTTGACTATCCATATTCAAATTGACACATACATATATATTTATGTATGTATTTATGTTTATGTTTGTGTGTGTTTTGTGAAAGGAGAGCGAGCTCATAAAGACAGACAGAGATGGAGATGATTCGTATTATATTGCAATTATGAAAGGCATTGAGGCCTGTGGATCGACTGCAAATGTGTTCAATTTAATGAACACTTCACCTAACTGTTAGTTTTGAATTTCGTATTTAATTACATTCGAACGAAACGTATCAAAATACAATCCTGGCATATGTCCATATTCACATTATTTATTACTATTCTAAATTGAAGAATTTGAAAACAGTTTAATGGCTAGCTGAATTGTAAATAATTGCAAGCTAATAAATGAATATTAAAGCTTGTCGAAACAATATGAAAAGCGTTGTTCAAATAAAAGATGTAAGCTAAGATGAACAAATGGATAATGAACAAAATCTAATCAGAATTGTAAATTCCGAAATAATTTATTTGCTCAACTTTACGATTTTTGTTGTTTGTGTTTGGCTTGAATAAGGAATTCTGAGAATCACTTTAAAAGATTAAACAATCATACTCATACTTTGTTTGCAGTTTCATTTGACTTAATGAATTTCCCTTTATTAAGCTGAATTATCATCATTATCATTTGAATTTGAAGAAAATGCTGAAAATGTTTGGTAAGTTGGAAAAGCCGGGGAAGTGCAATCAATATGATAAAATGCAATAGAAACTTTGGCTTGGTATTGCCCTGAGCTATACAGACAAAGACGACCAATTAATTAATTGGCAGTAAAGCCCACAGACCATAAATGAATATGAAAACTCGAACTGGGGGCGAAAATGCTGCGGGCGCAATATTAAAATCATTTTTCATACAAATGGCGCGCTTTGTGTCGCAAATAATGAGACAAAATGCGTGCCAGCATATATTAAAATATTAAAATAGCTGCTGCAATAGCAACAGGAGAACGACGAGGGTACAGAGGAGCAGGCAGATGGCAGGTAGCAAAAGAAACGTCGCTATAAATAGAACTCACAGCTGACAAATGGATGGACGCGACAGTCAAATTATTTATATATATGTATATATAATTTTTTGCTGCGTCTTTGAGATACCCTGCTGAATATTTGAGGCACGCACCTTGAATCCGGCAAGCTTATACAAATAGTAGCTGTCTGTTTAATCTATATATATATATTAGTTATGTAACCAATTAATAACCTTTTGGGACTGAAGTATATGAAAACTTTTATGACTATTTCCTTTAGAATACATCTCAATAAGTACATCAAAACAATAGATTTTGACTTTTCTAAAAGTAAATTTTGACTAAAAGCTAAAATACACAAAAGGCATCATATGTTTGACTGTCATTTAATGTTGCGTTGACAATAAGCATAATTTTCATAAAGTTTGTAGTTTTATTTTAAATGTAATACAATTTTTCTACAAAGTTAGGCGAATTTAAGTTATAAATCTAAACTAATTTTAAATAAAGTGACAATTTCAAATATCAATAACATATTGTAAATAAATATTTAATAATAAAGATCCCGGAAAGTGTAATTAAGCTCAAATACACGAAGAGAAAAGTATGCAAGGGTATTTAATAATCGACATTCCAAAATTTTGCTGATTTCTATCTGATTTTTTCGGGCATATTTAAAAAAAAAAATTGTTTTTTTGGCGTGCTGAAATGCTTGTGTCTGCTGTTGAATTTATTATAGCAAAATGACAGCGGGCGTGGCATGGAAACAATTGCTAAATGGCAAAGTGACAGGCTCGAGGATGGATGTGGGAGTGGTAGCAGTGAGGGGGTGGAGGGGCAGCATTAGGGAGGTAAGGCAAACGCCAGAAGGTAGTTGCTTGACGCAGAATGTTTGCCAGCGATTATTTAGCTAATAATGCATATTAAAATGTAAATGCTTTCGCATCGGCAGAGCAAAGAAGTGAGTGGGGTAGGGATGAGTATGTAGTATGTGAAAACAAAATTCATCATAAAATCTATCATGGAATCCATTAATAAAATCAGACTAAGATCATAATTTTATATTTGAGTTTGTAATCATTTTGCTTCTTTTCCTAATTCACTAGCGACCACTGTATTTATATATTAGCTCATTAATTTATTTGCTATTATGCATTTTTTCAGTGTAGATTGAGCTGCATTTGCCAGCTATTTGCCTGGCTCATCTCTGCTTGTGTGTCTTGCTGCTCTCTGCTCTTTATAGTGGCACACACTAGATCCTTAGGTTATTGCCGCTCTCTCTGTCTATCTGTCTGGCTATCTGGCAAGTCACGCGCCTATTTCGCCATTTTATATATGTACATGTATATATCTTATATATATATATATATATATATGTATAAGTGTTAGCTGGAATGAAGGGGGGCGCTGTCTTTTTGAACTTGGACTGTATGCGATTTCCGATTTGCTTCTTTTTTTTGGTCGCTTCTCGCATAGAATTTCATAAATTTAATTGTCACGTACACACACTCACACACACACACACACACACACACACATACTTGCTGGGGTGTGGGCCCATAATACGTGTTTATAACTGTTGGCCCGCGATTGGGCCGTAAACGTGCTATGGCCTCATACCCCTCTTATCCCCGCCCCACACCAGAGTGTGCGTTTATATAGATCAGCATCAGCGAAATGATTTATTTACTGTATAATTTCATCTATTTTATGTGCTCAACCAATTTTCCTTGTTTGTTGGCCCAAAAATTGTCCTTACGCCAATGCCTTATGGGGCCAACAAAAATAAAAGGCTTCATAGAACACTTTAAAGTCTTTACACTTAATGCCTCACATATGCAAAAGTGCTGCAATGCTTCGGAAACGAATTTAGCAATGAAATTGAAAAGCTGCCAGAAATAGAAACTAAGAACCGAAGTCCATCTTCCCGCATTCAGCAAACCAAATTGCCAAGTTTCCGTCCGGATATCTTGGTAAGCAAAAAGTTGTTCATACATCCACTAATCTTGACCTGGGCATGGGTCGACGCTACCGTCTTCTTCTTCCTTTAACACAAAAATAAAAATACCCTTTGTGTATATGGGTGTAATAAAAATGCTACCCAAAAAAAAAAAAAAAATACAAATCGCATTTAGAGTTGGCTCAACATATTCCACAGGCAAATTTAAACAATTCTCAAAAGCTAGACTTTTTTCATCAAGTTCAATAAAAGAATAAAAAAGATAAAATGTGGAAATACGATTTATTGAACAAATTCATGCTTAAGCTTGTGCCATCAAGGGGTGGTCATATATATATATATAGAGAGAGAGAGAGAGAGCGAGCTACTGAGCTGGTTTGTGTGTATGTGAGAGAAAGAGAGAGAGAGCTTGGGGGGTTGAGTATGTTATTATGCTAGCTGTGCCAAAGTCAAGTGAATGATTCACTTTCATTTCATTTTTGTCGACAATGCAGTTGTACTTGTGCAAGTGTGTGCAAGTGTGTGTGTGTGTGTGCATCATTCTCACAATGCGTGTCTTCTAAAATATCAGGCACGTGGACTTTAAGCACTACTTGCCCTTGAATCGGACACGCATAAAATAACTTTACACAAGCGCACTTAACGCCCACACTCCTGGCCACGTTCCCTTTTTTTTTTGGAAGGAATGCCAGAGATAACGATGGTGAAAAAAGAGAGAGAGAGATAGAGAGAGAGAGAGAGATGCATAGGGAACGACAATGACACAAGCTGAAAGTGCACACTTAAGCCAACCGAGAGCAAGCGAAGCGAAAGGACGAAGAAGCATATAAGATTTGTTGTCTGAGACAATAGAGAGAGAGAGAGGAAGAGAGAGAGGGAGAGAGAGGGAGAGGGCATACAGAATAACAATGACACATGCTGAAAGTGGACACTTGAACCAAGCGAAGAGAAAGCAATCTTGTTTAGCATTGCGCATATTTGAATAAAATGCATTTTAAATAAAGCATATGCATTTTGAATATTCTTCAATACTTGAATGCATATTTCCATTTCTATTTCATGTTGAGACAGATTTATGCAATCCTTCAATAAAATAAAATAATTAAGATATACGTTTTTTTTTCAAACCAAAATGAATAAAATTCAAGTTATCTTTCGTTGTATTGTTTTCAGGCATTATTTTACGATTTTTTGGAATTTATAGGCACTTATGATAAGCTGCCATTAGTCAGGCTAATAAAAGAATATATTTATTTATAAATACACACAGGGAAATGAATGAGGCTTAAGCAGCTTATCAGCTGCATATACAAAATTGTAGTCCAATTATTTGAAATATTTTCTTATGAGTTTTGTTCGTTTGATCCAAGAAACATTCAGGCGACTGTTGCTTTTTCTGTCTCTCTTTCTGTCTCTTCCTTCCTCTCTCTCGGAAAAGGCATATTTCGTATGAGAATACGTAATTAAAATGAATAGAAAATGAATTGTGCTTGGTGGAAAGGGGTGCTAGACCAAAAAGTTTCGTTATAAAAAATCCAGTTAATAAACTTCTGGAAGCCAGTTGGCAGTCTATACGCACATACGCAAATCCACACACACACACACACACACACACACACGCTCACACAAGGTTATTAAAAAAATAAAAAACCACAGCTGCAAAAATGAGCCAGAGATATTTAGCAAAAAGCAAAAAATATACTGCAATGCATACCCTGTGAGCAGCAAAGCTGTGTCTAATGGGTAGCATGTGCTATGCTATAAATATATTTTGTACATTCACACTATATTCTCATGGGGTATCTGTGCGTCTAGCGTACTCTTTGTCTTTGGCATAATTAACATTTTCTCTGCTTTAAGCCTTTTAATTAAATGAGCTGCACACATTTTTTTAATATTGAGCGAAATGAACTCAAAATATATGTCAAATATGGCTGTGCTATCTTTATCTCATGCATTATCTGCCTATCGCTCTCTCTCTCTTTTTCTCTCTCAATGTCTTTGTCTCCATTTGTGTGTGTGCGAAATATGTTTGAACAACTTTATTGTGGAAAATGCCAAACATTCTCTCCAACTTGTGCGACTTGCAAACGCGTTTCGATGTCTTTTCCATTCTTCAGTGTGTGTGTGTGTGTGTGTATGTGTGTGTATGTGTGTGTATGTGAGTGTGTGTGCGTGTGTGTGCGTGTAGATTACTAGGCGCGCAAATCTCATTTGAATTATAATGATGGCGCCGGCACACACATTCGCATTCGCATTCACACACAGACACTCACACAAACGCATTTTTTGCTATTATATGCCTGAGTGTTAGATTACAATTGTGCTGACTACGAACTGCAAATACTCTTTTTGAGTGATACATAAAAAAGTAAAATTTAAATAAGTTACGCTATATATTCTATATAGAGCCGGAAACAAATCCCGAACCGTTTAACGAAATTTAAAGTTTGAAATTTAGAAACGGAATCGAAGCTGAAATTAAAAGTATTTTTATTTGATTTTCAAAGATTTTCTATCTTGCACAGGTATGAAAAGTAGGACGCAACTAAATGCCGAACGAAAATTTGAAAAAGCTTCAACATCTTCATCTTCATTCATCTTCTCCAGTTTCGGTTTCACAGCCTAATATTTAAAAATAATAATATTCATTGACAAAATTTAATTTGTATTTCAGTTTGTCAGTTGCACAATTTTTGTACTTTTACATAATTTTAACAGTATTAAAAATAGAAGATTTTTTATAATATTTGAATTATATGTAAATTTGACAACCTTTAAACGTTGGGAATGCTGACATATTATTCAAACTGGCGTTGCCATAGCAGTCGACAATAAAAACGAATTTAAAGTCAGTAATTGAACATATTTTTGAAATGCCTGTTGCCAAGTGCAATATAAAACACACATTACTTGGGCAGACGTGATTGTACATATAGGGTATAGGGCTATAAGAGAGTATATGCTGCATATGCGAAGGGTAAAATAGACTTTTGGCTGGTACACTACCAAAAAAAATCGGCCTAAATTGTAGAAATTCGCCGTAGTTTTGACGCCATGGGTTCCCTCACATTTGTAAATTTGAAGGATGTGGCGGCTTTCTATATAAACCAGGGTCTTCATTTTTTTCATTATCTTTTTTTTTACTTATATTTAAGATTTCACATACACAATCATTTTACATAGCTTATACAATTTATGAAACCCAATTTGAAAAACTTACAGTTCTACTAGGATTCGAAGACCTTTGCATTTGCGAGTAGAATGACTACCTACTGACCTACTCAGTCTCTAAAACAAACATGGCATTCATTACGATTACGATTACGAATTAGAAATCAGATACAATATGTGTGTAACACATAGAAGAAACACCGAATTTTTGGGATTGCTAATTTAGGGCAAGCCTTTCTAATTTGCATTAAAATCTTTTCGTATTTTTGTTTCTGAGTGTATGCTGGTGGGCTTTCTGGGCGGTTGGGGTTTGGTGGTGTGGTGGAGATGTTGTGCAAAAGTGCTGCCTTGCTTCATTTTTTTGGTGTTGGCCATATTTGGCCGTGGGTCTCTGACTCTGGTTCTGCTTTCGCTGCAAGGCACAATTTGGCCTTTTGCAACGTGGGGTGAAATGGGCCAAAAGAAAAAAAGAAAAGTGAGTACACATACCTGAGCAAGCCTGTGGCGGCAATGGAAATATTAGCGTCGTTGAGCTCTTGCGTCTCGCGACCGCACAGCCCAGAGATTGAGGCTTGAAACTCCGCAGCTGTTGCATAAAATCGGAGCATTCCATTAGCGCCACGTCCGCGAAATGCAAATCGCACAGTATTTGGTTCTATGTGGAGCAAAGAAGAAAAGCAAGCAGAGAGAGAGAGAGAGAGAGAGAGAGACAGAGAGAAATAAATGAGACATTTAGTGAGGGAGGAGGGGTGAGTGTAATGTGTGTGTGTGTGTGTGTGTGTGTGTGTTGCTTTTATAAGAGCTGTGTAAATGATTTATTTTGGCGAGTTAAGCAACTTGCCAACTGCCAACTGCCAACTGCGAACTGCCACAGTTGGCAACAGGCCAAAAGTAGGCCGCTCTCAAAAGTATGCAACAGTTTTTTGTTTACTTGCCACAGTTAGCTGCTGTGTCGTGCTCTTGCTGGAATTTGTGGCTTGTAGCCTGTCAGCTGTAGCTGCAACCATCAACGTAATTGACTTTATCAATATTGCATTCCATGTATTTTTATGTGTAATGAGTTCATTTCATCGAAATGAGCAAATGCATTCCAAATGAGCTTCAACCAAAAGATGTGAGTATGCAGCTTGTGTGTGTGTGTGCGTGTGTGTGTGTATGTGTGTGTATGTGTGTGTGTGCACATACCTTGAATCTCCTAGCACGCTTTTGATTCGGACCCGTCAAGTTAAGCCCACACGAATTGCATCGTAGACATTCCTCGTGGTAATGGTTATTATCATAAAGTGGAGACGGCTCTGCAAATATAAGGATAAGTTCAAAATATATATTTATATTCATAATTGAAATAACTTGAATTCTAGGATAGGGTAGGTGTACCAAAAAGAGATATAGTAACCATCGATTTCATGAATCAAGACTATACACATGGGTGCATGTCCAAATATTATTTTCTTAAATCACTAATTAAATATGTACACTCAGAAAAACAAATTTAGAGAATATGTCTAATTTTCAGGGTGTTCTTTTTGATATGTACAGATATAAGAATTCTTACATCAGAGTTTTTGCTTGTTAAATTATTGTTAAACGTTGGTATTTTAAGGTTTCACATATATTTTTTTCATAGTTTATATATTCTTATAATAAATTTGAACCAGTAAAATTCATTACATGTTTCTTAATTTTTTGAGCTTGAAAAACCTTGAGATTGTGCTATTTATTGAATCAGGGTTTGCTTTTCTACTCATTTGAAATGCATTTCTTATTAAGAGAAAAATTAATCTAAAAAATAGATAATTAATTTTATTGCAAATGCAATTGCTCATATTATTTGCATTCAATTCAAGCAGTGTGTGATGCAGACACACACACCAACACACCCTCTCACACACCCACTCACGAGCAGAGCAATATGCACATTGTGATCGACTGATGGTGGCAGGTAGCCTGTCAAGCATATCTTGAGTATTGGCGCCACAGGAAGGGAAGGTGTATGTGTGTGTGGCAGCTACAAAATGCTCATTAATTTGCATAATGTCAATTGATAGGGTGGCAATCATGGAGATGCAAGGGTAGACGGAGTGGTATGATGGGAGGGGGATGGGGGTTGCTGAGGGGTGGTAGTGGTAGGTAGGTGCTGTTCACAAGAGACAACACCAATTGTCGACAGTTGTGGAGCGACTCAATTACAAGCGGAAATGAGTTTCTAATACAAGCAGATTGTTGCGACTCACACACTCATAAGAGAAAGGGAAAGAGAGCGATAGAGAGAGAGAGAGAGAGAGAGAGGGAAAGAGGGAGAAAGGGAGTAGTCAACTGAGAGCGCCAGTAAAAGCGCATAAAATATGCTTGTTGAGTTGATGAATGGGCTGCTTGATTAGTTTTAGCTCATAGGTTAGCATAACAGCTATCCATACACTGAGAAAAACAAAAGTAGCCAACAATTTAAAATTTGTTTTTGAGAAAAAAAATGAAGAAAATATCAAGAAAGATCCGATTGCAATCATTCCTTCAGGGTGGAGTTAAAATCGACTGATTGTTCATACGACTAATATATATGATATAGTTTGATGATGACAACTTTATGTCCAAGTGTCAGGAACATTATAGAAAGCATAACTTTAAATTTGATGCGGATAATTTGGTAAACAAAAACGTTGGCGACAATATCAAAATACACTTTAAAAGATTAAAAAATTGAAATTGAAAATCGAAATTGTCAAAGTTAACGCTTGCTTTTCATCGAGACAGAACATGCTATTTTCAAGAAATGTATTTCTAAAACGTGCAATTGCTAAAAAACGTATTTTACAATTTTAGGCACATATTTTGTTTTGTTCTGATTTTTTTTTTTTTTTTTTAAGATTTATAGCCTTTTTTATATTTTGAAGCTTAATTCAATTTGCACTTTCAAAAGCTAACTTTCGCTAATTAGAAGTGCTAACTGAAATATCGCATCTGTTTTGTATTTATTTATTTTAGTGTATCTTCGCTGTACTTTTTGTAGTGTCACAGCAATCAAGTGGATATATTAATAATAAGCTCACAAAGCGCATGTGTGTGCGTGTGTGTGTGTGTGTGTGTGTGTGTATGTGTGTATGTGTGTATGCGTCACGTCAGTCACGCGGAAATCATAATTAAATGAATCAGGCAAGTGGAAACCTATTATGAATATGAGCCACAACTCAATACAACATTCAAACATACTCAAACTACTACCATTTGAATAAAACACTTCGCCAAATGCCCAACAACATTTCTTGTGTGTATCCTGGCCGAGTACAGAAATGGCTTACAACTTTCATTCCGGTCTTTCTGGGTGTCAAATGGAATCATATTCAGATCTCTTATGGTACGAATAATATCTGTTCGCTTTTTGGCTCCAGTTGCGGTTCTGAATTCTAATCGAATTTGGCTAAACTTGTTTTGTGCTTCTATGCGTATGCGTAATAATCTTATGATGTCGAATTGTCGGAGAACCATGGCAAAAATTACCAACATTTAATATAGAGTTTCGACGGGATCTGTGTTTCCCATTCCGCTTTGTTCCTATTGTTGCTGCTGCTAATTTTCGAGCCATTGTTTGCTTTTGACGTTCGTTGAATGGGATTTCGGCAACTGCAGTAAATGTTGGAAAAGGGCTGCTTTTATCTCTTGTCTATGCAGCATGCAACAGCCCAGTTGCATGCTTGGTTGTTTGCCACAATTTGCGCATACGGATGAGAAAATAGCAAACCGTTCTTTGTATTGTTATGACATAATAATGCTACAATTTAGTCGAAATATGCGGTTAAAGATGTTGTCTTCAAAGAATCAAAGACAAATTAATAATGTCAGCAGGGACATATTTTGTTCAACTTATTATGTAGATTGTTCAAATACGCAACAAAGTTAATATATGTTAAATTGTTCGCATGCCTTTGACAGGCTCAAAAAAAAAATTACACTGTCAATAATGCTACACACATAGTCGCAAAAACAAATTACATGAGTTATACTCCAGACTTTTTATTTATTCATGAAGCAGAATTTGCTAATTGAAAACCAACCAAAAATTTACAGACCTCCCCATCATCTCCCTCTGCTGTAATCCTAACTTTTTGACTGGGCCATTTGGTTTTATGACAGTTACCGCAAGAATATGAAAACTTTTGCAGCTGCAATTTGCAGTTGTTTGTGTAAGAAATAGCAGGAGGGAGATTGAGAGAGATTGAGAGAGAGAGAGAGAGAGAGAGAGATAGATAGATAGAGAGAGAAATTGAGAGAAAGAGAGCGCGAGCGGGAGAAAGTAATTTAAATATAAATTCATGACTTTGATAAATTACCAACTAATGACCGAGAAGAATGGTAAAACTTCGCTGGTTTTTAGTGAATAAGCGAATGCCAACTTTTGAGCTTCAAATTAAGAGTGCGCAGGGCGGGACTTGAACCCATAATCCTCTTTCCCCTTTCGCGTACCACCTCCTTCCCCCACCCCTTTCAAAGTTATTCACTGGAATTTCCTTTGTTGAGTGTAGAGCGTTTTCATTATTTTCTTTTTTTGTTTTTGCCCAGGCCAAAACAAAAGCGGCTTAATGGCTCGTGACTGGCCGCCAGCTTCAGTCAGTTTAATAGGTGAGGGAGCAAAGGGAGATGGGGTGAGGTGTGGTGGGGTGGGGTGGTTCTGTATCAATTGGGTTGACAATAAAAGCAGAAGTGCAATGAATTGCGTTTTTGGGAACACTGCACTCATCTCCGCTAAGTAACCTCAACAGTCAATTGTTGGACTGATAAAATAAAAAAGCGAGCACACTCAGAAACAGATCTAGTGCACATATTTTATTCTGAGTGTACTCACAAGCAATTCTCTTTGAAAAATGGTGCAGATTTTGAATGCAAGATTATCTTTCGAAAAACAAGGCTTTAAACTGCACTGTTAAATAATTTTCAATTTTAAAGTTACTCAGAAAGTTAAAGTAAATATTGCACATTTCTTCTTTTAAGAATATATTTTTTTTTATTTGTAGCTTAGAATGATTTTCATTTTGCATGTTTCGAAATTATGTCTATTTAAGTTTGAGGTCTTATTTCATTGTCAAGTGTAACAACTACAGAGTGCTCCGAGTGCTGCTGCAGGTGACGTGAAGGGGGCCGCGGGGGTGGGTTGGTGGGTTTGGGTGGGGTATGTGACCAGCTGGATGCATTAATTTAAGTGAGCGTAAAAGGTTGCGCAAATTGAAGCTGCATGCATTCATTTTAAGAATGTAATTCAGTTTTAAAACCATATTGCCCACGCTGACAAATTGGATAAGCTATCAGTAAGAAACGTAATTGCACAAAAAGCTACCATCTCGTATGGGCAACATTTTAGTTTACCGACTTATCCCAATCAAAGTCAATCATTACGAGTGATATCACATATAATAAGATGTATTCTGCACATTATATTGCTATCGGCAATGGATTTGTATCTGTATGTATATGCACATTCGCATTATCGAATAAATGAATTAGCTCTTCAGGCAGAGTTGACTAAGTGGTTATTTATGCTAATTAAGAACATAAATACGGCTGTTATTTCTGCCGGTTACAAATAACTGCACAATTTTATTATTCACTTTTTACCCAGGGCAAAAAGTAAGCAAATTTTATTCTCTCAATTTTAAATTTGATTCTAATTCTAGTGCTTTTGCACTTCCGAAAGGTGTTCTAGCAGCGACTGTGGAGCTAAAACAGGGTGGGGGTTATTGTTGTTGGGGGACGGGGGGGGGGGGGTGGTAGTTGCTAGGTGGTTGCAGCGTCAAGCGTTGTCCTGGGAATCTTTGCCCATTCCCTCGCATCCTTCTATTCAACTTCTGCCCTCCAATCGTTCGCTCGTCCTCGCTCAATCAATGTCAGCTATGCGAATCCCCCAACCCACACCCCACCCTCCCCCAACACTCACCATATAAAAAAAAATTTATTTTGCCTCATTGAGTTTGCCTTTGATGCTGTTCGCCGTATTTCTGCACACAGAAACAAAATTCAGGGATTTTCATAAAATCGCCTTGAACACTAGAAAGTTTTCTTGTTTTTAGAAATATTTTCCAAATACCAGAGAACATTTTTCTTAACATTAGAAAGGTTTGTCCTAAGCCGACAATCCCAAAAAATATGATGTAATTTGTTTAATTTTTTTTTACATATTTTCTATTATTAAAAAATTAATTTCTAGAAAGAAAAACTCGGTTCGAATCTCCGTAAAATTGTAAGTATTTTTTCAAATTAAGAGTTATATCAAATTATAAACTTTGTGAAATGTTTGTTTATGTGAAATATAAAAACCCTAATATTTATTAATCATAAGCAAAAATTAATCATAAATAAATTTTATAGGATTTCGTTGAACAGATATGAAGAAACACCCTGAAAATTAGGCATTTTAGACAAATTTACCCTAACTGGAGCACTGGATTTTAAAAACGTTCTCTCTGAATAAGAAGGTGAGTAATCCTATCCGACGAAATTATGGCGAATATCAAAAATACAGTTCGATTTTTCCTGAGTGTATCTGTCCTCTTCCCCCTGTTTATGGTGTTGCTCATTCTCGTTCTCGCCTCCAGCTCCTCCTCCTACTCCAGCCATCCCTTCTCAGTTCCCCCGTTTGCCAATCCTTAGACATGTCCTCGCTTTGTCGCCCGTCGTCGTCGTTGTAGTTCTTGTTCTTGTTGTTGTGGTTGTAGTTAAATCAATCGGAATTTTATTGAGTAAACTGTTTTCTAATTATTTTCATCTGCTATGTCATTGTACTATCAACCTACCCCGCTCACCCGCTCACCGCTCCCCCTCGACATCACACCAATCATACGCTACTCTCATGCGCGTTATCTCGACTGGTTTCTGTCTGTCTCTCTCTCTTTTGGCTGCTCCAATTAGCAAGGCATCAACATGTTGCGGTCCTTGCTTGCCACTTGCCACTTGTTATCTTGTTTTTTTTTCTTTTCCTTTTTTGTGGTTCGTTCTGCTGTTCTATTCTTCGGTTCTTTCTTTTACTAATTTACTGCGGCAGAGATTTTGCTGCCACGCAGTTTGCGTGTATTAAAGGGCGCATGTTTATTATGTAAAGAGGAAGTGGGGGATTGCTCTCGTACTGCGTGTGAGGATTCGGATTCGGGTTTGGGTTTTGGGTTGGGTGCGTGGTTTGGGGTTTGGGGCTTGCATATAAATATCGTTGGACAAGTCATGAAACATCTCATGAATCAAAGCTGGATCAGGAACTGAGCTTTACTGAAATATATATGCATATATATATATATACATATATATATATACATATATTCATAGAAATGACAGGAGACGAAGAGATACCCTGTACTCACTCCTAATATACATTCATTCCACCTCCTTTTATGTCAAGGTCTATAATTATTATTTATATATATATTTTAAAATACATTTTTGCTATCGGAAATCGATTTATATTGATATTAGGGAAACGTATAACGTAATCGATAAAATGAAATAAACTTGATCGATGTAAGAAAACCGAGTACTTTTATTTCAAACCTCCAGCTCTTATTGTCAATGAGATCGATTCGGTCATACAGATAGGCAGAGAGATGAACATGGCCGCCTCTAGTCGGCTGCTGATCCTGATCGAGAATATATATGCAGTATGGGATCGAAGATGTTTTCTTCTGCCTGTTACATACTTTTTACTAAGCTTCTCTAAACCATTTTTTCAGGGTACTGCAGCTCTTATGGTCTCTGTATCGGCTATGGTCGTAACTTTTAGACGGACAAGAAAATTTGTCTACCAACGGCATAATTTATACCGGCCAAAAAAATACAGTTTTGCCTTAATTAATTAAATAATTAATTTTGCATATGTGCACACAAGGATATTAGACATAATCGGGCCTAGTTACGAATGAAACTTGACTTTTAATTAGAGCAACTGAATAAGGGCAACAAAAACGTGTCTGGTTTAAGACCTGTAGTTATTCATTCGGCATAAAGAAAATGTATTTGTTTGGTTGTGTCTGTGTGTGTGTGTGTGCTTGTAGTAAAAATACTGATATGAATGTATGGCGCACAAGTTGGAACTTAATTAAATTCTTAACGTTTGGCAAACAAGAAAAATAAAGCAAGCAAATAAAAGGCAAAAGAAATGCTGCTAACGACTAACAACAGGCTAGCCAAAATGAAAGCAATAACTTCAAACTTCAACACCAACAGGGCTAACACACAGGCACACACACATACACATGTCATTTAAGTCTTATACGCATTTGCTGTCTAATGGGTCAGGTGATTTTCTATTGTCGCCGCCTGCTCTCTGCTCAACTGCGTCTTTGCTGCTGGACTCTGCATGTTTAATCCAAATTACTAAAGTATACACACACACACACACACACCTAGACACACACACACACACACACACACACACACACACACACACACACACACAATGACAGCGTTGTTCTTCCCTCCATCCAGGTTTTTGGACGTTGCTTTGTTTGAGCTGCTTTTCTGTTTGCATTCACTCCCAAGAGTGTTTGGCTACACTAAGAAACCAACAAATATGCCACATCATTAAATAAATAATTAAATAATTATAATTCTAATATTCTAATATTCCAATATTGTAAATATTCTCAAATATGAATAAAACTTGTTTTTCAAGTTAAGATCTACAATCCCAAAAAAATCGAATTTATAAAAATATGTTTATTATTTTTGAGATACCTATTTCCAAAAATTACTTCAAACTTTCTTTCTCTAAAATGAAAAAGTTATTTGCATATTTATTAATAAATTATATTATTTAAGCAAATAAGATCGGTTAAATTGATATATTTTTCTTTTCAACTTTTAGATCTAGAGTGAATTGAATTTTATCTACTGACGCATTTGGCATGCTGCTTTTTGTAACATTTTTCTCTTTTTTTTCTGAGTGTGCCTATGTTTCGGTATATGTGGGCGTGGGTGTGGCTGGCCTCTTGGCGTACAGGTTGTCTGTGCGTGTGTGTGTGTGTGTGTGTCTGTGAGTTGATGTGTGCGTTTTTCGTGTTTTAATGAATCTGTACGGGCAGACCGGCCATTCTATTTGTAAATGCTGTTAATTGAGCTAAGGCTAAACGCTATGTCTTAGCGCTTTCGCCTTGACTCCCCTACCGCCCTACCGCCCTTACCTCTTTCCCTCCTTGACACCATACCCCCTTAGTTGGAACGCCCCCACGGTCCCGAACCCCACCCACCCTGTTGCCAGTACGCAGCGAAAGCGGCCTGATAGGCGACTTCAATTAGTGAGCGTGTTTGCAGCACTTTCATTTTGCCTGTTTGTCAATATACCCAGTAAATGGCAGAGGGCCTAATGAGGTATATGTACTATGCAACATAAAAGATCTAAGAGGGTCATAATATTTTTTCGATTATTACAATTGAATATTAGGTTTTGCTTATATACGAATCTATAGCCTTCCATGTGGTTGGAGTGCTGACATTAATGGTATTTGCTTACATTTCATTGTCAATTTGACTAATTGAATCTATCACAATTGACGATAGTCAAAATAGTAGAATTATAGTTAAATCTATAATCGATACAAAACATTCTATTCAAGATGGCCATCAATATTTTGAAGATCTTTATATAACGATATCATAGTAGAATCGGAACTGGAACTGAACCAAAATTCGTTTCGGTTTAACAACCCGTAAATTCCCGATTTGAAGCTATGCTGCTTAGAGGGTATCCAATGTTGTATACAACTTGTTACGGGGCAATTGGGGTCAGACAGCACACACCCCGCACACTCTTACACGCACACACACACACACACACACACATTGATATAAATAATAACAATGGAGAACGTTTGGGAAATACACGCAGCCCAATTGCCACGAAACTAAAATACTGTTCCAATAAAAATAAAAATAATAATAACGTTATTATTAGTATTATTTTTATTATTATTATGACTATGTCGGCAGCGTTTTCCTCGTTCAGCTTATGTTTTTGTTTTCTTTTTTTTTGGTTTTTCCTGTGTGAGCATTTCTTATTTTCCTGAATTTTACTTTGCGACACTTTGCCCCTCGTCCTTCGCTGCCTTCGGCTGCCAAATATTTCAAGAAATGACAGCTGTTAATGGCATTATACATCCTGTTCTGAACGCCTGCCAGTGGAGAAGGGGCAGCCACAAATTCAGGTGAGTCGCCGCTTGACTGACTCGCTGCTAAGTGCTGCGGCTGCTGCTGATAGCTTGTCCTCGTAAAAAACAGACAGAACTTCAAGTACTATTCGAAAATAAAAACACAAAGCTACGCTTAGAAAAATAAGTGTGTAGAAAATCAACATACAATTTAAAATTAAATGGGAATACCCAGAACCCGATGAAAATAGTTAAATAGCTCTAAAATAAAATAATTATACGAAAACATGTTCACTAAAATCAGACAAGAAACACCTAAGTTATTAATCAAATCGTACTTTCGTGTAAAGCAGGCTATTATCAAATATGTCTCAGAAGCGAGCAGCATGATAAGCGAAACGAGTATAAATGTATTCTGCAGCCTCCTGAGATATACACATACATATTCATGCATGTATTTATGTATCTATGTAAACCGGTGATTTCAGTTTTGGGCTTGGGAACAAAAATATATGCTGACTTTGTGTTTTTTTTTTTTGGTGACCCTTCTGTAACATTTTTCTGAGTGTATTCCATAGAAATATGACGGGCAAGTTTTTAGGTTGGGGCTGGGGTTGGGATTGGCAACAGTTACTCGTTAGCTCGCAGAGGCACTCGTACCTTTTAGATTGATAGCATCGATGGTTCTGTTTTTTTTTTTGTTTTTGTTTTTTTGGTTGTGGCGCCGTTGTTGTTTATGGCCCCGGCCTTGGTATTCTTGCCCCCGGAATTGCTGCCATAACAATTTGCGTTTTATGATGGCCACGAGAAACTGTTGCAGATTTTCGAGCATTATGTCAGCAAAAGCAAATACAACGTCAACGGCAACAGCAGCTGTTAATGTTGTGGCAGTTGCCCTTAACGAGTTGCGTTTACGAGTGCGACTCTCAACAGAGTACACAGTATTCTAGTCGGAGTGCCTATTCCGTTCAATCAATTGGTCAACATTCAATCAATTGACTCGTTAATTGCCAATTAGTTGACGTAAAGTTTTAACTTGACTTTCGGTTCACAGACTGTGAATTATTTCATTAAAACTAAAAGAAATCTATTCGACTCTCAATAGAGAACACAGAATTCTAGTCGAAGTACCCGTTCCGTTCAATCAGTTGGTCAACATTCAATCAATTGATTCGTTAATTGGCAGTTAGTTGATGTGAAGTTTTCTGTTGAGCTCAGTGCTCAGACTATAAATTATTTAATTAAACCTAAGAGGAAGCTACTTTAGAGTCTCTTTATAGTTAATTGAAAAACTGTAGATAAATAGTCCATCAGGAAGTCATGCAACTAATAAATATACTCTTAAACAAATCTCAATATGCTTATTAAATTTAATTCTTGCAAGAATCCACCTTATATATATTTAAATAATGTGTTTAACTTTAGCATCAACTAATCAGTAAGTCAACGAGAATCGTTAACACATCAATCAACTTAACGCAGTCAATCACTCATTAAGAAATCAATCAAGTGAAAATCAACTGTACAGGAGAAAAAGAAGATTTTATTTGGCACTCACAGTCAGTAGCTCAGGATGCTAATCCTTTCAAAGCAAATTCAGCTAGCTAGTGCTTAAGACATGTACCAATCATTTAAGAATTCCAGCGCCAATCAATCAGTTAGCTCAACGAAACTCATTAACAAATCAATCAAGCACTGCAGCGCACATCTTTAATTGAATTTACTAGCGCTTACAAAGGAAAACAAAATAAATATAAAAAAATCACACATTCTCGAGGAGGCTTCATAAATCAATCAAGACAACCCATCAATTAAAACGGAACGAGGCGAGACGAGACGAGACGAAGGATGCCAATGGCCACGTTATTATTGCATTCATAAACCCATAAATGACTAATGAAACGTGTACATCGAGCAAAGCAGAGCCGAGTTGAGGCTGAGGCTGAGGCTGAGGCGTAGGCTGATTCGAGACAAGGCAACAGTTTGACCTTGACTGCGAGACGGGCCAGTGCGAAAGTTAGTTAGTGACTTTAACACAACTTACACTGAAAAAAAATGTTACACTCAAGAATGTTGTACAACGACTTATGCTTTAGAAAGTGAGTTTCGAAGATTGCCAGGTATTCATTTAAAAGTAAATCAAAGCCGACTGATAGTCATGACTATTTGCTGATTGCCCTCTGATAACCATAGAAAATAGCCCTGAAAACTAGACAATTTTTTCTGTTCTTAGAAATATTTTATAAATATAAGAAATTTTTCAAAAAACTTTAAAAGCTTGACCCAATCGACAATAATGAAATATGGTATTTTTTATTGTTTAGAAATACATTTCTCTAAAAGTAGAAATGAAAACCCCGATTCTTAATAAAAATCCTTTCTAAAATTCCGAAACAAGTAATGAAATTTTCTGGCTCGGCTTTTATATTTGAGTTTAGTTGTTGTATATGTGAATTCGTAAAATACAAATGTTTAATAATAAAATAAGGAAGAAAAAAGCTAATACAAGAATTCAATTCAATTCAAGAATCAATTATACATAGAAAATAACCACCCTAGAAAATTCCACCTTGTAATTAAGAAATGAAATCCCTGGTCTCTAAAATGCATGGCGATTTTTTGTTTGAGTGTATAATTACACTAGTAGTTTGCATACGTGTGGCTAATTAGCTGTGGGGCCCCAATGGACCGTACTGTTGCTCATTTGTTGCCATTTACTCTTTCGGGGCCATCTAAAACTGGCTGCGCCAGCGGCGCTCATAAATTAACTCGAACGCGTGTCGCACTTCCCACCATAATATCGCATTGCATCGCAACGTGACCCCAAAAGGAAAGCTGGCCTTTATTTTCCCACCCATCAGCCAGCCAGCTTATGCGAGCAGAATACCCAACTCATTTCAAGGTTTTTTTTTAGGAGGGAAGGCCTGCTTTGGTCAGCGCTTTATATTCAAACTGCAATTAAGTATAAGAATTAAAAAGGGCGTGACCAGCTGGCAGGTTTCGGTAGTAATTTTTGGAGCGCCTCAGGCCAGCAAAATACACGATAAGAGAGTGCCACAAATAGCCAACAGCAAGTTGCACAGATTGGCAAAAAATGTATGCGGTACTTTGTGTTGGAATTTATACACATATACATCTGTGGATGGGCATGGCGATGGAGATGGAGATGGAGCTGGGGTATAGAAAACTGTTTTAGATCATTTATGTATGAGTGATAACTTTAATGTTCTCTCCGTTTGGCCCAAAACGACTTGCGATGTGTCAAACCGGAACTGGAAATTAACCGATTGAAATACAACATTCTATAGGAACTAGTAACAGGAACTGATAATACCAAAACATTGAAGTTTTGCAAATTTATGGCTGTCTTCACATGTTTTTGAAAACCTTCTACATAGTACTGCAAAATATCAATGCGGAACCGAATACTGAAAATAATTTGTAAAGAATTCTTTACCTCTACACTTTACGTGCTCAATATCATATATTTGTCGATATGTCAGGCAAGAGAAAATGTGAATACACATCTACATATATCAATTGGAAATATACATACGTGTGTCTTTGCACAGAGCGGCATCTTGCTGAGAGTGGAATTCATGAAAGCATATCTCATATTTCAATTTTGTGTATACAGAATTAAACGAGAAATTCTGTTCTTTAATAATGCAGAAATGCCGGAATTTTTGTAGCATGATTGAGATGGATATCACTCTAAGGAAAAACGAGCTACTCTACTTGCAACTGCAACTGATTTCGTGTAACAAATGTGTGCAACAATTTGCAAGCTGAATGCAGCATCGTTATTTCTGCCTGAAGATGATTGTATACTCAATTATTTTCCATCCAGAGTTATAAATGATAACTGATATACAATAGTCGATATAGATTTATATATGTATACGTACTATAGATGGATATTTATGCGATGCTAGAGTGTAACTGCAGGGTATTTTGAAGTCGACAGCATTTACAATTTTTGTTCTTTGGTGGTCCCAATTAATGTTGTTATTGCCTCGTAAAATGCAATAAAGTTATTGGCACATAAACAAGAGAAAAAAGGCGTTTGCTCGTTTTATTTTTCCATACCATGCAGAGAACCTGAAAACCCCAAAACAAGTCCAATTGGAAGTCATCGCTTGGTATGACAGAACCAGAACAGAAACGTAGCTACTGTGAAAAGTGTTTTCTGCAGCCTTGATTGCATTACCGAGAGCACGCATATTAAATAATCAATAATATCAGTGTAAACTAGGCCCAGAGACCAGAACAACAAATATTTTTCAATATAAATATTGCCTTGAATTAATTACAATTCAGCATGTGTTGCCGTCGAAATAATGTGTCACAAATAATGTGGCATAAAAATGCGATTCTATTAACGAATAAATTGGCGAGAAATTACCACTAATTTATAACAGAATTGTTGAGCAAATGAAGCTTAAATTGTTACACAAATTAAGCTTAAAGCAGAATGAATCAATGTGGCAGAAGCATGAATACCCAGCGTCAAAGATTTAAAATTTAAAATGCGAAAAAGTGAATCGGAAGATAATAAAAGGAAAGCCTTCGAAAAAGACTGCTCGAGTCGAGTACAAATAAATGGTGGTCACTGCCTGAATGCATTCCAAAATATAAAGATAATTGAATTGGCAATTGAGGAAAGTGAAATGCGAAATGGGAAAAGTGTCTTTCGATTGCGAATTGCCAGCAAGAAGATTGTGTGTCAACATTTTGCAGTGAAAACTTGTTGCACTATTCTCCGCTAGACTGTGGCAAATTGTGTTGCGGATGGTGCGAGTGGGGGTGTTGGGTGTGCTGGGTGTGTTGGCTGTTGGCTGTTGGCTGCTCGCTGTTGCAATGTAAAGAAAGCAACACGCCAAACTTGACTCACATTTCATTCACAAGCAAGCAAACTGCGCACGATAGTAAATGAGGGAATGGGGCAGGGTGCAGGGTGCAGACAGATAGCAAATGCAGATGGCGCTGGCATTCGAGTCAGCACTCATTCATTTATTTGCTGTCAGCATACACACACACACACACACACTCCCACACACAGACGTACATAAACACACCCTGGGTACTTTCATTCATTAAAAGTCACTGTGACAAACTGAGGCGAACTTTGGCCAACTCTTTTGGCATTCGTATTAGTGTGTGTATGTGTGTGTGTGTGTATGTATGCGTGTGTGTGTGTTAACTTCAATAGCACTCACACACACACACACACACACACACTCACAACTGTCGTGTTGTATGTAAACAGAGTAAAAGGGTGCGTCGAATGTGTGTCAGAAAGGTTGCCTACTTTTTGGGGCAGAAAAGCAACAGCTGAAAGCTGGCTTTTGGTCTAGATTTATTTATTTATCTATGTATTTCTGTATTATATCTGTGTATAATTGGCAAGCAATAACATACTAACTTATTCTTTGTATATAAATGTATTATAGTCAATATTGATATTGCAAGAAAAAAAAGTGATTGCTTAACACATTAAAGGAGTCAGCTCCGATACTGTAAATATATATAATATATATAAAGTATATATACATTCTGGATCAGCATCAACAGCCGATAATATATAAGAGTTGGAGAATTTAGATTTGCAATATCAAATTAATTTCATTTTATTGGTAGCTTCCTGGTCTATTAAAACTTCATCAGCTTCTTTGTGTATGGCTACCAAATGCATCTCTTATGAAAATGACATTACAAATTATAAACCTATAGAACATTTAACGGGAAGGGTTTCTAGATTTTTATGTTTTGAAAAAATATAATTGCAAATAGTGGTCTTTGGTAATGTTCGAAAAGTCACATTGAAATGTGATTTGTTTTATGCATGCAAATCAAGGCAAAATAGTGCTTGTTGGCAGCAGCATCAATTTGTTTTAATTGTTTGTATACTTGAATTTGGCGCGCTGCTTGACACAATTTAAATAATACCATAATGTTACTTTATTCAATTGTAATTACATTTGTAGGCTATGTTAACAGCACTTAAGCTTTAGCTGCCAGCATTAACAGCGCGCTCTCTCTCTCTCTCTCTCTCTCTTTCTGCAAAGGGCGCTTGCTGATCTGCCGGCTGCTACAGGCAATCTTTCATTTGTGTCGTGTCACGTTCGCTCTTTCGATCGTGTCGTGTACAAATTTTCTCCTTTTAATAAATAACTTCAAGCCTTCACGTACATATTATGAATAAACATTATTACGTTGTGGCAATAACTTTGTGATTTGAATTAGATCGTGAAAAGTTTGTCAGCTGAGCTTTTATATGGATAAGATAACATATTTGTGTGTGTGTGTGTGTGTGTGTGTGTTTGTATGCGTGTGATTCTATACAGACCGCTGCGACTGCGATAGCTGCTGCTGCTGGCGCTGCTGCTACTCGATGGCTGTTGGGGGGTTCGGTGCCGTCGACGTGCGCCGCCGCCGCCGCTGCCGCCGCGCAGCGCCGCGACTTCGGCGTGCGGCGGATCAACGGATTCGGCCACTGCGTTGCCGTTTGATGCTCTGCTGCCGCCGCTGCTGCTGCTTGTTTGCTGTTTTCGCTTGTTTGTGGTTCGTTTTCTTGCTTTCTTGTTTGCACACACACACAACACGCACAACAACAAAAAAAAGAAAAAAGAGGAGCTAACTGTAAGATGCTCTCTTTTGGATGGTTTGCTTTGCACAGGAAAAAAATAGATGGTGTGTGAGAGTAAATAGTTGAGAAGACAGCGTCGATGAATTTACATGCAGGGAGCAGGAGAAAGACGAGCAGCTTGTTGTTGTTGATAATGGCGGATGGGGCAGGGGTGGAGTGGGCTGGGTTGGGTGCAAATGGTTAGAGCGCTGTGGGCGCAATTTCCATTTGTATTTACTGTTTACGATGCCGAACCAAAAAAAAAGAAAAAAAGGCCGCGTTTTATACTCGACTCCGACTTCGATTTCGACTCTGACTTCGACGCCGCCTTTGACTTTGACTCCGATTTCGAATGCGGTTCAGAGTGCAACACGGACACGGAGCAACTCGCGTCTCGCCTCTGTCTCTCTCCCCCACTCTCGTCTGTGATGCGTGTGTGTGTGTGTGTGTGTATGTGTGTTGCTTGGTGTGTGAAGTGTTGTGTTGTGTTGTGTTGTGTGGTGTGTGTAGTGTGTGTGTTGTTGTTGGGGCGATGTGTGAAATGAGAATTGGCGTCGGGACTCTGCTTGCTGCTGTTGTGGCACGTCGAAGGATTCAACACCAACTGATGCGAGTGGCGAGCACTCGCTTCCCATTACACCTTATCTCCCTCTGAACGGTGTCATCCATTTCATTCGCACGCATTGACAACTTGTCCATACGCCGACGAACAAGCAGCTGAGCAACAGCTGCTTGGAGCTTTAGTTTAGCTTTCTTTCGAACAAAAATAATTGCATTGCGCAAAGCGTAAGCTTTCGAGGATATTCCGACAAGTTGACAGCCCCATCTGCGAATGTTGCTAACGAACTCTCCGCAATTGTTAAAAAACAACTACATCAATTGTCCTTATCAATAGAATGAGAAATGAGTATCTTAAACATTGTATATATGTATATATGGAATGGGTGATTAAACAGTCAATCCAAATTTTAGTGAAAAGCTCTCTATTTCAAAATGATAAGCTTCCAATGAAACTTGACTCTAACTAAACTTAACTCGGGAGAAGATATAAGATTTATCTATTCACTTATTCAGATCACAATAGATTGTTTCAAAGTATTTCTGATTTTTTAAATTGATATATTAAATTGTAGTTTGAACTTCATTTAATTTATTTATATATTCGACATTAAATAAATAAATAAATCCTGCACAATTTGTATTATGTATGTATCAAATTAGTGTGACTCACCTGTCTGAGTGCTGGAGTCAAAGAATGTGCTAGTTGTTTCCACGGTCATGGTGCCAATGGTGCCATCAATAATCTGGGCTGATGAGTCGCGTCGGCCACGATACCTGCGGAATAATATATAATATATATAACATTTTATTTTATTTATATAATTTAACTTAACGTCAATCGACTCATTGTACACGCCGATCTTGATAGTTGACATACTGAAACCTCAATTATTACTAGCTTCACAAGAGTGTGAGATGTAATTTTGATTACCAAGGAGGCTATCAATTGTGTGTTAACTGGCAACTTCTCAAGAGAGAAATGACAAAGTTTCTGGCAATATTATTGAGGGGTGGTTAACATATAATTACCACATTGCAAGCAAGTTGCATTGGAGTTGATATCTTAATCCAACCGTGAAAGTGCATAGCCATTCAATTCATCGCAAGCAATTCTATAAGACTCAACTGCTACCTTGTTAATTAAGAGCAGTCTAAGCTGTGCGTATTAAATAAACAAATAATGCTCAATGACTTCCTAACTTGCACTCAGAAATCATCGAAAGACAGAAACCCATTCAAATTGCCAATTAAATTGTCATCTGTTAACAACGAACACTGTGCACAAGAGAAGATTATGCATTAAAACAAACAATATTAATTCAATAATGGGGGCAATCATTGTGAAGGATTGCCCTTATTATCTGCACGAGAATACTTTATCTTCGTTGCCGTTAGCAACTTCATATGGAAAACATATTAGCTATGGTAAAATGCATTTGGTTGTATTGTTTTGGTTTTCATATGCAAACTTGTTTATATCTTTGCACTATGCTAATTAGTATTTATCAATCGGCGTTGGCTCAATTTGAATACATTTGAAGCTTCAAGATTCTAAACTCAAGATCACCGATAACTAGCAGATAGTTGAAAGTTTAACTGAACATTGAGAAAATGTACACTTGGAAGTTAGAAAATCGCTTCAAAATAGAAACACCTTGTTTTTAGAAATAGTCTCTAAAAATATAAGAAATCATTTTTCTTAAAATTAAAAATGCTGGCCCTACGAATATGGTGACGTTTTTCTATTTCTTGGAAATATTTTCTATTTTTCTAAAATGCATTTTTAAAAAGTAGAAATGCAAACCATAATTTTAGAAAAGATCTTTCGTTTACTTTCTGAATTTCTTAAATAAAGGGCTATTTTTTTCCGATTGTTGGAGGGACTCAGAGTGGTATACGAGTATATATTCTTACCGGCAGACATCGTCGCTTTGGGAACTCTGGCGTCGAAAGTTGCGACAGCGTATCATTTCCTCAGTGGTCGACTGTCGACGAAAGCCGCGTGCGATGAGAATCTCCTCGGTGGTTGACTGTCGCCGGATGGCTGGTCGCTGATTCTGCTCCACATTCGCCGGTTGGGGGCGGGAGCAGGGACTCGGGTCCCGCGACGAGGAGCAGCTGTTGGAGTCCGGGGAGCGTGGCGAACGTGCCGCCGAGCTGCTCTGGCGCCGCAACGTGTGTCGCCTGGGACTGCCGTCGCGCTCATGAGATCGATCCGGGGAGAGATGGGTCCGGGAATCGCGTCGTCCGCCCCGCGAAGCGCTGTCCGGCGAGAGGGAGTCGCGTCGCGAGGTGCGACGCTCGCAATCCTCGGGCGGATCTGGACTGAGCGCTGGCTGGGAGCCGCGTCGGCTGCCGCCGGGCAGACAGCTCTCATCGAAGGCGGTCGCCTGACGCTGCAATCGCTGCAGCCGGGGCACACGTTCCGGACTGATACCTGCCTTGGAGTCGCGCCGTTGGCCTCGACCGCATTGCGTGGTAGAGTCACGGCGACCCTTCGGAGCTGTCGGACTGGTCGCCGGCGGCGTTACGGAGCTGGTGATAATTGTCGGGGGCGGCAGGGCCTGGCAGGCGGTGTCCACCTGCTGATGTGAGTGATAGTTGCTTGTTGAGATTTGTGGTACGCTTATTGAGTCTGAGTTGGAGCCGGCGGAGCTGGTCGAGGGACGCTGCTCCTGCCGGAAAATGGGAAATTCCGGTGCGGCCAGTGAGTCACGTTTCTTGGTTATTTGGTATTTGGCTGGTGGAGGCGGAGTTGTTACACGCCCAGCAACACTACTGTCGCGACGGCTGCCCGACGGATAACTTTCGCCGGAGCCGCGTCGCGAAGCCTGTGCATTGCTCAAGGATAACACAATAGAGAGAGAGAGAGAGAGAGGAGAGAGAGAAAAAGAGAGAGAGAACATGCATAGGTTGGGTTAGGTTGGGCTGCATTCAAAGAGTATAAAATCTGAGAAACGGATAAATATATACCTTTTATTCATATACTACTTTACTATTTCCTCTTTCTAAACTCTATGCCCTCTTTCTGGAGTTCTTTTTTGCTGTATGTAATCCCTATTTAGTTTCCTAGCTTGATCTTGATACAAAAATGTCCGATAGCAAAACAAGCAAAATTTTAAGGTCAGATTCCCGGATTTGAGTTCGGCAATAAAACTAGAATATTATATTCATATATTAGCTTTATAATTTATTCTTCATATATTCTTTATTTTTTGTATACACAGCGAAGCTATAATTTTTGGTAGTGATGCGTTTAATGGTGCTTTTAATAATTAGTAATAAATCGTTCTAAGAAAAATAAGTCACGGAAAATATGAAACTATTAATTTATAGTTGTATGACTTTATGAATAACACTCACTGCGGATGACTTTTGCTAAGGGCTCATTTATATATAAACATTACACTAAACATTACGAATTTCTATATTATATATTTCTATATATTATAATATGCTCATTCATCTCAATCGAAACTACTTTGTGTCTAGCCAAATAACTCTTTATACTTATTTCATAAAAATATTATTATGTACTTTAAATATTGGTTTTGCATTGAAGTATACTGAAAAAATTATATGCCATTAGGATATAATTAAAATTTCACGAAAATGCATCCAGATTATTCAAAAGCTTATCCGGAAAATTCGGTGCAGTTGCGCAACTTTGAGGGTGAGTGGGTGGGGTGCTTTAGTAGTTCTGTGTATGTGTGTGTATATCGAAGGTTGTGTGGGTGTAGCTTTTGTCAAACTTACGCTCTTCGTGCACTCGATGACGACGGGCACTGAGGCAGTGGTGCTGCTGCCACCGCCAGTGGACGACTGCTGTGGTTCTTCAGCAGTGGAGCTCTCCCTCCGGTGCCAGTGCCTCGCAGATTCGCTGGAGGCGCTTGGCCCGGTGGTGATGGTGACGACGTTGCTGCTGCCCGTTGCCGTTGTCTGGGACTCGCGACGGGAGCGTATTCCCCGTGCGCCCGAGTCTGCGCTCGACTCCCGACGCTTGCGTGGCGTCACATACGTAACGGTACAGCAGGCACCAGCCCCAGTGCTCGCGTCCGCTGTGGTCGAGGTGCGCCAAGGCAGACTGCGTGCCAAATCTGCTAGTGTCTCCCGACGATTCAATTGCGATCTGTTGCGAGCCGCCTGCTGCTGCTGCTGTTGTTGTTGCTGCTGTTGTTGTTGCTGTTGCTGCTGCTGACGGTTCGCCCCGCCGCTCCACTCCCTCAGTATGTCGGTTAGCTGGGCCAACGAACTGCGGCGACGTCTTTGCAGGCCAGGCGGCGGCGATTGACTCGGCGGCGTGGTGATCTGTGCCGCCGAATCGCGACGTCCCCCCAAACGTTGACGGATAGTCGATTCCTCCAGCTACAAATCAGTATGAATTTGGGCAAAAAAAAAAATAAATATTTATATATATATATATACATATATATATATAGATATATATATATATATATATACATTCTGCGATATTCGATTATAGGCACTCGTGTTTCTGTGCTTCTTCTTCTTACACTGTTATGATGCATTGTAATGAAAGATGTTTGCATAAAAAACAACTACAACAAAAAATGCTAAAAAAAAAACCACATCAGAAAATTGTCACACAGGCAAAAATCTACAATCTTATGAACTGGGCTGGATAAAAATGCTACGGCATCTAAAATTCTATTCGATTTAAGACTATAAATATCGAAGCATAGTCTTCAACAAATTTGATCAGATAATGATTGATTGGTTTTGGAAAAAAATGTGGTCAAAGCCAGTATTAACACACCACATGGCCAGATTAAATGTTGCAAGGGAACACATGGCCTGAACCCAGGAGTGGTAAAATGTGGTATTTTCTGATGAGAACAATTTCAATTTCGATGGTCTAAACGGTTTAAATTATTACTGGCACGATTTAAAAAAGTCTGAAAGAATTTTCCGGTGCTTCACTCCTGATCTGGGCAGCATCTGGGACATCGCAACAGGACCCTGATTTGGAAAATTTCAGGCCATACGAGCCTTATATAAACCTTTTGGACGTAGTTTTGGTGAACTTTATGGAGCATCAGCCAAACCCAAATGCCTTATTTCAGTGGGATAATGCTCCAATACATGTGTAGCGAGCCTATCGTGTGTGGTTTCGGGATAAGACTTTTAAGCTTTTAGAATGGCCAGGAAGATCACCCGACCTGAAAAAGTTGTTAAATCGATGTCAAATTGAATCTGGAGGCTGATCACATTATTAATTTGTTATTTTCATGTAATTTTCACATATTACATTAATTATATTATTTTTATTAGCACTGCCTTTAATCGAATTTCGCACCTTAACCTCACTTTAAACAAATACAAATTAATAAAAAAAATTATGTTCATGTTACAAATTTAATTCCTTTTTTATTTGGCGTGTATTTGACACAGCTAACTTTTGTGGAACAAAAAAATAAATTTTTTCATTTCATTTTAAATTTTATAAGGAAAGAATCAAGTGCGCTTAATCGAATTTCACGGAGTGTACATATATTATATTGCGAACAAATAATAGCACGAAATTTTTTAATTTTTTGATTTTTAATATATTGTTTACATTATAGTTATTACTGCTCCTGGAATTCTTTTAATATATAAATATATTCAATTTTTTTTTTCATTTGTTAACACATATTACGCACTTTCTAATTTCCATAATTATAAGTGCATATTTGAAAATTTGCACTTATTTCATTCGTTAATTTTCTTCCTTAAACTTCAAAAAGACACTTCTTCTGACAGTGATGATATTATTTTTATGATTCGTTTACGAATGACGTTTTTTTTGCAATTTTTTTTTAATTTATTTTAAGTTTGATTTTACCTGTTCTCGGACCAAGTCGTCCCAGCCATTGCCTCCTTGCCACACCAAGCCCACCTGGTGCGACATTATCGGGAGGTTGCACACGAAACAAACGGCTGTCATCGTCCTGCAAGTAAAAGGTAACCAAATATAACAGTACCACTCTAAGTACAAGCATTAAAAACGAAACCATGCTGAAGCAGTTATTTTTTGAGAATTAATTTTTCTTTTTTTAATTTTTTATTTTTAGTGTGCAATAGTTTTGCGTTTTAGTTGTTGTGTTTTGTTTGAATGCGGAAGTGCGTCAAATTCGTTCAACGTCCGGATGCGAAATGCAACAGCTCGTCGCATTGTGTACATTCTTATGATGCATGGCGGCGGAGCTTTGTCTGTTGCTCAGCAACGAGCCCCTGAAACGAGCCTGCACCTGGCACCTGTATCTGCTGGCAGATGGAAGCTGTTTTGAACTTGAGTTAATTTGTGCCGCGCGGAAATCGTCGGCTCGATAACTGCTCAATAAATCATTGATATGACCTTGAATCAATAGGAGAAACTCCAATTTTCAATCAATCCTCAATATTCATTTAATATGTTCGTTTATGAAATGCTATCAATTTTAATATGATTTGAATTTATTTAATTGACTTGCGAGCCGCAGTTTCATACGACTGGAATAAACTTAGGGTAAAGAGCTTTGTAGAGAAAGCTTTCAGTGTGGTTCTTGCACATGGTTTATCAGTAGAAGGATTTGTCAAAGCCCTTTTCCTGCTTGAAATCGATGTGGATGTTCAAATTGGCCTTGAAAATACCTTCGTAGGTGTTGCGAAAAACCCTGTTGTGAAAACACCTATTATTAATATTGTTGGGATATACATGTATTTGGCTATGACCTATGGTCAATTGCAATAAATTTGATAAATGTTAATGATAATGTTTATAAAATTTGTTCACTGGATTTGCCAGAGATTCAAATAGATTCAAGACCGAGGCGGGATTTGTTGTATTTGCTGTTGATTTGTTGTTGTTGTCTACCTACAACAGTGGAACGTAATTTTTTTTCTCTTATTTGGTTTCTAATTTTTTTCATGTGATAAAAGCATACGGAAAGCCTTGTGCAAAAGTATGAAGTGCAAAAAGTTTTAACTCACATATTTGTGTGCTTGAAAATTATTTTTTATGAAAAGCATGCTGCAAGTTTACGTGTGGTATAATAAAAAGCACATGCAAAGTGTATTGGAATAAAGGTGTATTTCATGCTAGGCTTATAGCTTTCAGAAAGCTTTGGGTTGTTGCAAATTTGTGTGTGCTGTGCTTGTGGTGAATGTGAAAAATGTTTTGATGACAAGTCTAGAGAGAGTGAGTTTATGGAAAGCATATGAATAAAAGCTTAAATTCAAGCGTCGCTTTTCAAAGAAGCTCTTTACTATTTGCTGTTTATAGTGAATTTTATTTTATTTATTTATAGAAGACTTTGACGTGATTTGCTAACTTTTTGCGTATGACGACGCTGGTGCTGGGCTGATCCATGGACCTGTAATGCCGAAGTTTTGACATGGCGCATGGCGTTCTGCGCCTGCAGCACTGCAGAATATCCTTTAATATCCAATCGTTGTGGTTGTTGTTCTTGTTGCAGTTGCTGTTCTTGTTGTTGTTGTTGTCGTTGTCGTTGTAGTTGTTGTCCTTCCTCTGCGCTGGTGTTTGCCTGTCTGTGCACTATGTGAACTATTCACAATTTAATTAACAACGTTCCAAAATGCTTTTGCATTGCTTTCATTTCAAAAATGTTCACTTTTAACTTGTTTGGCTTTTCACCTCAGTTGAGCTTTGTTTCTTTGTTTTTCTGTATAAAATTGCAACTCAATTGAAATGTTGTATACTCTTTCCCATACTTTTCTTCTGTACGAACTTGAGTTTGCTTTCAATTTTCGAACAAGAAAATTTGTCACAATATATCAACACATAATATTTGAAAAAAAAAAACAGTTTTATTTCAAATTGCAAATACTCGAAATAATAATAAGCCTGACTTAAATTTCCATAATGTTAGATGCAACTTATTTGAATTCAGGAATTTGCATGGTATTTTTAACTAAGAATTAGGAACCGTTTTAAATCAGACTATCAGACAATCCTAAGGCTTAGCTGTATACCCTTTTCATTTGTTTGACGCCAAGTTCTTCGTTGAGATTCGAGGGAAGAGTATTTATACCTCGGCTAGCCGAAGTGAATAATAATGCCTTAGCAAATTGCATTTAAAATAAATTAACCTGTTCTGTTTTTTTGGTATTGTCGTTTAACTTCTTTTTTTTTTTGTTAAGTGGGGCAGGGGAATTTGGGAATTTTGCTACACACAGAGACACAGAGATACACTGAAATAAATTGAAGAAAAGAATATTTTGTTGGTTTTAAAACACATTGAGGGGATATTTAATTTAATTTATTTTTCTTTTTTAATATCGAATTATATATAAAATATTTGGGTTGTGGCCAAAACTACGTAAAAATCAATTAAATCTGAGTTTATAAAAAAGATAACAACTATAATATTGTTAAATATGTTTATATATTTATTTGAGTTAACAGCACAAATAAATAAATGAATACAAATCCATTTATAGCGAATTTAATAAGCTACAAATAAGGCATGCGAAATATGATATTGCTTATTATTATAAAGCCTATATTTTGGTTTTGCAGAGCGTGTTGTAATTCATGTATATAAATAAATATATTTTTTTCTCAATCAACTAAATTTTGCAATTTTTATAGGGAAGGGAAGGGGAGGAGGGGCTTGAGTTTTATACGATATCTTACCTTTTTGGTAGCTGTCAATTTTCAAATCTGATAGAATACAAAATAAACAGTTTCTCAGCTTGTCTTTTAACTAATCCGAAAAGTCTTTTGAATTATTCACTGATTGCAATCAGCTGAAAAAGCGAAGCTTACCAGCTTATTTATTGTCTGTCAACTGAGCGAATAACGAGTACTTAAAAAAATTTGAATGAATTCCAATATCCAACTATGAAGAACGACTTTTACGATGAGCTGTCTAAGCTAACTAAAAAAATACTGAAGGAGTCCGCCAGTGCACAAAACCCAATCAAAATGAACCATAAACTTTATTGGGATGTGCAAGTTTGTGGCTGCAAACTTAATAACTGGCAGACAGCCTCACACACATACACACACACACACACACACACACACACACAGATAGAAGGGGTGTGTGTGTGTCTGTGTGAGAGCGAGCGGAAGTTGTCAAGTTGTTGCGTGCGAGTTTCGAGAAAAGTTGGCAGCTACATCGAGTCCTTTTTATTTTTGCCAAGTGTGTTCAAGTTGTTTGTCAAGCACACACACACACACACACAGGAACGCACGCACACACACACACACAGGCACACACTTTTATGGTCGCTGGGACTGGGTTTTGGTTACTCGATAAAATAGTTTATATAGAAAATGAAACAAGAATGCTTGCGTTCAGCGATTGACGGACTTAAACATACCCTCTACTCAGACATACACTGGGAAAAAATAGATTTTGGTAGTAGTTTATTTTTTCCTTTTTCAAATATATATATGTATGATCTATGATTCGAATAAAGGCTTGAGCTATAAAATTGCCACAAATACATTTTTTTTCTTTTTTGTTATATTACTCAATCGGATTTTATATTTATAGAGATTTTGCTTCTATAATCAGTATACAATTTGCAATGGCTTGAGTAAATTATTGTTTTCTCATTTATATATTTATATTTATATATATATCTATTTTTAAGTCCTTGTTTCATGTTTACGTTTTTCATGATCTGATTAATATGCTGACTTTATGGCTGTTACATTCATGTGCAAACATGTATGTTACCCATTCACAATTGTGAAGGGTATGTAACATGATGCTGCTGCTGGTTGTATTGGCCAAGCTGTACCCCAATCGGTCCGCAAGTTGTTAACTTCAGTTGGGCAATCCAATTGCCACCTGGTGGTTGCCTTGCAACGTGTTTCCTTTAATCAATTTGAAGTGCAACGCCAGCTGCAACTGCAATTGCCAGGATAAATCCCCATGCACACACACATACACACACACACACACACACACACACACACACACACACACACACACACACACACACACACACACACACACACACACACAGGAACAAAAGTTGGTTACGCTTTTGACCCGGTTTTGCAATTTGCATTAGCAGTCAAGTCGTGTGGCGCAGTCGAAGTGTGACTCAGTCATGTTTCCCATCTTTCATCCATATATATACATATATATATATATCTACACATACGCCATGATTGAGCTGTGCATACATTATAGTTAACAGAGAGAGAGGGAAAGCGAAAGTGTGCGTACTTAAATACGCTGTAAAACATTAAAAAGAGTGTGTGTTTAAAATATGAGAAGCATCTTAAGTAATTTAACTTAATATAGTTAAACATTAAAAAAAAATTAACAGTCACTTTTGCATAGATAAACTGAAATACTTATAATGCCATTATATACGAAAAGTATGCTATGTTATTTAAATTCTTACAAGGTGACAACCTTGACAACTGTCTGCTGCGATCACAATAGTAAAGACAGACAAGATATTTATCGATAAATAGGACAGCAAGTGTTCACCCTCGAATTTTCTCGAATCCAGCGACTTTCGACAGCGCGTAATTGCCATAAGAAATTTATATCCGAGAAAATAAAGCGAATGCCTGCCTTAAAGTGAAAACGAAACGCGTTTTCGTTGGCTCTTTAAAAATGGAGTAAACGGAATATCAGGAAAGCGACAAGAACATCGAAATTGAAAGTATCACGCGCGAATTACTTAATGTGAGTGTAAGAAATAATTTTGTGTAACACAAAACAAAAAAAAAACACCAAGAAAACAAATTCCTCTAACGGGGATGAAAAAAATAAATAAAAAAATAGAAAAAAATGGAAAAAAATGGAAAAAAATGCCTGCACGTAGAGTCCTTGCCCTGCCTTTGATCTAAATTACCAAACATTCTCAGGTATTTGCCAAGCCAGAAAGCCCAACAACAAAACACACAAAAACAACACAAAAACAACGAATGAAACGAAGATGAATAAGCAGCAACAGCAACGAGCCTTAAATGAAAATGTCAAATGTAACACGAGTGCCAGAGAGAGAGAGAGAGAGCGACAGAGAGAGAGAGAGCTAAAGCAGTTAATCAATGGACTGGCCAACGAGGATGGCCCCCCAACCGCAACCCCTCTCCTGCCTGCCTCCACAGCAATTACATCAAAAGAAAATTGTTGCAGAGTCATTTTTAATGGGGCGCTCAAAAATTAACTAAACAGCTGTTGGCATCCACTGCAAAACCCCCGAAGCCCCGCCCCCTTGTGTGTGGACAAGTGACAGTTGACAGAAGAAGAACAAAATATTTGAGGTGGCCTAGTTTATTAGGACTTGCATTCTGTTATTGAAAGAGATCAGAAATGCAAGGCATTTAGCTGAATTGCTACATTGTTGCATTTGACTTGTTGCAAGCGAAAAGATTTCTCTAAATTCAAGTTGCAAAGTAAAAGTTAAAGTAAACTTTTGACAAACAGCGTTTATGAATAAGACAAAGATATGTGTGGAACATCGATGCGACTTATTCCGATTGTTTGAATAAGATGAGCAAAAGTGGAGTTGATAAACTGTTACTTTGCAATACAAATGTGGATAGCCAGCTCAACAGAGATATTTTTGTTATAAAATTCACAGCAGCTTAAAGAGTTTTGTATACTTTCGTAATTATCGATTTATATTTTTGAATTTGATGTGAATCTAAAGCAGAACTTTAGAACTTTGTCTTTTCATTGGAGTGGTTTCAAATGTCGTTAATTTTGCTCTTGCTTTAATATGTAATCCCTTAAGATATACCAATTTTTCTGCAGTCCGTTTAGCCCAAGAGCATATTTGAATAAATAAATAATTAATGCGGAGAGACGGCACCTTTTTTTTTTTATGGGCACAGTGTCTGGAGTTTCAATGAGCGCAAAGTGAAACCATCAATGGTCAGCACGGGAAGCGTGTTTTGGGTGAAAGAGACAGAGGCAGAGACAGAGAGAGAGAGAGAGAGGGAGAGGAGAAGGGTTTATAATGCTCGCATCCGGAACTATATGGATTTGTGCTGATGATGCTTCTGGCTGTTGTCTGTGGACTGGATATGACAGACAGAACGACAGACAAACAGGTGCAGCCCAAAAGTTCCATTTCCTTTCAAATACACTCAAAAAAAAAAATATACATATTGAAACCAGCAAGATTGCAGACTAAAAACTGAGTTTTTATGTACGTAGATTGTATTATTTATTTTTTTTTTCAGTGCATCTCACTGCTGGCAGCTGCTGACAGCAAAATATAATTTCCGCTGACAATGCGACACAGAACCACGGGGAGACCGAAAGAAAGCGAAAGTGGACAAAGGCGAATGGGAACGGCAACTGAAACTGGAACAAGAACAATAACAAGAACAGGAACAGAAACGGCATAATGGGCGCTCCACGGGTGGGATTGGGGGTTGGCAGCTCCATTGAACATGCAGTTAATGAGCTGCTCGACAAAGCTTTAAGCTTTGCCAAATTGCATTTTTCAAGGACCAAAGCCTGAAATAATAATAACTTTAAGTTTGTAGCATTAATAAAAAAATATCAAGAAATAAAATATGAATATCTGAATTTTGTTGTTTTTTTTTAATTTTCATTGAACGATTTCTAAATAATAATTTTTGTAAAACTTTGTATGCAAAAGAGTCTTCTGTAAAGTAGCTTGAAAAAATAAACAGAGATACGTTTATCGAAAGACTAATCTGCCCCGAAGTTGTTGCCTACTTAAGCACCCAGCAATATGTATACCCTGTGCATTTCCCGTTGCGAAGAAGTGTATATTGGTTTTGGCTGGGACTCATTTGAATTTCCTATTTTCTTGATTGATGTATACAATGCGTATAATAAGTAGAATCTCCATAATTCATTGTATTTTTACACATTGCTTCTTTGTATGATTTACTTCTGTCGTGAGCTAAGCTTAGATACTTAGACTTGTGGTTTGGAGAATACATATTTTTGGGCGCCCTTGTAATGTCTGAGTGCGGCCCTGGATTGCGACTGCATCTGCGAATATAAACTTAGAAAAAAATCGGACGGACTTTTAGAAATTCGCCAAAGAAAGACCATATTTTTTGGATTGTCGATTTAGGGCAAGTATTCTAATTATTTAGAAATCATTTACAAAAAATAGAAAAATATTCAAATATTTATGGCGATTTTCATTTTGGGGAGATTTTTAATTTGAGTTGATTTTCTAAATTTAAGGCCGATATTCTTTTGAGTGTATAGCATAATTGGCAACTGACGTCAAGCACAGACTCGACAGCCATTATGCAAATCAAGCGAAAAGGCGATGCCAAAACATTTAAGCCGTTTTAGCTTAGCCCCACCCCCACCCCACCCCCGCCCCTCTTCCTCCCCGTCGAACTGCCAACAAAGTCTTTGCTGGGCAGCTAACTTGCCCCTTTGGCTCTTTTTGTTGCTGGAAGGGGCTTCAAATCTAATTTCCTTTTGGCATACGCCACCTTAGCGACAACAATAGCCTTAAGTTCGTACGTGTGTGTGCGTGTGTGTGTGTTTTTGTTTATGTGCATGCATAATTCAAGTGCACACAGAGCTAAAGCTGGAGGGGTGGAAGTGGGGGAGGAGTACTGTTGCTCAGGTGATCTTAAAGCAACAAGATTCGCGGCACAAATCGCGTATAAAAGATGTGAGAAGAAGCAAACAAGTGAGAATTTTGTATTTGGGCACAAAAATTTGTAGCACGTAAGTTAAGTTAAGTTGGTTATTAATATTATATATTTAATTTAGATAAAAATTATATTGCCAAATAATATATATATTTAATTTAGATAAAAATTATATTGCCAAATCACTTGCAATCGGTTAAACAATTAAAATTAAAATAATCGTTTAAGCAGCAGGCAAATTAATTACAATCATTTAACCAACTCAATTGGCAAATAAGCAATAAGGTCAGAAAAGAGAGGGGACCGCGCAAAAGGAGTCACGCTGTCAGCTGCACAGGACGTTAACACACTGAGAATGATAACCCCCCGCAACCGGGCATTGGAAGTCAGTTTTGCAGTGCTGGCAACTCTTAAACCAAACAAAGGACCACATCGTCTGCTCGCTTACTTGCCAACAGGTCCAAAATGAAATTAATTATAGTTACGCACACAGCTGCCATGACTCAGGGGCGTGCAACAAACATAAGTGAACCAAAGGTTGGCGAGGGGAAAGTGGTGGTTTGGGGGGGGCATACGACTCTGGCAGAATCGTTATCTTTCTCTCTTCCTCTGCCTATCTCGGTTTCGGTTGTTGAGCTTCTCTATTGTATTCTATTGCTGCCCGCATAGCTTAAAAGCGGTTTCTAGACTAGAATTTACTATAGTATGCTCTTTTCCTTAACAGACAGAGGGAGAGACAGAGAGCGAGAGAGGCAGAGGGTTGGGGCGAGAGAGAGAGAGCGAGATACTATTATTAAATAATTCTTGGTCTGCTTGGGTCTTTCCTGCGTTTCACCAATTTAACTTTATTTCATTCTTTACTTATTTTCATTTTCACCTTTAATTTTAATTTAATTATTACATTTTTATTTTATATCATTTCATTTGGAATTCATTCTTAGTTTTCGAAAAATGGTGGACTCTATTTAGGCCAGATTAAATTGATAAAAATTGTGTGTTTATTGATTAAATCTTAATCTTAGGTAAATGAGAACATATTTTTAAGCAGTTAACTTCTGCAATTAAAAATGACTTTAATTATAGTTCAATTGGGAACTTACATAATTAAAATCAGAAATAAATAACTCACTGCGAGTACTTTATTATTTTTGATACAAGAAACTGCTGGAAATGTCTGAGTGTTTTGTATATCCAACTGCGAGCTAAAATTCAGTTGTCAGCTGAACATCTCCGATCTGCAAGGGTATTTAATCTTCAGTGTGTCCTACTTCCGAAAAGCTGAGCTCAACTCAGCCTCAACTCATTGGCTAACTAAGTGTCTGGCAGGCTGGCAGCCTGGTAGTCTGATAAGTATTTGTAATCACGCCTCGGCATCCGATGTTTGTCGTGTCTGTTGTTGTCCTTTGTGGCCCTGAACTTTTAATTAATGCATGCGAGTGCCTGAGTCACAGAGTCAATAAGCCCAGCCAACAATTCTAGCCAACAATTCAGCCGTTTCCCGCTAAATATTAAACCATGGGTTTCATGTTGTACTCTTTGCTGCTGCTCTTCTCTTCATACAATTTTCTTTTGCGTGTTGCGCCTTATATGCCTCCCCCCTCCAAAGTCTCCCTCCCATATTTGTAAGCCCCTCCCAACAATCTTCGCCCCAAGCACTCCACTGCGCGTTTGCTTGTTTACTTTTTATATCAAAAACTTTTACGAGCTACAAAATACGCTGATGCTGAGCGCCTAAAAAACAAACAAATGTTGCGCCGAGAGTTGTTGTTTTTGTTTTCATTCACTGCGAAGGCGGAGGCACAAAAAATAAATAAAAATAAAATTGATAGCATGCTTTTTGGGGTCTTCCTTCGTGAATCAGCCGCAGCCGGCGTTGGTGGTTGGATGATTGGGTGGTTGGGAGCTGCGAGGGTCGTGCTCTAACAATGATCCAACTTCCAAGTTGCCAAGCATCAGAGGCCTCAAAATGGCGACTTTAATGACAATTATAGGCATTGTAATTATCGCCGTTTAACTAAATTAAAGCACTTTAAGTGCGTGTGTGTGTGTGTGTTTGTGTGTGTGTGTGTGTATTGGAGAGCGGGTGAGTGGATTGGAATTTTAATCCTTTGCCGTAAATCAGAGGCAAGCAGGCATAATAGCATTTCAGGACTAGTTCATTATTTAAAGTGTGCAAAAGCAAAAGTTTGATTTCGTTGTGGATTTTCAGTTTGCGTACATTTTTTTGTTGATACCCTGTAAAGTTGTGTAAATGTGTGCCACAGACAACCCGTTTTCAATCCCATAAGCTATTGATTTAGGGGCAAACATTTATTTTATTTATTTAATTCGAATCTACTTTAAAGGGAAATTACAAATATTAAATTTGAATGAAAATTTACGATCCCTGCTTCTCCACCTCTAACTCCCCTTTTTCTGTCTCTATCCTTATCTCTGTCCTATCTTGTCTCAATCCTATATGTATATCTATATCATTATCTACATCTATATCTATATCTATATCATTATCTATATCTATATCTATATCTATATCTATATATATATATCTATATCTATATCTATATCTATATCTATATCTAAATCTATATCTATATCATTATCTACATCTATATCTATATCTATATCATTATCTATATCTATATCTATATCTATATCTATATATATATATCTATATCTATATCTATATCTATATCTAAATCTATATCTATATCATTATCTATATCTATATCTATATCTATATCTATATCATTATCTATATCTATATCTATATCTATATCTATATCTATATCTATATCTATCTATATCTATATCTATATCTATATCTATATCTATATCTATATCTATATCTATATCTAAATCTATATCTATATCTATATCTATATCATTATCTATATCTATATCTATATCTATATCTATATCTATATCTATATCTATATCTATATCTATATCTATATGTATATCATTATCTATATCATTATCTATATCTATATCATTATCTATATCTATATCTATATCATTATCTATATCTATATCTATATCTATATCATTATCTATATCTATATCTATATCATTATCTATATCTATATCTATATCTATATCTATATGTATATCATTATCTATATCATTATCTATATCTATATCATTATCTATATCTATATCTATATCTAAATCTATATCTATATCATTATCTATATCTATATCTATAGCTATATCTATATCTATATCTATATCTATATCTATATCTATATCTATACCTATATCTATATCTATATCTATATCTATATCTATATCTATATCTATATCTATATCTATATCTATATCTATATCTATATCTAAATCTATATCTATATCTATATCTATATCATTATCTATATCTATATCTATATCTATATCTATATGTATATCATTATCTATATCATTATCTATATCTATATCATTATCTATATCTATATCTATATCTAAATCTATATCTATATCATTATCTATATCTATATCTATAGCTATATCTATATCTATATCTATATCTATGTCTATATCTATATCTATATCTATATCTATATCTATATCTATATCTATATCTATATCTATATCTATATCTATATCTATATCTATATCTATATCTATGTCTATATCTATATCTAAATATATATCTATCTATTGGATAAATATAATGGAAACGTAAGGCGTATGTTTTCAGTTGTGTTAGTTTGTAGCTGAATATATAAAAGAAAGGGCATCAAATGGGCATCTGGTCTAAAATTGATGTGCTTGAAAAGCGATTGTAATGACTGATGCCCAGCTATTAACTGTAAAAGGTGAACGCCAAAACCAGTAAAAATGTGAGGAAAGGGGTGGGTGAATGTAATACAGAAGAAAGGACCATAAATTCCCGGCTGTTGCCAGGAGAGACCAGAAGTCCCTTTAGGCAGACAAAAAAAAAAAGAAAAGAAAATCAAAGTGGGCAATGCAAAACATTTCAATAATGAATGCAAAATACAAAAATAAGAATAAAAAGAAAATCAGAGCAGAGGCATAAGTTTGTGTGTGTGTGCATGTGTGTTTGTGTGTGCAGCGAGCCATTTTATGTTAACAACTTTCTTGGCCCAAAGCGTTTTTCATCAAGAAACAAGAAGCAAATACGAGACTTTATCATCATTTTGTTTATCATTAACAACTCGTCAGGAGCACCATCATCATCATCATGATGTTAAGGATAATGCTCATGATGATTACTTTCAAGTGTGTGCCATATGTCACACACACATACGCACACACACACACACTCACGTACGCACAACAAATAGAGCGCACCAACCGTGTCTGCCCCAAAATCATGATAATAATAATACAAAAATAAAATATAAAATAAAGTAAGGTAACAAAAAATACCAAAAAATAAGAAAAAATCAAAAAAGGAAAAAACCTGAAAATAAGCAAAATAAATAACAAATCAGTTTTTTATTCCAGACGCCAGATGGCGCTTTGCACGCTGCCTGAGCACAAAACTTTATGAACCATAAAAGCAGGTGGCAAATCGACACAAAGGCACGCGACGTCCTTTCATGCTTTTGCCTTGGGTCCTTCGCTTCTACCTCCTCCTCCCCATCCTCCTCATCCTGCTCTTCCCGGAGGATACAAAAAAAAGAAAAAATAACTGGTGGATCTACGTTCGCATATCATTCATCTCTGCTTAAAATGCCATTAGATTGCATATGTTTAAGTTATTTTTATGCCCAGCGAATGGGTTGTTCTTCTGTATGTTGAATGTTGAATGTTAACCCTTGTCTGAGATTTGTTTTTGGTCTGAGAACAAGAACAAGAAGGTGGTATCGAGGGCAGGCCAACCAAAAGGACCCGAAACATATTTGCACAATTTGCTCAACTTTCAAGGAAATGTTGTACAAATTATGATATGCTCCACAATTATTATTATTGCCCCATAGTTATACAAAAAGTTTTCACAATTTGATAGCTTGGTTTAAAATTTTAAGTGTTCCAAAAAAATTAATGATTCTCTTTAGATTCTTAGCAGTTCAAAGGGTATTTAGACTTCGGCTCAGTTGACTTAATATTCAGTTTTTTTTGGTTGGGTTGTGAAGTTGTAGGAAAAAACTTTGCATGTTTTTCATTGCCCAAAAAGATGATGAAAGCCGAGAGTCGAGAGTTGAAAACTGAGAGTTCTCAGTTTAAGTGGCGTGGAGAGAAGGTGCTGGGGGTTGTTGCCGGGGCTAAATAGGGTAAGAGAGAGAGAGAGAGAGAGAGAGGGCTAGTGAAAAGGGCAAAGGGCAAAGGGAGCAGAGATATGCACAAACTGAGATTTTTGTAGGGCAGTTTTGCGGCTTCGGTTCTCAGTTCATCATTATGCGTTCCAGGTCTTAACTTGTTGTTGTTCTTGTTCTGCTGATGGCCACGTTCAAGGGTTGCCCGCAAGCAACAACAAATAAAGTTGAAATTTTGAGAGATGTAGCGATGTGGCACAAATGGCTTTTCCTAACTTCCAAGTCACACACAGAGAAAAATACTATTTTAAATGCCAAAATTCCTAACTACGTCTTCCATAATTACGTACAAATCGCTCTTAACCTTTAAGAGCCATTAAATAATTCCTTGTGGGAAAATGTACTTTACCTAACGTAGACATTGAAAAATGTATATTGAATTTTGATAGTGGAAAGAATGGCTGTCACTCAATATTTACATTGGTTTTTGTCAATTTTGTTTCCATACTTAACATTCAGTCAATGTCAATTGGCGAAATTAAAGTAAAAAACAAGAGAATAAATTAAAATACATGAAAATGAATTAGTATTCAATGAATCCGTAATTAATGCTTAAATAAACCAAACAATTGTCTTCCGAGCCATATGGAAAACTGGCTAACTTAGTTGCTCACCATATGCCTTGGGTGTAATATTAAAGTGTGTGAGGTTAGGTGAGGGTGTGGTTTACTTTGATATGCTGATAAGGCTAAGCTCAGCTAACAGTTTGAGTAACAATTCCACTTTGATGTTTCATCTCAAAGCTTGGTTTTTTGTTTATTCTCCAGCTCACCTGTCAAACATACTTTGTGCTACGCTCCTTCTGCATGTTTATGCATATGCTCTGCAAATTTATTTTTGTTTTTGTGTTTTCCTGACGGGAGTACGCATATCAAAAAAGGACTGACAGTTGGAGAGGGGCGTGTCAACGCCCATTGGATTGCTGTCCGGCTTAATTTATGCCGGTCGACGCATTCGCACAATGGACGCTGACAGGAAATCCAGTCCGGAAATTCGTTTGAGAAAATTGTCGAGAAGTGTCAGGAAAAAAACCAAAGCTCTCCCCTACTAAGCGACGCAACGGACAAAAAACATTTACAAATGCTCTAGTCGAGGGAGTTCGACTAGAAGATATCCTGTACACAAGGCAGTCTTCTACAATTTCTCCTGTATTTCTTTAAGGATTAACACTCGTATTTAGTGTTAGTTTGATTAAGTTGTCTTGGAAAGCAGGAAAGTTAGTTGGTGTCGCATTTGCACAATGATAAGAGGGAGACAGAGAGAGGGAGAGAGAGAGTAAGTTAAATCTATCTATCTATAAGTAAATGAAATGTTGCCCAAACAAGTAGCAAATTGACCAAAGTTGCTGCGTGGGAGGAAAGCACCTTGAATACCCACGACAAGACGCAAGGCAACTTAAAAGAATTGCTCAACTATTTGAAAACAATGTGCGTGTGTTGGTCCGGTAAAGCGGGTAGGGGGAGGGTGGGGTGAATGAAGGTATAGGGAATACGGAGAGATGGCGAGCAATGGATCCCAAGCGGAAACCGGATATGCTGGATAATCGAAACACTTGAAAAAATGAAACGAAGTTGTTAAACTTGTAGCAATAAGTTTGAAAGGGACAAACACACCCACACACATGCACACACACACACACACACACACACACACACACGCACATGTATGTTTTATGAACAGCGATAAATGTTATTAACTTGGCCAAAACTTTTGTAATTGAACGAACGAGCGACTATCCAGATGCAAACTGGCACAAAAGCCAACTGAGAATTGGCCCCAACAAACATTTATGGCATTCATATGGCACTCGGCTCTATTCGCATATTGTATTCACATTCGGCATTTAAATGGCCCAACAGCAGCTCATTTAATCCAAACTTGAGCTAAGAGCGACCGCAGTGAACAGGCGTGAACAGTCTGTGTGTGTGTGTGTGTGTGTGTGTGTGTGTGATTGAGGGGGTACCCCTTTTATATTAAGTTAATCGATTTAGCTAAAGCGAACCTTTGCGTTAAATGGCCAATCCACTTGTAGACTGGGCTTGAAACTGATTTAATGCTCTTTTGGTGTACATTTTTTTATTATTTTTTTTTTAGGTGTTTTTGTTGTTGAGTTTTTTTTTATTATAATGGTGAATGTTATATATTAAGGTTTATTCATTTATTTTGCAGTGCAACAAGTTCAAAAATTGATTTGATTGAATAGATTCTGAATCAGTTTATTTTATTTGGTATTTGGTTATATTAGTGGATTATATTATTATATATATTATTATATTATATATGTATAAAAATATAACAGATGTTTACATAAATGACAACAGGAAGCAACACATCAGAGCTATTTAAGCTGTTATCGGAGCGAAGTCCAACTTAATTCCACACATTTTTCCACTTTTCGTACACTCCACACGCTTAATGGAAAGCAAATTCAGCTTAAAATTTATGAAATTATTTACATTTGGATTATTCCAAATGCACTTAGTTGAGCTGCTCTAGGGAATTAAAATAGTTCTTAGTTGCTCAACAAAAAGAACAGATTTTCTTGGAATTAACAAGAGGGAGAGATAGAGAAACAGAGAGAAAAAAAGAGAGAGAGAGAGAGACATACACATACATTTTAATTATCATAATGATAATTGCCTTTGCGCAGAGTTCTCGGGTCTGCTTGAGTCCTTAAGTCCTTACACTGATTAGCATTTGATTTAGTTTGCTTTTTTCGTGGGTACTGAGAAGGGGAGTGGTGGTTGGGGGAGGAGGGAACCTAATTTGTGTGGCACATTGTGGGGCACAATGTCTATTTAATATTTGATCGCTTAACGACTGAACGAGGGTAGCGAGACTTGTCATTTGCCTTTGATGTATATCCCGTGCCTAATTGGATTGAATCGTTATTAAGTATACACAATGTTGTAGCAAGATTTTCAGATTATTCTTAATATTAATTGCGTACTTGTGTACTCTATATTGCATTGAAAGTAGATATCTACGAGTCCATAAGGCAGACATAGATATTTATAAACATATTTTCTTAATCAGCATTCGTCCACCTATATGTGCTTTAAAGCTATCCTAATGGAACTCGGAATGTGGCTATATATGATTCTCAACACCCGATAGAAATAATCCATCTAATTTTTTAATATACTGTGACTGAATCCTTATCAAGTATACGCAATGCTGTACAACGATTTTCAGCTTACTCTTAATATTTATTTCGTGCTTGTAGACTCTATATTGCACTTCAAATAATCAGCATTAAATCTACTTAATCTACTTCCGAACTACTTAGCTACCCATAGTAATAATCTGCCAATTTTTGAATAAATAATGCGACTAAGATGTCGCTCTGCGAGCGTATATTATATTCGGCATATCCTGTTGCCTTTTCATCTTCATCTTCATACTTTGTCAGTTTATCATTTAGTTAGTGTATGCAAATGATGCTTAAATAAGTTACGGCATTGACGCTGTCTGCAAATAATTAAAATATGCTGGCATAGTCAAAAAACATTAGAAATGAGAGACGAGGCAGCATAAAACACGCAAAACTAATTGATAAATATGCAAATTTAATAGACTGAAAGCGAGCATTTGCATAAATCTGCAAAAGTGCTAAAATAAATAAATACAATTTGCAAAGCCGAAGCTCCAACCCTATCTTCTCCTCACTATTCCTTTCTTTTCACCCGCATAAGTAAAAAATAGTTTCTCGACTTGAAATATGCACTGTTGTCCCCTTTTGAGCTGCGACTGTTTTATGTTGTTTTCAAAATAAATTTCACAAGCAAAAGCCACAAGCTTAACCTGCTGATTATGGTCTTCGTGGCCAGCGAGAATTAGTTGAGGTTCTGTTTATCTACTCCCTCGCCCCTCTATCACTCTCATTCTTGCTTTCTGAAGCCACAAGTCCTTGATTTATAAACCACAACTTTAACCCCGTTTGCCACCCACATAATCTTCTTGCAATTGCTCACAACAAAGAAATATTGTTTGGGAAAAATGTTCAGTTATTTTGTTCACTATAATGCTTTCACCAAAGCTGTGCTGAAAACGTCCATACAATTCTTAAAGTGAGTAAATAAATTCTAGTGCTGATATTTGCTAAAATCAAGGAAAGGCTAGTTGCGACTTTGTTTAGCAACAACAAAATGTTAAGTAAAGAAACGCAGATTTACTTTTTATGTGTGTTAGAAAAAATATTGAGAAATAAGCTAAGATTACTATCTACTTAACTATTAAATTGTTTAAGATATAGAGTAGAACATCCACTGAAGTTATTGTTGGGTGTTTCTCTATTTCAATTAATATAACCTGGCATCTTTTTGATTTATATTCCCTTCATGTTGAGCCAGAGTTTCTATTAATATGTGCTGTATTATGTAATATTGAACTTGCTTATCTGGATTAGTATCCAAATTAACTAATTCGAACTAACCTTCTCTGAGCACCTAGCAGGCCAATTTGAATCAATTCGATAATATTTATAGTACACACCCCTCTTAAGCAGCAGTCATGTGTACAGATAGTCTTCTCATGTTACAAAATATATTTGTTTTTGAGCTGTTGCGATGTGAATTGTAAATTAAATGAGGGGTAATCGACTGTGGATGCATTTGGCCAAACAAATCAAGTCAAGAAACACATATAAATAACTTTGAAGAGATTGCGCATACGACCCGCAAACCCAAAAACCATACAACAAACAATTTGTTTCACTTGAGTTCAGCTGCACTCAAAAAAAAAAAATAAATAAATTAAATAAATGACTTCAATTTCAATGAATGAATTCCTTTTCAAAGTGCAGAAGCCAAAAGGAAAAAAATATACAAAACTATAATAAGAATAATAAATAAAAATCAATAATCAATATAAAAAAAGTAAGTCAAATTTTATTCTTTCTAAAATTTAGAAATAGTTTTTATAGTTTAGTCTCTTTTTAAACAGCAGAAGCTAAAAAGAGAAGAATAAATTCAAATAAGAAAGCTGAAAAAATAAGAAATAAGGAATATTTTTTCTGAGTGTGAGCCTCTCTCTCGCTTACTTCCTCCCTCTCTCTCTCTCTTTCTCTCTCTTTCTCTCTCTCTGTCTCTCTCGCTGTCTCGGTCTCAGTTCGAATGTTTACTTCTGTTCAATATGCGTGTTTATTAAAGTGCACATTATTTGCATACACGAGTGACTTTCGTAAAGACATAGAGCCTTGCCAGTTATCCGGTATCTTCTTGGCTAACACAAATGTTGCGGCGTATTTTGCATATTTTCACGGGCGGCGAAGGAGGAGGCTGGAGGAGTCGACAGACGAGGCAAGTTTCGACGAATTTGGTGTTTAGTCAGTTGTGAAAAACGCTACAAGCCACATTCAGTGGAATCTTTTGCCACATTTTGCTAATAAACTCATCAGCGGGCAAACTGAGGAGTTTGGAAATCGAATGGGCGTTGGGAGTTGGACAACATGGAAAGCAAATATAATATCGCTTCTCTCAGAGATTGTGGAACTTTCGGGTCAGTCATCCGTCCAGCTTTTCCTGCGTTTGGGCATATCAAAGGCAAAATAATAAATGAAATACGAATGCGAGTGAAACGTACAAATGAAATGCTTTCACAAGTGATGCTTCCTATGCCCTATAAACTTAGTTGAAGACTGTTTGGGGGATATTGCACATTTTACAATTTGTATTGAATACAATATATTTATCAACAGTTATCCAAAATGTAATTAATCATTATTTTAAAGCATATCATACGATTGCACTTAGCACATATAAATATAAAGAAGATGAATAACTCTGGTAGATCTCGATATAGGGTATCTTTGACTACTTTCAAGTCCTGTTCATTTACATATGCTGCAGTAAGCTCTTCAAATCAAATTTCACGTTATCGTATTAGATCAAGTTAAAGTGTTGTGTTCAGAATGTACCGTTTTTGTTTTGAATTTGGATTTGGATTTGGGTGCAGGAGCAAAGGAAAACACTTCAATTTTCATTCATTAAACTTCATTGGCTTTTAGAAATATACATTGTGAATAATATGGTGAGTTACCCTTGTCAAACGAGTGGCGAATTTCTAAAATTCAAAGCGATATGGATGATTTGATGATTGACTTTAGTATAGTTTACTTTAATTTTGTTTCCCGCTGGCGCTTTAGGAACATTTACACATTGAAATATGTTGGCAACTGTCGTATATGGCTCTATTCATCTCAGACATGCACAGCTCTGTCCTATGTCTTATGACATCTGTCTTCAAGTATTTTACAGCCTTATGTTTTTCAGTCATGATTTTACGTTTGTTTTCACTTTTAACTGTTGCCAGGCCCGCTGTGTGTGTGTGGGTGTGTGTATGTTTGTGTGTATTTACGTGCACTGGCATTTTACAATGCGTGTAATTTGAGCGCTCGTAAAATGGGCAACAAAAAAAGAATTTAAGAAGAGAAGCAGCAGCAACAGCTTTTTACTGCCCCACAGTGCTGAATGTCCTGTTTGCCATTTGGTCCTTCGTCTTTCATTATTCCATAAGCTTCTCTTGCATTGTTTCATTGTATTCATTTTTCCACACTGCTGCTGGCAACATTTTCCCTTTTAACGGCCAGCTTCAATTTGTGTGCCATGAAAATTGCATTCAAAAAAACCGAAAGTTGCTCCATTTTTTATGCGAGCGCGAACTGCAATTGTTAACTCCTCCTCTGTCTCCACCCTCCTCTATCTATCTTCCTTTCCTTCTCTTTGTGTGAAGCCGCAAGTCGTTAAGTAACGAGGACTCACTATATACAAGTACGAGCGCTGCAGCCGAGTGAGCCCGACTACGATATACTCTAACCCTAGCTGTTAAATATATTCGAATTTTATTGGCATATTTCCCTTTTAAAAGTTGTGCACCCAAATGTGAGCTGCAAGTCTGCAAGTGCCTCTCTCTCTCTCTCCTATTTTGATGAAATTTGGGCATTTGATCAATTATATTAGAAGATTCTGCCTTTAAAATTGTGGCACTTATTGTTATCGGAATTTGAAATATATCGATGTTCGAGGCAGTTATCGATAAAATAAAGCAAACTTGATCTGCGCCGGGTATACGAGAACTTATATTCTCTAGCTCTTAGCGTGTTCATACAGACAGACGGACATGGCATTATCGACTTGGCTGTTGATCCTAAACAAGAATATATATACTTTATAGGGTCAGAGATGCTTCCTTCTGGCTGCTACATACATTTGCACAAAACTTTTATACCCTTTTTACCCATTTTTAATGGGTTCATGGTATAAAAAGTTAAGTTTTTTATTCACCTCTTAATTTTCAACAAAACTGCTGAAAACTGCATAACCTCAACCGGAACATTTACGCATTAAATACCTGAACATAACTGGAATCGAAATTCGAGTTCAATGTGGAAATCATAGTTCGTAAGAACTAAGAATTTAAGCTGTTTTGCAATCGGATTTATTGATGAAGATTTTGGTTGCTGATTGCTGTTTTTCCCCGTTTTCAGTGTAGTCGCACACAATCCTCTTAATGCATTCAGATGCGTTCGCAATGCTATCTAAAGCTTATCATTCTCTCTCTCTCTCTCTCTCTCTTTCTCTGTCTGTCTATTTCCGCAAACGTTTGGTATCTGCTTTCAGGGGCACACGCAAGATAGACAGACAGACTGACACACGAGTGGAAATAGGGCCACAGAATTGTGGCACACACTGTATGAGTCCGCTTGAATGGAACCTGAAGCCCTTTAACGGGCCAACTGGGCACTTGAATGTTATTTCAGATCGAAACACCCCCAAGTCCACGGACGACGTTCAACTGTGTGTCCATCAACTACATTTCAATTAAAGCACTTGTCGGTATCTCTGTCTACCTCTCTGTCTCCCTCTCTATCCCTCTCTATCTCTCTCTCTCTCTCTCTTTGAAGTGCGACACTGGGCAAACTATTTATTTGTTGCAACTATGCACCTAACATCTACTAAATGTCCCTAATTAGAGTGTACTACTATGTAAGATATTGAGTGTAGAATATTTTGTATCAATTTGTTGAATTTGTCTTTCTAGTAAATTCAGCAAATTTTTGGGCTGGGCTCAAAATTGTGTCTTGAGTTAATCATTCAAAATTTTCGAAGAACAATTTCGTTTAACTGCCGCAAAAATTATACACTTGTTCTTGTTGTTGTTGTTATCGTTTTCTAGGAATCTAAGTAATCTGGGCAAGTTGAGTTTCCAGCTTTAAAATTGTTAAGCAGCTTTCACAAAATGTTTGTGTTCTGCTTTGCAGACGTCAGCAATCCTTGAAAGAAAATCTCTGTATCTTTCTCTCTCTTTCTCTCCGTCTCTATCTCTATCTGTATCTCTATCTATATATCTGTCCTGTGGACCACAGCTAAATTAAATTGTTGCTCTGTTCATGTTCGAGAGAGTCTCGTAAAGGAATAAACTTTGCCTTTCACATTCACTTCTGCTATCCTTCATTTCTTGCTGTCCTTTCACACTTCCATTTATCTAGCTGCTTTATGTGTGTGAACTATAAAAAAAATGGTAAAGCGTTATGGCCACAAAATTTGAGTCATAAAAATAACCGGGGTCGTCAAGTAGCTCTCGCTTATTAATTGCTGCCATGTCGGATCACATTAAACAGTGTGTGTTAGTGTGTGTGTATGTGTGTTTGTGTGCGTGCGTGTGTGTGTGTGTTTGTGTTTGTGTGTTTGAGTGTGGTTATCAAAGTCGATGCTGCAACAGCAGCAACAGCATCGAGTTGCCTGTCAGACCCGTTATTAAAAACTGCCAAGATATAGGAACAGCAAAGCGAAACAGGCAGCGCTTGAGCCTGGCAGAAAGGCATTAACCAGTCGTTGGAGCACATCTCCCCATCCTCATTTCCAGCCACAGCCCGCAGCGCCTGCTCCTGCTCCTGTTCCAGCTCCTGCTCTGCTCAGTACAGCTGCAACAATACCAAACAACAACAATAACAAAGATGTAAAAAAGCGCTACGCATAGCTGTTTGTTGAGCAATCAGTAGGCAGTCTGATCTGTATATCACGAATTTTATATACTCTACAAAAAGTTGAATGTCTCTTTTACCCCGAATCCATCAACAAAAGAGTCAATCTTGCCAAGTCCGTTTTTCTGTTCTGTTTATCTTCGTAAATTAATAGCTCTTTCATCGTTTAGAATCGATTCACGATATCGAAAAATACATAATTTGATATATATATATATATATATGTTTTCCAATGCGTATATATTTATGAAGAAACACGCTAAAAATACTATATTCATATTTACCATTTATACAGGAGGAATGCGCAAGCATTCACTGACATCGATAATTATCGATAGAACTTTAGCTAGAAGCTTAGTTGTTGACGCGCACATCGAAGCTAAGCTCATAATTAAAAGACTGAGAACTTTAAGGACAGATACAGTTGTTAGGGTATTGGAGAACCGACGAAAACAACAGTAAAAACCAAAACGTCAAATAATAATAACTGGAAATTTTAAGGATATGCCCCGGCAGGATTTTCATATCGCTTAAGCATTTCCTTCCGTTTCGACTGATTCGTTTCATGCGCCATTTCCTGTTTACTTGTTGCTGTTGTTTTTCTGCGACGCCGTTTCTTGTTATTGCATTAGCATTCATCTTATTATTATTTTTATTTTTATTATTGTTACGCATGAGCTTATTTTGTACCAGCTCAGCTATACACTTGAGATTTATTGGAATGAATTGCAAGGACTTGCCCAACCTGATTGCCGGATGCTGCGTGCAGCCCGCATCCTGAAAAAGTTGGCTTCATTGGCTTTCAAAAGGTTTTATCGGTATCGAAAGGCTTCATTAGCATAATACTTTGCGATCATATTGCAGCATGTTGCAACATGCTTCTTGTTGTGGTTGCTGCCGCTGCCTCTGCGAAGACACAGGAGTAATTGATTATAAATGTCATTATTATGGAATTTTTTCGATGCCAAGAGCAAAGAGTGAGGTTCCTCTAAATTGATTATTATTATAATGAAAGAGCCCACGAATCTCAAAAACTAATAGACCTTAAACTCTGAAAGAAAATTACTTCAATGGGTTCAGGGTATAGTTCCACTAAAAATAGAAATTATATCCTTTCTTTAGTTTGTAACATTTGGAAATGATTGTAAGCAATTTTAAAGTACTCTCTTCAATATTTAAGCTTTAAATATTTATAATATAATTTACTCAATTTAAATAAAAGAGTATTTTCTCATTAGTGACTTGTGCCTAATTAAGTAAGTCGTTTCACTTTAAAACATTAGCCTTCAATTTATTAATTTAATATTGGAATTTAATTGCAAGTGTTTTATACGCCGATGTTGTTATTTTGTGTCAGTAAACGCATTAATTTTGTATAATTGTAATTGTAATTGTTATTTCTATGACCGGCTAATTATTTGAGGAATTTGCCAATTTATGAGGACGACAAAACGAAACGGACAAAAGTCCAGTAAAGAAGAAGTCGAAGACGAAGGAGAATTTACTGGCATTTAAATATCTTAACACCCTTGCAGAGAGTATTATAATTTTGTTGTGAAATTTGTAACGCATTGAAGGAGACACCTTCAGGTAAGTATCTATATTCTTGATAAGCAATACGGTTATTCGATATAGCGATAGCGAAATTATTGAAACTTTTTTTGACGATCGGTTTGTTTTTGAAATTTATTAATTATGATGTCGACAGTTAAAGTTAAACTCCGTCTGCAAGGGTATTTTGAAAAGTCGGTGTGCCCAAGTTAGCCGGTCTTCCTGGTTTTATTTTACAAGCGCTTGAATGTTTGATTTGTTATTTTGTTATTTGTTCGACGGCATGGAATGTAATACAGTCACCCTAAATGCCTGGAGATTGTGGGCTAGGCGACCCTAAGAGGAGATGGACGGTGACGGGGCTGGAGATGGAGATGGTCGCTTAGCTTTAAATAAAGGCCTGAGTATCTCAATTTGTTTCAATTAATGCTCGTTTAATGAGCGGATTTTTCAATGAACAATTTATTTGAGCTTCCGAGGGACAAGTGCAACTTCAATTTCAACTCGAACGAAACCCCTGAGCCAGGGTACACACATTTATATTCGTTTGCTTAAGTGGATGTATTTGTTAGAGTATCCTTGCTGTGACCCCATGGCCTTAATTTTGGGTCCTACTTGAGAAATTTCAATTTTAATTTTAATTTCAATTTAACCTTTTTTTTTTACCGTTTAATACGATTTTCTTGAGTCCGAGCGCCATTGACATTAATATTGGTCTTTTGCCTTTTCTTTATTGCCACACATTTCCAGGCTATTAGCTTCGACCACTTGTTGCCTTGGTTCCTGGAGCTCTATACCCAAAGTCCGTTGGTGAATTTTATGAATATCTAATATTTTTAATACGTTTTAAATGACCGAGCTTAAGTCATCAATATTCATTTACTCTGTCTTTGCTTAAGTGTCCTCACATCTATCTGAACTATATATTTAAAGAAAAATCTGTGCAGATATATACAATAAAAAGTTCAAGATTTTCCTGTGAAAACAAAAACCTTTGCTTATAGATTTATTATGTTGAACACACTTCTAATTTTATGGGGCACTTTTGCGGATTCTTTAATGCTCCTTTTCAAGGCCCTTAACTTGCCCATAAACTATATGCCCATGTGAAGCCAATGTGCCCTGTTCTCTCTCTCTCTCTCTGTCTCTCCCTCTGTCTATCTGCTTGGCTCCTTTCCACGCCCAGTTTTTCGAAAGGCGGGGGGACTTTCCCTCCTTTTTTTGTGGTCTAACATTTTAGAGGCTACTTGATAATTGAACATTTTGCCGCAATGGCGTTTGGCATATTTAACGCCGCATTTGCCGCCTGTTGCCTGTAGAAACCTAGACAGCGCGAGATGTAGGGACGTGAAGGAGGGGAAGGGTGGGGGAGGGAGGCGGCACTCAACGCCAACAGCAACGAACAACGAGCTAATAAAGTTAGGCTGTCAGGCACGACAGGACGAAGCGACAGCGCGAACAGCTCCGCAAAGCAATGCGGTTAATGTGGGTCTGGTAACAAGCAACAACAACCAGAACAACAACAACAACAAAAACAACAGCAACAACACCAAGAACCACAGCAACCACAAGACGAGCGGGAAGAACAACAGCTGTAACAACAGAAAAAACAGAAGCAGAGGCAGAAGCAGCAAATACCAGCAGAAACAGGAAGAGTAGCCATTGTCAAGGATTCACAGTCTCCAAAAATGAATGAATGAATGTTACTCATAACGAAAGAGATAGATCATGAAAAGGAGACAGAGCGAGACAGAGCGAGAGAGAGAGAGAGAGACAGATGAAAATAGAGTTTATATATTTTCGGCCTCGAACTAGATAGAAGATACATTTCCATTTATTTTTCATTGTCTCATTCAAAAACAAGCAAGTCAAGCAAGTCTAACTAACAACTAAGCAATTGCTTGACGAAAGAGACAGAGATAGATCACGAGAGAGAGAGAGAGAGAAAGAGAGAAAAAACCTTAATTCTTTACTGAAAACGATTCAGTTTTGAAACGAAATGTTGTTCGACTTTAAGATCTACAAATTTTATTCACTTAACTTAACAATTCAGCAAATAATTGGAAACGAGTACAATTCAGAGGAAAAGCAAAGTGTGCGTGGGTATGGGTGTGTAAGTGTGTGTGTGTGTGTGTGACTGTGTGTGTGTCCTAGGCGAACAGATGGCTGGATGAGAGCGGAAAGGAACGCAGCTAAGGTGGCACATAGGCAATCAATAAGGAAATGGTTCGTAGTTGCGTAAAGCTCATAAATAAATAAATAAGCAAGGTGCATGCGAGCGTGGCAAATGGCAAATGGGAGCGAAAGCAGGAACAGCTACAGGTACAGGATACGCAAGGACACGACCGAGAGGCCAGTTCGAAATAAGTTAACGATGCAATTAGTGTTCCAGTTTAGCCAGCGAGTGTGTGGGTGTGTGTGTGTTTGTTATGTGTTTGTGTTTGTGTTTGTGTATTGTGCCTTTTGCCTTGTGCCTTGTACAAAGCACAATTCCCAGCCAGTAATTCAGTGGCAGGCCTCCAGCTGTTCAGCTGTCCCCAGTTACCATCTGCGAGGTGGCAGAGAGTTTAAACTGCCTGACAGTGAAAAATCCTGTATATATTTTCTGATATATACGAAACAGAAACCATTCAAGCAAGCTGCCTAAAATTCAAAATTTTCACTTGGTTTTTCCCAAATCCCATTTTTTTGCTAATGCCAATCCATTTTTGATATTTTTTTTTCAATAAACTTTAGTATATAGATTTATATGCGAATAAATTACATCTTATTTGTTAGTGGATCTTTCCCTTACAAAGGATATAAAACTGAAAACTGATGTTGTTTTCTTTCATTTATTCTCCGAAATTGTCTAGAGATTTATGAAATAGATTTCTATGTCAAATTTATTTCGTAAAAAATTATAATAGTTTCCTTATGCGTATGTATCAAATCAAAGATTCATTTCGGTCATCGGGCATTAATGTCACTGAGTAAGTCACATATTAATTTGATTAATTAACTCCCCAATGCCTTGATTACAGGGTATAATAAGCAGCAAGTAAACTATCATCAGGTGAAATAACAACAAAAAAGCTGTATGAGCACAAGCGGAAATTCAATGCTGACCTTCTCCCACTTCCCCTAAACACACACACACACATACCATCAACTTCCCCCAAAATTCTCCGAATTTGATATGGTTGTGTGGAGCGGGGGATGGGGATTGTATGTATTTAGGTATAAGCACAATATAGTCCAATCAAATAAATGCAGCTCAAGATTAAGAATCAGAATACTTCTAGCTGTAAGAAAAGGTAGCTATATAGATGTCTATATATATATGCATACCTATATTCTTTTCAGATGTAGGAGTTTAGTTTGTCTAGGTATTTAATTGGTTTGGCACCTTCAGGACAACGCTGCCGTCTTGTTTCTATTCATATGCGAAGCGGTGTAGCCGCTTGGCAAAATTGTCACAAAATGCAGATGTCAGCCTAGCTAAAAAGATACTCGCTGACCAGTAATGGCCGACACCTAGCTAAATGAAAGGTAATGTTATGGGACGGTGGGTGGGGGGAGGAGAGAGGGGGGGATACGCAATGTGTACAAACAAACAAATTAGCTATATATATTTGGGCAATGCTTGTTCTTTTTGTTGTTATCGTTGATTTTCTTGCTGCTGACGTCAAAGTAATAAGTAAAAATGTAAACTAAATCCGCATTTAATGCGGCTTGAGTGCCAGAAACTTTTTCCATAAATCAGATGGATCTACTCTCTCGCTCGCACCCCAAACACGAATACATGTATTTATATCTTTCTGTCCGGTAATTTGTTTTGCATAAGCCACAGTTCAACTCTCTCTCTCTCTCTCTCTCTCTCTCTCTCTCACTCTCCCTCTCTCTGTCTATCTGCCTGTTCCAAACTTTGACTAACAACTCTGTCAGCTAACCCCCTCCTAACCCCATTCCCACTTAAACGATATTTAAGCTAGGCAACGAAGAAAACCCCATTTGGTAATTAATTATGTATCAAAATGGATATATCTTTTAATTTTGAGGCATATTTTTTGCTTCGCTTCATCTTTACGCAAATCTTGGAGATTTTTGTATTCGCATTTTAAATATATAGATGTATATATATATATACATATGTATATCTATTTTTTTTTGTGGTGGAGTGAAGGGGATTTCTAATTACAGGCTTGGCTTTTGTGGGCTTTCGCCAAAAGTTTTTGGGAAACGCAGCTTAATTATGTGGCATGCAGCTTTCGGCACACAGCTTTCAATGCCTATAAAAAGGCCTCTCTTTCTTTCTTGCTCTCCCTCTCTTTCCCTCTCTTGTACTCACTCACCCTCTCTATTTGTGTCACTTGCTATGCGTCTCTTTCCCGCCCCCCATTCACGCAAAATTGTAAAAAATATATTTCAACAAATTGAAATTTGATAGAAATATTTTAGCTGGTTGCTTTGGCGAGGGGGTGTGTGTGTGTGTGTGTGCGAATGTATGTGTGTGTGGGGAGGGGGGTGTTCTGCTTGTGGAGGGTTTACTGTGCTGTTTTTGGCTGTTCATCTTCTTTTCCTGCTGCTGCTGCTGCTGCTGCCCGCCGGGTTCGTCTCTGTTGGGGCTGTTTTGGGTGTTTTTTGGGTGTTTTGGGTGTAGGCTTCTAAGCTGAAGCGCAAACAACATTTTAAATTATACACAAAAATGCCAGGGTGCCCAGGTAAGCGCATAAGATGATGGGATAAGGGACTGATGGATGGGGAGGTAGAGGGTGTGTGCGTGTATATATACATATACATACTTATATATATACAAACACCCACACACACACATACATAGGTATATATATTTAGGTGTCTGCAACTGAAATTGAATTAGCTGAACTAAGAACTAAGTCTTGAAATTAAATTAAATTGCTCTAAACTCAGATTTGGCCTTTAAGTATTATTACAACCCATAAACAACGACACTTGTGAACCGGAGTTAAATTGCCGATATCTAAAAAGACCAATTGTTCTCTAAAAGCTATATAATAGTTATGATAATACTTTGCCGAATGATACGCATTTTGGCTACGAAAACGTGTTTCATACAAGACTTCATTTTTCAATTGGTGTTTTTGGTATCTCATTCAACAAACAAGTTGTTCATTAAATAATTTATCAGATCTGAGGTACTAATTCGGATATAAAACGGCAGGCAGACTGTCAGCCAATCAATAGAATATATCTTTCAATAAATATAAATATACTTAGGCTTATCTGTGTAATTGTGTAGCCACTATTAGTAATGCACTGAGTACAAAAGCTCTTCTTGCAGCAATTTGCAGCTGTTACTCATGCAATTTTAACATAAATACCTTCTGGGACCATTTGTTTTCGGGAGCCTGAACTTCTGGGCAGTTTGTGACAAAAGTTGTTTGTCAGTTTTTTGTTTTTTTTTTCGATTGGGCTGAAAAACTTTTATAAGCCAGAGCCATGAAATTCATCATTTTGAATGCGGCACTTAAACATGGAAATAGTCCGTTTATTTTGTGGTTGAGGTTTACTTTCATTTTTACTTTTCCCATTTTGTGGTGTGTGTTTTCCTTTCCTTTTCCCTTTTAGTTTTTTTTTTTATTATTTGTTGTTTTTATTGTTTTTTTTTGTTGTGGTTTTTGCTGCCTGTCCTCGCTCGTAACTAAATACACTTCAATCTGCCAGGCAAAAACTGTTGCCAGCAGAAAAACGAGAAAAACGAACAAAGCAAACAAAAAGTTTTTGGGACTAAGACTTTCGCTTCGTGTTCGTAGTATATCCGTTCATATGTAAGTTTTGTGGCATCTATCTAAATGATGCTAATGTGTGAGTGTGTGTGCGTGTGTGTGCGTGTGTGTGCGTGTGTGTGTGTGTGGATGTGTGTACTATATGTGGCCGAGTGTGTCCGCCCTCGTTGGCTGCCTGTGGTCGTCTTGTAAGGCTACGGTCTCCTGTTTATCACACACACACAAAAGAAATGGAAAAATAAAAACCGAAGAGAAAAAAGGAACCAGAAGTGTGAAGTGAAAGCTGGTGGAAAAAGTTTTTCAATTTGTTTATGCAGGCAGCCCGAGCTAAGTGAATTATTGCATTAAAATTATGAGTTTTCTACATGAAGAGGAAGCTCAACTTTTAGCTCGCTTTTCCATTTCCTTTTTCTTCTGTCTTCTCATCTCTTTTCTTCTGTGGACGACAGACAGCATACGATTTGTTAGTCCTTTGAATAACATTTGCTGTATACATATGTGTGTACATGTATGTTAATTTATTTTTACTTGAGTTTTAAACTCCGTTTTCCTCGCTCAGTCGAGAGTTTTGAAATTTATTTCGTTTGTTTGCAAGTGGATGTTTTGAATGGTTAAAACTTGAAAGATTTGCTTGTAACTCATCAGGAAGAGTGGATTTCTACTTATCTCATTTTATTTTTACATTTTATGCATTTTTTTTAATAACGCAAATAACTTTAAAAAATATATATAGAAATAAATAATACACAAAGTTCAACTACATCGTACCACTAAAGTATTAATTAAAACAAATAAAAAAATTAATAGCAAATAATACAAAATCTTACAGTTTAAATTACCTATAGAGAATCTAATAATGCTGTATAGGTTCTAGCCGCAAGGATGTACAAGTTAAGGTACATCTTGTCGACACTACAAAACAGAAAAACAAAATTTGAATCGTTTCCCGCCGTTTCGCCGAACTCGGCCTTTTTGCCATGACTACCTGGTGTATTTTGTGGCACGATTTGGGTCTGCACCCACATAAGAGCACATTGGTACAGCAACTGACTCGATTATAACCAGGAGCAACGATTAAAACTGCTGGTTTCTTTGGGACGTTCTCTGGAAACCAATAGTCGTGATGTCCTTTCAGCTCAGGCTCAATGAAAATTGGAAGCACAGAAAAACACGCTGCAAACTGAGCAGTGGGAGTCATTTAAATGATATATTGCTAAAGCCTTAATTATTATTTTTTTTTGATTTTCGGGTAAATACTTTTTGCTTCCAATTCATTTAATGAAGTTTACAAGTGTTTGTATGTATAGTGTACAGTATTCTGAAATGTGAGAATATATTGTGGTGATAAAATCATTTGATCTCATTTATTATTGAGATGAATTGAGTTTTGCATATAAATTAAATAAATTGTATAGTGAAAACAGCAATATTAGCTGGCAACGATGATATTTCATAAATTAGTTGCTCGACATAATAATTGAATTGTGTGCCATTGTATAGCTTTCATCGAGGGCAGGCTGGGAAGCCACAACAGGAGCGAAGAGCGAACGGAAAGCATTAAATTAATATTGATGGCAATGTAAATAAATAATTAATTTATTATTTGTACACACAACAACAACATTAATAGCGTCAATAAAAGGCGGCCGCAAAAAATTATAGCACATATTTTTTATTTATTTTTCCTTTGCCTGCTCTGCAAAAATTATGAAATGGCTTCAATGATATTTCATTTATTTTATATGAGTGTACGGCTCTAGCTGATGCTGTGTAGGTGCGCGGGTGTGTGTGTGTGTGTGTGCGTGTGTGCGTGTGTGTGTGCGTGTTTGCGTGTGTGGGTGTACGTGTGAGCTGCTGCTGTGTCATCGTTTCAGCCATCGTCATCGGGTCTGCGTTTCTGACAATGATGGAGGAAGATTGATGCCCCAAAAAACCAAAATTTTGTTTTTGTTTTTTTTTGCCACTCACACACACACACACACATACACACACATATGTTGAAGTGAGCATGTGGCTGCGGGCTTGGGCAAAGTAATTTGGCATGTCGGTGTTGCTGTTACACACAGTCGAAAAGTTTTGCTCTTTTTGATGGATTCGTCGTTAGGCGAACAGTTGTGCAACAGTTAGTTGCTCTCAGTCAACAGTTGCCTTGATTAAATGACAGTCGTTGCAGCTGCGACACTCAACCAAAGAACAAATGAAAGAAAAAAATAGAACAGCAAAATCACCAGTTGCATTTGCCAGTTTTGTGGCACTGTCAATGCAAATGGGAACACTGATGAAAAACAAGAAACACATCGAAGTTTACAAGCCCATCAAAACTGAATTGAATATTTCGCCTAGGAAAAGACAGAGGGACAGACAGACGGATGCTACTGATACAGATCAAGAATATGTATACTTCAGGGAGTCGGAGACGTTTCCTTGAATGCGTCACAAGCCTCTCGACCTAAGTATAATACCCTCAACAAAGGTATTATGAGCTCACAAGAAAACAACAGATAAACAAATTCTGAACGCCAGAGGGCGCTGCTGTACAAGGGCTTAACAATGCTAAATAGGCTTGTTCATATTAGCAAAACAGTTGAGCTTTCAAAACAATAACTTTTGTTTTATCCTTGGGGTAAGCTATCCGTATCATCTTTTTTTAAACAATTTGAAATGCAACTTTTTTTTCTGAGTGTACCTGCTGTACGTGAAGTTGAAACAGTGTTTCTCGAACACAATACCTGTAGCAAGGAAATGCAATTAGAGCGTCACATCAAAACAACAACAGCAAAAGCAACCACAACGATAACAAGAACGTCCACAAGAAACACTCGATTTGTATAGGTTTCGCTATAGTTTCAAATTATTAATCACCCCATCGTTAAAATCAATAATTAAAAGGCAGCAGCCAGCAGCCAGCAGCTAGCGGGCAACGCAACACAACAACCCCAACACACACACACACACACACACACACACACACACACATGGGCACCCACACAGAGACATACAGAACACAAGAGTGCTCTTAACGAGACTGTAAGCAATTTCAAATTGTAGCTCTCTCTCCCTCTATCTCTCTCTCCCTCTAGAGAGAGTATCTGTAAATTTATGTGGATGTCAACATTTAAAGTTTGGCATTAAAGATAAATTGGAAATTTGTCCATTTGTAAATAACACTTGTTTACACTTTTTACGAGCATAGATAAAGTTTCCGACAAATTTGCTTATGCTTGATTACTTCAAATGTGTCGAATTGCTGAAGTGTACTGAATTGGTAAACTCTAAATCACTCGTTTAAAGAACCATAACTTAAATCAATCAATATTGCAAGCAAGTATTATTTACAAGAATATACCAAGTATGGCAGAGTCTACCAGTTATAGTACCAGAGTACCCCAATTTTGGACAACTTGAGGAAGCTCTAGAGTATATGAAGCCCATGCAGTCTATCACGTGCAGAATATGGTATACATGATGTTTTTAATCGGTAAATAGTATTATAGAATAGCTTAAATTGAATTATAGATAATCTATGAGTAATTTATTTTATTTCAATTTCATGAATATTCACTTTTAACAAGTAAAAATACTCTAGTCGAGAGAGCTCTACATGGAGATACACCATACTTTTTGGTTAACGTAATCTGTACTTCTTATCCGATCTTTCTTACAGGTGTATGGGTATATTATATATCAACTGGAAGTGTAAGTCTTTACATTTTATAAACTACATTTACCGAAAATCGGATCGATGGTCGCAATATGGCGGTGCTTATCGATAAAATAAAATAAACTTGATCTGCCTATGTCATATAGGAACTAATATTCCAAATTTAAAGATTTCTGAGAATAGTTAGTTCACACAGATTGATATATATACATTTTAATCCATTCTTAATGGGCTCAAGGGGCAGTCCCATTAAGTTAAAAGCATAAAATATATAAATTGCAATAATTGGCTATTACGATTAAGCTGTTTTCCAGTAGATTGGTTTGTTTGATGCTTCAACTACAGCTACATTTTTGCAGACTATATAATTTTATAATTTACAATTATTTACAGTCAATACAACGCTTTATGTGTCTGTGTGTGTGGGTGTATGATCCGCTGTGTGGAAAAGCTGCACCACAGATGGCAGAAAATTGTTTGGCCTACCATCTGACACCCACACGCACACACACACCCACACACAACTACACACAGACACTTAATCCACATTTCCAGCTCGCTTTCTCACACTCTCTGTCTCTCTCTCACCATTGGGGCCAATTGCATTGTTGACAGCTTTGTTATTGTGCTGCGTTTCAGGTGCAGGCCAGGTATTAATGGTTTTTGCTAGCTAACACTCTACGCGTTTATTAAAGCTACACCACATTTGACCACCACATACACATACACACTCACACACATATTTGCTCCTTTGATTGACCGCATTCAATTTTGGTTGCTTGCAGCTAAAATTCCAAGCGATTTTATGCCAACACAGCGGGTGGTGTGTGTGTGTGTGTGTTTGTGTGTGTGTGTGTAAATGCATAAAGCCAAACAGCAACCTATTGTTATCAAGCAACACAATGCGCAATATGATATAATATAAGGGAATGGGAATTCTGTTGGTTTTCTCAAGTTAAAGTTCTTGTATTGGCGGGCTGGATGTATCTATTAAAGATAAGTTAAATACCCCCTATCGCATGCTTTGATGTGACATCAAATAGAATTGGATTTTGTTTGTGGGTCTGTGCTGCCATAGCTACTGCCAATGAACAACTATACAGTATAATAATAATATTCTGTAGCTGTTGCTGTTGCTGTTGCTGTTGCTATTGCTATTGCTCTGTCAATAGGAGACAGACAGACAATGCCAGCAAGCAAAGTTGAGTGCACAGCTCACAGGATGTTTTCATCTGTGATGCTGTAACTGTGTAATTTCTACCCCAATACTGTCTGCCTATTTGTCCGACTGTCTTTCTGTATTGCTGTCTTGCTGTCTTTCTGTCTCTCCGTCGCCTTCAACGAACCCATGTTATGGTTAACGTAATATTCACTTTGAACATAATAATTTAGCTGCCTGTCTATGTTTTTGTGTGTGTCTGTGTGTGTGTGTGTGTGTGTATGTATGTGTGCGGTTGGTTTGTTTTGGGCTTTCTCCTCAATTTCCTTTCTGTTGTTCAACACCAATAACAATAACAACAACTACCACTACAACATGCAACATACAACAACAAGCACCCTTTAAGATTTTCAGCTTTCTAGTTGTCGAGATGTCGGCCAAGTCTTTTGGCATTTATCGTGTATTGCTTAGCTTTTGAAAGCTAAATTGAAATCGAAATACAAATCGAAATCCAGATGACTTTCAGTTGCCTAACTGTTCCTACCCCTGGGTCTAAGACCCCAAAGGGCGCCTGTCAATTTGACTTTGGGTTTTTTGTTTTCCATGCATGCCAAAAATCAAAATAAAATGCCATGCAAATATGTGAAGAAATGATTGCAAATCGCATTACGTTTGACTGTTTGAATGGCACAACAAATGTTAAGGAAAATCTATCACTACTCTATCCGTCTCCCTCTCTCTCTCTCTCTCTCTCTCTCTCTCTCTCCTCTATCTCGCTCGTTTTTGGTCAGACCTCAGAGAGCTTAGTTGAGAGTTTTTGGCCAATTTGGTATGCATACTCTTGAATACCAGACAATAATCATATATATTTCAAATTTATGCTTGTGGCATGAAATATATATGTATGTGTGTATATACAGTAATATACTCATATGAGTATAATGATATCAAACGCTGTACATTGATGGAGGCTGTATAGGCATACATTGTAGCCCTATTTCCAAAAACTAGTGTTTTATTTTTATAATTTTAGGGTATATATTTCTAAAATGTAGGAAAAAATATGTTTAATTTTTAGGATGTTTTTTCTAATATTAGCTTTGTTGTTGCCTATATTATTAATTACCATGAGTGCTCTAAGATTTCACTTATACAAGCATTTTATATATTTTATAAAAATATATAATTTAATTTGAAAAGATAATTTACGATTTTAAGTCTAAACTCTAGAGTACTAGAATATTTGGCTGTGGATTGATTTGTTTACTCTTTGATTTGCTTGTGTGTGTGGGTGTAATTTGAGTGGCTTTTCAACATTTGTTGGCTAACTTATTTATACCGCTTGTCGTGTTGCCACAGCAAAATTAGAACAAATACAATTTGAACTTTGACTGCGTGTTGCCAGCTCGTCAGTTTGTCGGCATGTTGGCTTGTCTGCTTCACAGTTTCCTCTTACGGTCAGGCTGATTGCTCACATTGACAGACACAGACATACACACACACATACACACGCACACACACACACACACACACACACACACACACACACACACACACACACACACACACACACACACACACACACACACACACACACACACACACACACACACACACACACACAACACACACACACACACACACACACACACACACACACACACACACACACACACACACACACACACACAGAGTTTCAATTGTGGGTACATTAAATAAGACCTTCAACGTCGGAAAGTCGCCATATCGTGGAGTCCTTCACCTGATAAGCAACCAAGCGGGGCGCACCAGCTATTTGTAGATTGTTATTGAAGAGCTTGTTAATTCCCGAAGCGACAACTGATATTAACGCTCTTTTTAATCTAATGCAAAACTCTGGGGAGCAAAAGTTTTGCGAAGTTTGGAATTAATGAAAAATCACAGTGGAAACAGTTTTCATTTTTTTTCTTTTGGGTCGTCAAGGTTTTAATATTAAATTGTAAATTTATATGTGACGAAATAATGTAATATAATACAAAAAGTGTCATTGAAGTTGCTAAAACGGTATTAATATTATCAATATCAATCTAAACATTTGATTTACACTGTATTTGAATTTCATTTGAAGTTTAACATATTTGCTTACATGCGTGAAATTACTATTAAGTTAAGCTGCCAACAATATTTATTTGCAGTTTGACAATCGATACTGCAAACTCATTGGAATAATTGATATTAAGTATAAGACGGTGTGGAATAAATATCATTCTCTCATTTTTATTTCTCTTTGAAATCGAAATTAAATGTTGTTTGCCGTTCTGGTTGCTGCAAAAGTGCTAAAGTGTTCCGGTAAAGATTGTGAATTATTTTCAAGCTTCTAACTGTATACGGTTCCTTAATCGTAACTTGGGGTGCTATACTCAGAAAAAAAGTCGCCCTGGGAACTAGAAAGAATGTTCTCTTTTTTAGAAGTTTCTCAATATACAAAAGAAATGTACCGCTTACTGGTTGTTTGAAGAAAACGTAGTAAGTCGACTCTGATGCCGGCTATGAATTTCAATAGGTTAATTTCGGATCTTGTTTGACACACTGCAAATTTAATTTTTTACATTTTTTTTATTTATATAAATTAGACTATTAAGTTGGAAAACAAACAGCACTTAAGGCCTCATGCCATAAGCTAACAGTAGGCACAGTTGTTTAAGAAGGCCAATCAATGTTAAGTTCTTAACATGGCAAAAACTTGACAAAGGAAATCGATGGCATCTGGGGACCACAAAAAACGCTCAAGTGTTTGCAGTTGGGACTTTCCGGCGGGGGGCTGTACGAGTAAGATCTGGGTGGGGGGAGAGCAGCTGACTTAATCAACTGAGGAGACCCAAAAAAAAAAAAAAAACGAAAAGTAAACGAATTTTCGTTAAGTCGCAGTTAATAAATTTTCTAAAAGTGGCCACAAAGACGCTCTCAATGCCTGCGGGCCAACAGCAACTAAATCTGTAAACTCATGTCATAATTGAATTTTCATTTTGGTGCCCAGCTTTGGCGAAGTCAGTGTGGGAGGGGTAGTCGGTATTGGGTAGGGGCAGTCAAACTCGAGCGGCAAATTTCATAATTAAGATAAATGCAAATCAAGTGAAAAGAAAAAATAGAAAAAAATTAAGGTAAACTAATTTTGGACATCGATAAAGCCCACCTAGATCTGATATCCCAGAGGCAGTTCCAGTTCCATCTTAAGCCTTGGCTGAGAGCTAAAGCTCTGTTATTTTTGGAAGGAGTCGAGAGTGGAAGCAGGCCAACCTGCTATTTATTGAAAACTCATTAAAAAGCAATAGAAAATGAACAAGACAGAGAGAAAGTGAAATAGAAAGAGAAAGAGAGAGAGAGAGAGAGAGAGAGAACTATTGTATGAACATAAGGTACCCTATATTACAAGCTCACCCAAAATATACAGATATAATATATTAGTTTATCTGGAGTTTTCTGATTGCGAGTCAGCTCTTGGAATAAAATAGAAGAGCTTCAAAGAACAGCAATTTTGTTGGAGTTATTGGGAAAAACTATCTTCAAGTTCTGCAAATGATTATATGACTATATTTTCGAGTGGCAAATGAAACATAAAACAAAGTGCTCCGACTTAAATGTTATTAATTTGGCTTAGAGAAAATCGAAAATCCAAAATATACAGATACAATGAGTTTTGACACAATCGTAAATACCATAAGCGAATCGAAAGCGGAGGAATCTGATGAGGAATTCGATGAGCTGGTCGCGGTTGAGGTCGAGGATCCAACAGTGATGCGCATCGGTGTCATCGCCGATACAGTAAGATAACGCAGCAATGATAACCATAACGATACGATAGCGATAGATTGATACAAATTATTGACTATTTTGAAAACAGGAGGTAACCCTGGGCCTATTTCTCGCTGGCATTGGCTATCATCGTGAGACTTTTCGCAACTATCTAATGGTTGAACAAAGTACGTAAGTCTTTAGAATTTATTATGTCGATTTATTTGCCTCATATTCATCTCATAGGCACCACGCTGGGGAACTTGAGACATTTTTTCTCATTATGTACAAGGGGGGCAATGTTGGCATTATACTGCTCGACTATCCGACGTCAAAGCGTTTGGCTCATGTGTTGGATAAGTGCAAGAATATCCTGCCCATTATCATCATATTGCCCACAAAGACAACCATTATGCCCTATATGGAGGAGAAGGATCGTCAACGTCGACAGCGTATGAGAGAAGCTTACATGTAAAATAGATTCATTCAAAATAAACTCTAGTATCTGAATAATGTAATTGGAAAAGTAAAAAAAAACAACTTAAGAGGGTTATTTCCTCCTCAAATGGAACATATCAGTCAATCTGAAATAGTCCTACCAAGCAACATTTGCTCCTAGATGAGGAGACAGTTCCCAAGTCACACTAAACAGGGCTCCCAGCCCTGCGGTAGTAATAATTAAATATCTGTGCCTCAGAAAGTTTCGCATTGTTATAAAACCCAATTAGTTAGATTTTTTGTTTATTTTTTGTTTTTTTTTCTTGGAACGACAAGCAATCTGTTACTTTGCATTGTATTATGAAACATCGTATGCAAACTTGAGACAATGTCTATATTAAGGCTAGAAAAAAGGCAGTTGGGCAAAGTAGAAATGCTTGGGGCCAATTATAAGTGAACTTGCACGTCACTCTAAGGACAAAAGCTGGCGACGCAACGCTAATTTACACCTGATTAGGAGAAAGACCGCAGGATAGCTAATTGAATCATAGCTATTAGATGCTTGAGTAGACACAGTTTGCTGCTCGAAGTGTTCAACGGCTCACCTCTCCTAGTCTTCCAAGGTTTGTTCTGTTCTGTTCTGTTCTGTGCGTAATTTATGCGCATTTCAGATGATGGCCTCGATTTCTCATGCGTGGCTGGCACCCCGAAAAACGCCAGATGGACAACGTCTGTAACTGACTGGTATATACACTCAGAAAAAATATTGCTCTTCATTTTTGCAAAGTCACCCTGAAAACTAGAAAGTTTTTCTTAGACAAATTTTTTTTCTTCAAAATTTAAGAAAATGTACTCTAAAATGAAAAAGAACAACCCTGATATACTTTCAAAGACAAGGCCAAGATATGTCAAATTTCTAGAATTAATGTAGACTTTTCTTCGCAGTGTATATATATCAGACTTATGCTATAGATGCGGATGAAGCATAAGTCAGTGCGTGTGGCAAAGGTGTGCCAGCACGTACTCAAACTTGGTAAATTTGTTAGGCGAGCGACGCAGCGTTGACATTTTCATTCCCAATCACGTTCTCACTTAGAATGTGTGCGTTAAGCGAGTGTGTCAATTGATGTGTGTGCGTGTGTGTGTGTGTGTGTGTGTGTGTGTGTGTGTGCATGTGTGTTAGAGTATGAGCGAATTGTTTTTTTTTTTTTAACACTATATACAATAATAGGAAGAAAATTGTGTGAAAAGTGTTGTTCCACCTAAGATCAATAAGGATGCATTGAAAACAAACGATTTGAACAAAGAAGAAAATATTACACGTTATGGCAAAAAAAATGGGAACATTTTAAATGCGCAACACTCTGCTTTTTTTGGGGCAGAGTATATTATTGAAGGTATGATTGGCGAAATGTGCGCAATTAATTTTGTAAGACGCGTAAAAGTGAATTAGCGCTAATTCCCTGCAGAGTAAGAGAGTGTCTTAGGCACAACCACACACGAATGGTTGGTTGTTTGTTTTAATGCCTATTGACACGCCCGCTGCCAAGGCTGTCAGGCTGTTAGTCAGTGCGTCAGTTCGTCCGTCAGTCAGTCAGTCAGTCAGTCAGTCAGTCTGTCTGTCTGTCAGACAGCCCCTCAGTTAGAGCTTGAGCTGTTGTCTGGCTTTGATTTTGCCCCGACTCGGAAATCAAAGCATACTTTTAGGCGCTCATCATCAGCCCCTAGAAGAAGAAGCAGCATCAGCAGATGAGGCCGATGAGGCAGATGAGGCAGAAGAAGAAGAGGAGCAAAGTCAACAGGTCGCATGCGTAAATTTAATTACACTTATGGATAAGTTTATGAGATCTCTATGCCTCTGGCATTAAGTAGCATGAACTGTATTTTTGGTTGTCGGCTCTGTTTCAATTTCATTAAATGTTCAGCGTGCTGCTTTCGATACAAGTTGTGAAACTTTGACATTTGACGCAGGTCTGAGAAATTGACGAAACAACATTAAACAAGCAAAAGTCTTTTCAGCTACACCCAAAGGGCGAATAGGGGACGAGGCGGTACTCCTTACAGTCACCTATCATCCAATTTAATTCATTTGAGATTAAATGCTTAAGCGGAATAAAATTTATTGACACAGCATTAAGGCTTACTCTGGCAAAAAGTTACATGATTATAGACGAGAACAAACTACAGCTACTCAAAAGCTGACCCACATTTCACAATATGAAAAAAAAAACAGATATATTCAATTGAAAACCGGAGTCAAACAATAAATATATAAAAAGTCGACAGATTGTTCCTATGACAGCTTTATGATATGGTGGTGATATAATTCGGCCAGCTCGAACAGACGACTTGGCTAGTGATGCTGCTCGAGAATATATATTGCTTATGAGATCGGAGAAATGAAACATGACAAGAATATTATATTACTCTCTGTAAATGTGCAATGCACAGCAATATATATTATATAATTTTATATACTCCTAGTTCAGCATTATCTTCACTATGTCTTCGGAGCCTGCAGGGTATTTTGCAGTTGAGCATATATATATATAATAATGAGGCGATATATGTGATTTTTACTCTAGAGTTTCTCCCGTTTAGCTCATTCGACTAAAACTTTCCGAGTTGGTTTGTTGGGTGGTGGTGTGGGTGGGCAGGTGTAAGATTGGGAGAGGCATGGCTTACCATTATTGAGCCTGGGCTCAATTTCCATGGCTTTAAAGTGAAATGCTGACAGCACACACGCACAAGGGACATGAATGGGGCATAAGTGGCTGACATTGTTTTTACATTAAAATATCAATGATTTCGCTGCGTGGTGTGTGTTGCCAGGTTCCTCCCCTCGACTCACCCCACCGCCCAACCACTGCTTACCGTGTCTCACATGAGGCTTCTTATGCATAGAAATTATTTATGCAAACAACTTTTGCGCAACAGCTAAAATAATAAACAAAAGCAACAGCACAACAAGGCAAGAAAGAAAAGAACTTTGCAACACAAACACACAAACACACATACACACACAAAGCTAACAAGAGGCGTTAACTGTGCCACGCCCACCTTCCCCTGGCACCCCATTCCCACCCATTCAAGAGCTGTAATTCAACATAGCCAACAATTTGCACGCAACACTCAATTGTTCATTGTTCCATACGAAGCATTGTGGCTGTTATTGTGATTGTCGTTGCTGTTGTTCATAAACAACGAGTGCCACATAAAATCAGAGTTTGCAACATGAAATATGTTTCAAATGAAAGCAAAGCGACTGTTCTGTTGCATGATACATTTCAACAGATATCAGCAGACAGAGAATCGCTTATTGATTTTAATTCTTTTATAAAAGCAAGTTACAAAAAGCTATTCTTAAACAGGTTCTGAGATTGCTTAATAGTCACAAAGGTAAAAGAGATCATCTTTGCTTCTGCTCGTTAGTTTCTTTTAATTTGAATTCTTACTCAATTATTTTTTTCTCTTAACAACATTTTCTTTGTTTGATTTATATATTTTGATCATCATTTGAACTTTATAATATTGAATACATTTTTCTTTTCCATATTGAGTTTCGAATACGTTTATAAAACCAATTTACAAAAAGGGATTCCGATTCTTCTGATTCACTCAAAGGATTAAAACAAAATTTATGTATTTTTTATCAAGCAATTTTTTATTTTTTTTGCTTTTCTTTTAGTAGTTCAATTACGCTTCGAAGGACAGGCTCACACGCAACGTAGTGTTACCTTGGAGACTAAATCAGTCTGTGCGTGTGTGCCAGTGTGTGTGTGTGTGTGTGTGTGTGTGTGTTCGGCGTGTGTGTGTCTGTGCCAATGGCAAAAAAACATTGCGCAATAAAAAATCAAAAGGAATATGCTACTAATATTTTTTGATTTGTTGCCATTTTATTCTTTTTGATTTCCATGGCTTTTTGTGCTTTTGCTGCAGCATACGCACACACACACGCGCACAGTAGGCTTAATCTGCCAATAACGAGACACACGCACACACACAGCCAACATAGCGGACTGAGAGACAACAACAGAATAGAAGTGACGGCGATAAAGAGAGAGAAAAATATACAGAGAGAGAAAGATAGGGAGTGTGAGGGAGGGGGCGTGGGAGGGGTGGCTTTCCACAATTGGCTCAGTAGCCGAGCAATGCTGCCTGCGTGCCTGGCTACATTGGCATCCCCCTCCCCTTCCCTTTGCAACACCGTCTCCCCTCCTCTTTGCCGTTGCTGGCTTATACGCTTCGTTGGGTCCAGCATTCAGTTGGATGACATACATACGTACATACATACATGCATACATGCATACATGCATACATACATATACACATGCATATACATACAGGTATACGTATAGAGATACATATGTGCTGTTTTACCTGCCAATTTTGGCATTAAAATTTGCCTTTCATACTGTGACAAGCCACAGGTGATTCTCCCTATCTCTCTGTCTCTCTCTCTCTTTCTTTCGCTCTTTCTGTCTCTCTCTCTCTCTCTCTCTCTCTCTATATATATCTCTCTCTCTCTCTCTCTTGACATCGACCTCGCTGCACGGCCTGTCAACATCAAAATAAAGGGAAACAAGACAACAGCAACAACATCAACTGGAAACTGAGAGTATTTCATTGGAAAAAAGATAAACTGGCAGATACCCTGTACGCAGCTCCTGCATCTAAATGTGCGGTTAAAATTCCTCATTTATCATTTGACATTCCAGAACAACAAATTATTCAATTCATTTCCTTTCCCATATACATATAATTCTGACACACAAGTTGCGCAAGCTTATTATAACCACATCGTAGCACATTTTAAAAGGGTATGGGATCTGTGTTATGGGACCCGGTTTGGTTTTCTTTTTGTTTTTTCCCTGGTTCGGATTCTGATTCTGTTTTGGAGCTTTGGATCTGTTTCCACGGCCTGCAGGCAGCTCAGCGATATTGGCGAGGAGGAGGGGAGACGAGAGCAGGGCTGAGTGATTTTTCTTTAAGTTTATATGATTTAATATCGAACCAAGAAACACTCAGAAGCAAATTCTTTAGCCTTTTGATAGGACTCTTAAAGCTCTAACCTCCCTCTCACTATCTCATCTCTCTCTCTCTCTCTCTCTCTCTCTTTCTGTCCCAATCTCGCTCTGTCTCGCTGTGTGTTTGCATTTACATTTTGGTCTGTTTAATTAGACTGAGCTGCTTGCGGGCATGGCCTGAAGCCAGCTGAAATGTCAAAAGGAAAAGGACTTTCTCTCAGTAACGAGCAGCAGATGTTTTTTAAATAAATAAATAAATAAGTCAAAACTAATAAATCGCATTAGTATCAGTCAACTGCAAAAAGCCAGTCAATGCCAAAAAAAGACAGAAGTTATTTGAATGAGCAAAACCATCCAGCTTTAATGGAGATACACATTTGATGTTAGATACACATTTGAACATGAAAAGGCAATGAAATTGAAACTTAATATTCTTTAGATTGCAACAAATAACTTGACTTGCTGAACTGGCACATTAAAGGAATATAGAAAATCAGAAACCAATCTGGATATACGGTATACAACTCAAGACTTCTTAGATGTTGTCAACTCCCAGTGGCAAGTCCGTAACCAGGTCAAACACAATGACTTGCCACTCAATGATGCCAACTCTTTTTGGAAGAGATGTGCAGCAAATGCACTCAGAAGAAAATCGCCTAGAATTGTAGATATTCGCCATAGAATTTGATAAAATTCATAAAAAATATATTTCATTTTCAGTGTGTTTTTTTGTATGTGTGAGCAACACGTCTAATATTTACTTGTTGATTATATTATTAATTAACAATTTGTATTCTAAAATTGCACATATACAACAAACATTTTAGTTAGCTTATAAATTCAAATAATTTAACTCGGAAAACCTATCGATTTTACTTTCAAAAGATAAGAAAAAAATAGAAAACTTTCTTGTTTGCAGGGTGTTTCATTTTAAGGCGATTTTCTAGATTCAGAGTGTTTTATTTTTCTGAGTGTATAGAACCCAGTACTTTCCACATGACAACAGTCTGACTGTCCATCTTCTGGAAAACAGTCTACATAATACAAGCCTAAGTCGACAAAATATCGTTACAGTTCATAGCATATTCATCATAAAAAATACAAAATGAACTGCTGCCTACAGGGTATCTTCAAGTCAACTACTTGAACTTTGTTTATTTTCCTTTCCCGTTTTGCCAGCTCAGGATATTTGCATAACGGTCAAATAACAAACAGAGAAAGCAAAGAAAAGCAAAAGCGGCAGACAAAAATTTGACAGTGTTGAATGAAAATGCGAGAAAATTGCAAACATTTCCCAGGTCTGTAAATAAATATGTATAGAATGTTGGACTCATATGCAAATACACGGTAGTTCAGCGTCACCCAACTAAAAAACATATTTATTATGTAATTGAAGCAAATTGCATGTGAAAACAATTTGCGTAACACATTTGACGACACTTTTCACGACATATTTTTCTCTGTTGATTTTGAAGTGTTTAAAGTTAAGAGCCAAAGAATCTTGTGTAACACGCGTTGTGACAACAAATATTTTACGAAACAAAAATATACAAACAAAAATGTCGTATTTCAAATCAAATTATTTTTTTGAATTCCAAGGGCGCTGAACAAAATGTTCACAGGGGCTCTGACAACCATGGCTGCGCTTTGATCAAATTGTTTTTTAACGATTTCCGCACGGGAATTTTGTATAGATTGACAGAAAAATGCACATCTAGTTTGACGCTGTTGATGCTGCTGCTGTTTTTCCTGCCTCAAGCTCGCTTTTGGGTCAACATAACCGACCCTCAAATACCACATCGTCTGTCATGAATTTGTGGCATTATATATACATAACCTCCATTTCCGTCCGTTTTTCCCTGAATGGCAGCTGTCGCCTCGACTTTTATTGTTGTCCACTCTCTGCCACAGACAGCTGTGTGGACAGCAATTCTCTCAGCCTCCCCCTCCAATCATTGATGGTCTGTTTTGTATCCAGCTATCCGTATTATATATTGGTTTTTACACTATGCAACTAAATAGGGCTCTTTACTTAATATCCCGGGCAGTGTAAAATTTAAATTTAAATAAATGTATATTTATAATAAGTTGAAGAATTCTTCGAATTATATTTGGAAATTCTTAGCATTCGATGCACAAAAAAAGTTAAGATTAAATGATTCGAATTATTTTTTACACTTCACCCTACGCAGATAAAGGTTATTTATTCTATCGATGGCTTCCTCCGATCAAAATTAATTACCGATACACTCAAATAACGTTAAGCAAATAGTGGTTTTATTTATTTTAAAAAGAGTGTGATTAAAAAAGAAGATACACAATTTGCATTGTATTCGAGACCAGAAAATATGAAAACGTTTAAAATTGGACAAAAATAACGAAAAGAGAACCCTTTAAAGTTGATCTATAAACTACTTGAGCCTCATCTTGAAAAGCAAGTACGGCCAGATATAAGTGAATATCGAAATTGAAAATAACATTTAAGAGCGTTGGCCCTTTTCGAAATGTGTCAAATGCACTTCACTTTATAACAAACAATTTCATCGAATAAAGTTTGAATGAGTGCTCTTTATGCTACTTGAATGTTCAGTTCACAACACAAGTTCGATTAAATGGCAATTGTTATGAACATAACTAAAGAGGAATCTAAAGGTAACCAATTTCCAATAATCTTCTTAGCATCGGTACTTATGTTTTCAAGCAGACAACAATTGGCAACAGGAGCTCTCGTTGTTGCTCTTACTTTATATTTAACCAATTGCACATAGATGGGATTCTTTTAATTTGCAATGTACTCAATACCATTTCTAGACTCAATATCAATTGTGTATTGCGATTAATTTTTGCTCTTGGCCATTTTATATTGTTGTCTGGCTTTTGTGAACACATTTCGCATTGTGACAAACATGATTGAAATCAAACTAGGCCAAGAGCCAGCTCCCAGTCCATCATTCATTTCGCCTTGCCATTGTCTACCACTCGCTCCCCTGGCTTCTACTCCTCCTTTCTCATTTTCTCATGCTTTTTCTCTGTCTATGTCTGTTTTTGTACCACTCATGCTTCCCACTTATTTTTGCCAAGCTCCAGTAGCTTTCTTTAATACAGTTTCTATATTTCAATTATGGAAGAATGGCAAAAAAGAAATCTGGTCTTGAGCATATATTTTTGGCCAACTCATTGCATAACTATATACATAAGTATACATACCTATGTATATGTTTTTATGTAAGCACACACATACGAAATAGTATATCGTGTTTGTATCTAAACCAACTGCAGAATGCGAAAGGGATATTATTTATTTATTTTATTTAACATCGTAACAAGTTACAAAATCTGCATATTTTGTGTGTTTTGAGTTTTGTAATGGATGAATGAAGATATATTTGAGTCAATAATGCACACATATATATATATATATATATGTATATATATAATAAATATATATATATATTTTTTAAATTAATTACATTTTAAAGAAGCGTGTTTTTGATGCTGTCAACTACTGTTTTGGTTCTGTTTCTGCAGTTGTTGTTGATTTTTATCACTTTGTAGTAGTTGGATTTTGTAATTATTTTAACCGCCAGCAGCTAGTAAATTCATAGCAGTAACACAGTATAAATGGATACACTAGACACTGAATCGTAGACAACTCTCAATATGTGCAAATTGAGCTTTAGAACTTTAAGATATATTCAAGTATTTCACGAATTTATTAATTTCGATGAAAGTTTTCTCTTTAAGCAACTAAGCAAATATTGTAAAAGTATCAAGCTCAGTTCTAACAATATTATAGGGTATTATGGTATCTTGTGTCTGTCTGTTTTAGACGTGTTTGATTTCAGGAATACAGATTGATTTATACGATTAAATTGGATTTGTCCTTGAGATGCTAATGAGCCTCAACTATTTAACTGGCAAAGCGATTAGAAAGTGTGAGAAATATGATATATTGCTCAATTGCGGAGATTGCGCAGCAAGGGGAACAGCAACATGAGACAGAGAGAGAGAGAGAGCAATAGAGAAAAAGAGAGAGAGAGAGAGGAGAGAATGAATGAATGAGACAAATGCTAAATGTCGGACATCAGGTGGGTGTATGTGAATGTCACAGTTTAGTTATGGGCTGTTATTAAAGGCCTACACACATTGCGGAGCGTTGTGGTCACATGGCTGTGTGTGTGCCTGTGTGTGCGTGTGTGTCTGTGTGTGTGTGTGTGTGTGTGTGTGTGTGGCTGCTGCAACACCTATAGAATTTGCTGACATGCATTCACTGCTTGGAAATTTGTGTCAACACCCACTTGAATGCATGCCGTTTGAATGAAATTTTGATAGAGCCACAAATGTGGGGGGCAGAACACGCCCACACCCGCCGCCCCCAGGAACTTCGGCCATAGATGTCTGAAATGCGCATACATACTAGAGATTGACAATAAAATTGTTATGGCTACGCCCACTGCGCCTCGAAACTGATACACCTTGTAGTGTAAATCAATAAATCCAGTTATCTCACATAATTTGAAAGCTAGAGTCCGGAAATCTGAAGGTATATTGCAAGTAATATTCTCCAAGAAAAATGCTGCACCACGCCCACTTCCTCCCCAAAAACAATAGAACCCTATATCTTCCACAATTTAAGAGCATAGTTATGAAACTTGGAAGGTAGATTACTAAGATCGTCCTCCAACATTTTTTGGCCACGCTCACACCCGCCCCAAAATTCCAGAAGCCCATATCTCCCACATTTAAGAGCTGCAGACAGAAACTTAGAAGTAAAGTTGCTAGAAACTCTTCCAACATTTTTTTCAACCTATAGCTACCGTAACTTAAAGGCAAACTTAGACGGTAGATTACTAAAAATCTCCATCATAGATCGATATTTATTAAAAATACCCACCATTTGTTGTGGCACCTTTTATCAGATGGTATTACTAATGGTATCAAAGTATTTCGCAGTCGGTTACGCCCGACAGCAACGTTTTCTCATTTTAAATTTTGTTTTTTATTTTTCTGTTCTGTTTTTTCTTTTTTGTCAAATTTTTGTATTAATTTTTTGCTTGGCCACGCCCCTTTTCCCAACAGCTGTACCAGCGAAAAGTTGACTTCAAAGCATTGGATTTTTTTTTTAAATTTCATTAAAGCTGAGAAATTCGTTTGTCATCATTTATGGTATGCCAAAAATTGGGGGTAGCTAAGGGTAGTATTTTTTTTTTGTTTTGGTTGACTAAAGTTGAAAGAATGCATGAGAGAGCCATAGAGCTAAAGATGAAATCTATACATGTATATAGAAATATAATACAATATATACAAACGACAAACCGCCAGATATACAAATATAATCGCCAGAAGAGCTTAAAGTATATATTGTCCACACTTTGATTTCCTAAAACTTTTTTCAAATATATATGTAGGAAGCGCGTTTATCGCTAGTCAGATTATACAATTTAATTTAATAAATACACACACGCATATATGAATTTTAATGTAGAGGTGTGTGTGTGTGTGTGTGTATTTTGTTCCTGCTTAAGGTTTCGTTTATTTTTAGCCTCAAATCGATAGCGTTTTAACGCTTGAGTGCATTTTGAATCAGCCCAGTTAGGGTGACACACCTGTCTGTCTCTCTCTCTCTCTCTGTGTATGTGTGTGTGTGTGTGCAATGCTTATTTATTTATATCCAGAGGCTCATTGGCAGCTATCTTATAGGATAATTTATTTTTGGCGCACTTAGAGCTCAGTTGTAAGCTAGGCCAAAATGCGATTCGTGGCTTCTGTAAAAGTGGCCAACTGAAAATTGGCTAAGATAATATGTTTGGCCTAAATTAACAACTAACTCCAACTTCACTGAATTTTTTGTACTTCGATTAGCTGTCCTCAATTGAGGCAAAGGTAGAGTGCAATACTTTACTGCCTGCCTCTCTGTCTCTCTCTCTCTATGTCCTTTTTAGATCACACAATTTTTGATGCATTTTAAGACTCTTTTGTGGACTTGCCCTTGACCATTGCTGTTTCTATTGTGTTTTGTCATTCTCCGCAGCCTAATCAGCTTATCAGCTGATGCCCAGCTTAGGGCCTAACAAACAAATCTAAGTTGATGACAATTTCCAGCTTAGCTTTGACCTGAGAGCCAACAACAAAGCTAGCATCTTTTGCAGGACTAAGTAACGTAGTTGATGTGTTTAAAATTGAGCTGCTCTTTGCTAGGTTAAAGGCTAAGTAAACATATACAGACATATTTATCAGTGAATTCAGAATAACTCAGACAGATAACTTCCGACAGAATATTCTTTCCTAAATGTAAAACCTTTTTTGTGATTACTTAATTTCGATTATTCTTCGTTATAGTTATAATACATCGATTTCTTAAATCATTAACCATTTTACATGAACTATGATTTGTTGTTTTTTTTTTTAGTTACACAGTTTCTAAAATCAATGCCGACGTCAACTTAAAATCGAACTAAATCAAATGTGCAAGTTTCCATATTAAGAACTAAAACGTTTTACTTTTGTAAAGAAAATGCTTGCCATTAGTATTTAGTAATTGGTTCAACAATTTTTCTTCTTATTTGTTTGCCATAATATATTGTACGAATTGTATTTGAAATTTTATTTATTTATTTATTATTTTCCAAGTCTCTTTGGAATTTGCACTCCAAAAAATGTATGCACCCGAACGAAAGAAGAAACGCTCTTTATTACGCATATGAAAATTTGACATATTTGTTCAAAGTTATTCCCTGAAATTAGGAAAAGAAAACCCCTGTTTTTTATAATTATACTTTCTGAATAATAAGGTGGATTACCATTGACGCCAAAAGTATGACGAATTTCTCGTCGATTTTTTTCTGAGTGCATACACTCAATAAAATGCTTACAGGAAGCTGAAACTAAAAAAGGCCAACATGAGCCGAGTGGCGGTGTCATCGCTATATATATATATGTATATATATATATATATATATATATACAGTGATGCGAACGAAACATTCAACGATACTGTATGTGTGTGTGTGTGTGTGGTCAAAGGTAGCGATACAGCTGCTGCTGTTTGGACACTGGACTGAACTCGGAACCCAGTGGCCCACTTCTGTTAACAACATTTGTCCAATTTTGTGAATTAAGTCTTAAAGCGTAATTGAGTGAACATTTTTCATTGAGACATAAGTGTGACTTGTTAGTATAGGTGTGTGTGTGTGTGTGTGTGTCTGGGAGAGTGTGTGTGCGTGTGCGTGTGCGTCTGAGTTTCGGTTGCTCTGATTGTGTGGAAGGTTGAGTGTATAGCGTAAATGAACTTAGAGCTTTGCGATGTCCTTGCAGAGTCGATGAAAACAGGAAGCATCTAATCTGTGCCGGAAATTTAACAGCCATTGATCAGTTTGCCCTGGGGTGCGGATATATGTGTGTGTGGTGAGGGGGGGATACGTTGCAAGCATGTATTTACTATTGAACGATTCAATGTTGCTAAGGATTTTATGCGCTCAATAATTAAAAGATTTTCATTATAATTTTGCGCTCAAATTTGAGCGACATTTTCGTGTTTACTATTGAATCTTGTGCTGCTCAAAGCTTTGACAAGTGCTACGTGTTTGGCATGTCATTGGCAACTTCTCAGAAATGCGCACTTAATTCAAAATTCAACTAACAAATACTATACGAAAAACCGTTTTTATTGCAAGTATTTCGTAAGTAGTTGGACAATGTTGCGACGGATGAAGAAATTCTTGAATATAGTCTACTATTTTTTGAGATAGTACTAGTAATAACATAAAGCAAGAAGAAATAGCCATTGCATATTTCCTGCTTGAACTTGCAAATCGATTTATATTTTCCTCGATGCTCGACTACTTAGTTTGGTTATGCGAAAATCATGGGCTTTGGGCATTGTTCGGAATTCTTCCGCATGAGTGCTGTATTGTTGTTCTTGATGTTGTTGCTTTTGTTGTTACTGTTGCGCCGAACACAGATAGAGTTTATCCCCACAAGTGCTAAATGCAATCGATCCATACAAAGAACACCAACGAACAACGCCACAAACTAAAACATCAACAACTGCAGCACGCCCAAAAATGCAAATATTTGCCACAGTGGCGGTGGGAAAATTCCCTAACGTGTTACTCGCACACACTGGCGTGTGTGTGTGTGTGTGTGTGTGTGTGTGTGTGTGTGTGTGTGTGTGTGTTGTGCTCTAGTTGAGCCATAAAATCCAGAAGGAAGCAACAGTTATTATTAAGCACACACTTTCTGGCTCCACGTTCGCCCAACGACTCTGACGCAAAGTGTTGTTGCCAGGTTTCTGGATGTGTAACTACACTTGAAAAAATTGTACAACCAACGCCAATTCAATAATGGCATATTCAGCTGTGAGCTTAAGTCATTTCTTAAGCAAATTTATTTGTACTTTATGTTTACCAAGTTTTGAAGCAAGATAATGTCAAAATTCTAAATTTGATTTTTGTAACGTAACCTGCAAATAATCTTGGATTAAGTTTACTTAGAACCTATTCGACCTATCGACTTATTCAGTTTTTTTTGTACTTGAAGAGGATTTGCATGTTTTTGCAAGTTTATAGCATACACTTAGGCAAAATCAAATACAAATCGTATTTACACTTGAAAGAAGGCAGACTTCCGCAGACCTTGGCCATTTTGATATTTTCCTGCGTATATACACATACATACATTGTAATATTTGTTTGTACATCTCTGGACATTGGCAGCTAAATCACGTACGGGGCAAATGTGCTACTAATGAGCGCAAGAGGATGCACAGCAATCGCTCCGAGCTGACTAATCTCACTGATTTTACAAATGATTGTCGTGCTCTGCTTCTGCTTCTGGTTCTGGATCTGCTCTTCTCTGTCTGTCCGTTTGTCTGTCTGCCTGTCCTGTAGCGGTCCAGTGTAGCATTGTACAACATAACACAAACGGAAAATATTCAGATGCTTAACTTGGATTGCGGAATTTATATTTGCATTTAGGCTCAAATTAAGGTATTGAAACTGATTTTACATCTGCCTTGGAATCATTCAACCATTGACCTGCATAGGAGGGTAAATATTGAAATGACAGGGAATAGGCTCGAGAAGTTAACCCAGAAATTGGATAACAGCTGTAATTGTTCCACTTATGATAAGCCTAAGTCTTATATTAAGTAATCAGCAATCAGTTGTGTTTTGGAAAAAAAATTTCCTAAAACTAAAATATGTATGTGGTGTACTTACCTGAACCAGAATCGATCCCATTTTTAAGGTTTGACTCGAGATGAAACTCGGTTGAGAACAAATATTAAGGTAATTTAACTGTGGGTAACAGTTTTTTTACTATACATCTTAGACAAACTTGATATGCATTTAAGAACGATTAAAGAATAATATTTAAATAATTAACATTTGTGGTTAGCAAATGAATATTACTGCTGAAGTGTCGTCTTATTTATGCATACACAATTAAAGCAACAAATAAATAATTTAAGTGCTATGTTGATATTTATATACAGCAAAAATAGTGCTAACTTTTACATTCACGCAAAAGGCAGTTCAGATAGGTCAGAGGAAAATGTAAGAAGGATATGATATATATATATAGATAAGTTTATTTCTTATTCTATATATGTATTTATTTTATATATATACTGCTCTCATATACAATTACAATACGCTCTGCAAGTTAACCTAAATTATATAAATTGAATTATTAAATGATAAAATTATGAGATATTGGAAATTAAAAATATTACGTAAGGGGTAGCATTTTTGTAAACAATTTTAAAATATGATTTTAAAATACTCACATGCTTTTTGTTTTTGTCCTTGCTGTGAAGTTTTCTTCGATCTCCGTGTGTTATTATAATTATTAAAAATTTTTTTTTTCAAAGTTTTGCGTTTCTTTTTTTTTAATTGTTGGTTTGTGCTTTGTGTTCAGTGTTGTTTGGTTTGATTTCTTATGATCTTGAGTTCTTTCAAGTTCTTTTGGGTTCTGGCTGGGCTGGCGACAGAGTTTCTGTCACATATCATTATGTCTTTTCCCTACTATTTCTTATTTCTTTTTGAAATAGTCGAGCGTTTTATACATGTTATGTGATCTTAAGTTTGTTTAAAGTTCTGCTTGAATTTGTTTCCGATTTTCTAACTATTTCTGATTTCGGTTCGAAATAGCGAAGGATTTTTTCATTATTATGTTAAGATTTTTTTTTCTTCAGCTTGTGTTGGTTTTACTATTTCTTTTATCTCTTTGAAATAGCTTAAATTCTTCTGATATGAAGTACACTTATATCATGTATAAGTTCTATGGGGATTTTGTTGGGGCTCCAAAAGTATATATCTTTGTGTAAGGTATTTGTTTTCAGGTTTTTAACGGCAATATGTGAATGCTTATTCCATTCGCATTGCATTTTTTTCTTCTTTCTTATTATATTAACATATTTTTTTAAAGTTGTAGTTTAAGCTGTAGTTCTGGAACTATATTCTATGGTTAGAGCATGTATTACTCTATAAACGGTTTGTGTATATATATAGATGTATAGAATATTATAATCTGGTTAATTAATTTAATTGGGTACATGTAGACGTCTAAGAAGGTTTGTACTTTTCTGTTCCCTCTACCAATCGTTATCACTTTTTATACATTTGTACTTAACTGTTCCTTTGCTCCATTTGCTCCTCGTCTCATCGAATTGTCTTTCTTTACGTCAGGTGGATTTCAACAGATATATTTATATATAAGATATATTCATCAAATTCTTGAATTCGCTAAGTAAGGTACTGGATTATTGTAGGTTGGGTAACGGATGGTGGTATTTTAAAAGTACCTATACTGTACCCATAAACAACAAAGAACAACAATAACAATTTGATTAACACGATGTTTTTTTGGTTTGCTTCTGTAAGTTTTTGCCTTTTTCTTAATTGTGTTTAGGATCCCACAACAAAAAAAATATAAGAAAAATTGCAAATTTCAAATTTATGTTTTATAATTTTCTTAAGTTCATTTCATATTTTATACACCGAAAAAATGTAACCGAAAACTTGTTGAGCTTCGAATTTTGCGGGGACTCTTATACGTGGGTGGTTGAATTTATTTTTGTATATTGGTATTTGAATTTAATTGTGGATAGTCGTTGGTTATGGCCCTTCCAGCTGCTGCTGCTGCCGTTATTGCTCCTTGCTCCGACGTCATGCGGCGCGCAACCTTTTTGCTTGGATGTTGAACAGCATCTGTTGCGCCGCACGCAGCCCGACTAACGAGACAGCCTCGTCTCTGTGTTGGCGTCTCGCTCTCTCCTTTGCTCGTGCTAGCGTTTTCTCTTCCTCTCTCTCTTACACTTACGCAGCCACTTTTGCTGCTCGTCGTCGTTTTGGGCCTTGTCAACAAGTGGCAACAACTGTGGCAAGAGTGCGGCTGCTGTTGCTGCTGCTGCGGATAATTTTGCTTCTGCTGCTGCCGCTGCTGCTGCTGGTGTTGCTTGCAAAAAGTGTATAACACAAGTCGCCACGTTCCACAGTTGACTAATCGCTGGTGTTCGGTTGCGCCTGCCTTTTATAGCCAGAACATTCAACACCGACTGCGACGCTGGCAGCGAAGTCGACAGTAACCGCGATAGCAATATAGCAACAGGCAACTGGCAACCCAGGTGACTTAATACACTTGGGGATTTTGCGGAATTTTTTCTCTGTCGCTCTGTCGCTATACAAACGGCGAAAGTGTGTCCGCTGCCTACTGATGATGCTGATGCTGATGCTGACAGCGTTGGCTTGCTGGCTGGGGCATCAACTTTTGCTGAATATATGTAGCCGTTTAGTATATATGTATTCGAAATGTAGGGGAATCGACACTCGAGCCCTTTGCCTTGGCCCACAAGCTCAACCAGAACACATAACAGTCGGACCACTATATTTTGGCCAGCTTGACATTAAAATCAAAATGAGATAATTGTAATGTATTATTTCAGATAAAAACATTTTTCATATAACGCTCAAAAAAAAAAACAGCAAAAGAAAGCAATAAAATATTCATATTTTTGTTGAATTTTATTAATTAATTTTTCTTTAACTAAACAAGCTCAAGCGGAGGAAAATTGTTAGTCTATAAAGTGCAAAAGTTCTGCTAAAGTCGATATGCGGTTCCGTTTAAACTATACGATCCTCTATGGATTAATAATATAATTTCGTGTAATTGATTCTTAAAATATTGTTTCGGTTCGGTTTCTGAAATTGAAGCAGTCATGTTGCAGATGTGGTTCCGATTTGATGAGATTGGTTCAGATATTCTTTGTTAGATATCTATCATTTATAGTGTTACCTAACTCTAAATTGTTATCGAACTTTATTATGTGCTTTCTGTTAGAAAAGCTCAACTGTCGACATATTGTACTTGCTTATTTATATAAACAAATATTTAAGCAAAATACAGTTAAACATGAGGGGTAATTATACATATAGAATGACTTCAACTCTATGATTTTCGATGCACTAGGCTTGGCTTATTGGCCAAAAGAGCTGAAATATATACAGGCATTATTATTAGGGTTTAGTTTCTGAGATGAGTAGAACAGGAGCGTAACTGGTGCAAGCCGAGTCCGGTACCATTGTGTATAAATTAACTCCTCCCAGACTCAATTTGAATATGATGTCCTGCGTAACAAGTATGTAAATAAAGGGAATAGTGATTTGTACAGTTGGCAATAGCATAGCATTTATCTATGTACAATGATGGACCACCAACCGGTAGCTCGTGCCAATGCCAATATCAAGGTATATCCTCTTTTCTCACTTGTGTTAATAAGCAACGGACAATTTAGAGGAGAGGTTTAATAGTTTCGTGGGTTTAGCATTGGGACTTGAGTTGTATCCGATGCAATGAGTCAAACGAAGTGCAACATATAATGCAATTGCAACTCTTTGCATCCAATCAGCGAGCTGCATTATTGCGTATACGCAATGTGAAGCAACAAAACACTTCGTCAAATTGAATGACCGCCAAATGTAATTTTTGATTGGTAGGCATGGCCATACCGGTTTGATCTCCGCCCGTGTATATGTGTGTGCGTTGGCGTTCGACGCGGCGTATGCGCAATATGCATTTTCAACAAGTTAACCTTGCCGTCGCTGCCACCGCCATTGCCACTGCCATTGTCGCTGTCATTTCCTCCAAGGCTAGATGCTGCCACTGTTGCTGCCACAGTTGCTCTTGCTGCTGCTGCTGTTATTGCTGCTGTTGCTATCTTCTGCCAACCAGCAACTGTTGCTGCATACTGCCTTTTCAGTCATACGTTCAGTCATTCAGCGCATGCTCGAGACGCCGCGGCGCCTCCAAATGTTTTCGTGCCGCCGCTCATCTGCTCCTCCCATTGGCCGCTTACATTCAGCGGTGACCCGTTGTGCCAAGGCCCATTTCGCTCAGCTGCACACTATGTGTAATTAGTATGGTCTCCTTTTACGGGGTGGCGGGGCGCGTTCTTAACTTAAGCGCAACGCGCAACCAATAATTTGTAACCCTCGAATACTTCATGTATTGTCAAGAGCAACTGTACACGAATTATATAACCAAAGCCATGGGCAAAACAACCATGTAGAGTCATCATTAAATACCTGCCAAAGTTATATTCAAAAATCTATAGGCACCAAACCTTAAAAATGTGGTATACACTAAAAAAAAATATCGCCCTGAATTTAGAAAAAGCCCTGAATACTAAAACGTTTTTCTTTAATATTATAAATAATTTTAAATATATATAAGTCTGTATCTGGAAATTCTGAAACAAAAATGCATTTGCAATACGAAAATAAAGCAAAAGTTGAGATTTTTAGCAAATAAAAATGTATTGTATTCATTTCATTTTACTTAACTATAAATTGTAATTGTTAGTAAAAATGACTGCCCAACAGATACAGTTTCTTCGACTACTTCAAACTATGCTCAATGCAATTTAGCAACCCTGCCTCATCATATTCAGTCTGCATGTTTTAAAAATAATTAGTTTAAAATTTGTAAAATCAAATTCCAAGCTTGGGAGCATTTGCTTTGACAAATGATGATTTTATATTAAGTTTCATTCGATATGCATGTGAGTTGTGTCCTTTGACAAACTCGATTGAATTCATCCCGGCCTTTACATAAGTTGATCCATTGTAACCCATTAAAGGACAGCAGATGGGCAGCATGCTTCATAGCGACACGCTTCCAAATTCTTCCATTTAATCTGAGTGGCCCACACTTGTTGCTATTGCCTTTTGTCCTTTTTTGGCTCAGGTGCTTGTTTGTGTCTATGGCAAATAATTTCATACTCACCTTGAACTAACACTCAAGTGTCTGTCTGTGAGTGTGTGTATTATACACTCATATTCAATTATTTCTAAATACACGAAGTTGATAGCTTAGAAATGGAAGATACGCTGCAACTACGTATTTCAAGCATTTCTATACCCTATTCCAACACGTATATATTGACATAAGGTAATAGTTGAGTGGATATCCATATCCATCTGCCCTAAAACCATGCGCAGACCAACTCTTTTTTAATGTCCATATAAATATATCGATAGCAAGAAATCCTGTCTTTAGTATCGAGGACAATTTATGACAGGTAAATCTTGGATACAGAGCATCACATAGTCAACATCTCTCGACTAAAGCATTCATAATTGTTGTACCTATTTAAATGTATAACGCCCTAGTTCCATATTAACGAACTAACATTATTGATTGAAACTTATTGAATGTTATCTTAAAATGTAATTAAGATAAGCATAGTTAATCAAAGACTATAAATCTTACTCCAAGTAATTAAGTTTTTGTTTTAAGAAATATCTGGTATTTTAAAAAGAAAACAAGCATACTTAAATCATATTATAATTAATGATGATAAATTAAAATCTTTCTGTGGTTTATGATTGATCACCCTTGGCCAGATATTGTTTTACTGTTGTACTTTATTTCCACTGAATATTAGAAAATAAAACTAAGAAGTTTTTCTTATTTTTTTCGAAATAGTTTCTAAATATAAATCGAAACACTAAATCGACAATCTCAAGAAGATGGTGTGCTTTTTTTAAATATTTTTGCAGATATTTTCTATTATTCAGAAATACATTTTTAAAAAGACGAAATAAAAATACAAACCACAACCTTCAATTATAAGAAAAATTACAAGAAATAAAAAAAAATGCAGGACAATTTTTTGTGGCAGTAAAGTCATTCAACCCACTGGCCTGTTGCCTGTTGCCAGTTGCCCATGGAACGTGAAACGTGGACCGATTACGGATCTGTGGCGGTGCTTGTTGACCTGTTGCCATGTCAGACGCGAATATACATAAAATTGAACATAATGCCCGCCAGGCCAGCCCCGATATACGGGCTATGGCCAGGGGGTCGAGATGATTAGAGCTGGGTTTATTTGGTAATTTGGCAGTGTTGGCCACGTCAAAGTCAAGAAATTACGTTAAGTCTTGGGGGGTGGTCGATTGACGATGGGGTTACATGGCTGTGGGGCGTGTCAACTGGGTGGCAGCCATTGGGACCTGGGGGAGGAGGTGGGTGGCAGGTCATGTATGCACCATTATCGCGGATGGGCGGAAGGAGAGGGCAGGACCAGGCCAGCCAAGCGCAAATGGAGACCGAAACGTAAACGCAAGAGGCATGAATTGGGTTTGAAACGGACACGAGGCATGGTGGTGCGTGGCCCGTGGTGCGAGACACGCTACACTTCATTGTTGCACCGTTGCGGCATTGTCTCTGTTTGCCATTTAAGCCAATTTTGCAAAGCTAGTTGTTGGCTCAATTTTTTAGAACGGTGCGCCAAAGTGACTTTGTGACTTGCAACCCAGCACCCGCCTACCGCCAAGTAAGGTAACGCTTGCAGCTCAAAGGTAGAAAAACTGCATGAAAACCAAACTCAATTAATTTCAGTTTGTTAATAAATTGTAGGGACTAACCTATCTACCATATTTTGCATTTTGCAAACTTTGTTCATTTAATTACAAGAAATAATGCATGTGCAGGTAAAATCTACAATACACAATATACCTTTAGCCACAACATGTTAGAAAAAGAGCCTTTGTGCCTATTACAAGTAAGCATCAAATGTTAATCAAAAAACACTAAATCGATCGTAATTATTTCGAAACTCTTCGATGGAATATTTTGTTTTTGCTATTTTTGACACAAAATACGAGAAATGTAAGTGAATAAATTTCTGATGTGGAATTCATTTTGAGGTGCCCTTAAAGCTAGCTAATTGTCTCGTGTCTTTCAGAAAAACATCAAATGTTAATCAGATATCTATAAATTTTGAAGTTTTTTAAAATGATTTCAACAGCCAAATTGTTTTGAAACTCTTTAAGTCTATTTTTTTGTCATTAAATTCAAAAAGTGGAATTTGTCCTTAAAGCTTGTGGACTGTGTCGATAACTTTTATGATATTTGGGCTGTAATCACTAATTACAGGGTATCTAGTAGGCAATTTCATAATGCTCGAGCCTCATTGAGTGCATAGAGGGATGTTTGCTTTTGCGGTGTAGAACTTTTAAATAAAAGTGGAAGCCACAACAATACCAATAAAATCAACTAAACTGGCCATATGTAAGTTATATTTTCATATTTGTTAGCCATTTAGTTGGTTGTTGTTAAAATTGACAGCGCAAAAATATGCTTGCACTTTAGATAGAGATGGATGTCTCCTTCACTATTTGTCACATTATTATTATATATACTATGCATAAGTTTACATCCGATTTTATTTAAACTTGTTTTTCTAATTACGGATTATAGAAATCTTATTCGACTGGCCAAATACATGTATTTGATATGAGTAGTATTATTTAAGATATAGTACTGCGTTTGGCCCAAACAGCTGTCGGAAGATGAGCGAGTACTGACCAATGCATTATCTTTCTTCCCTCCATCTCCACATCTGTATACATACAGATTGTAAGCTATGGATTCAGATTGCTGCGACGGCTGTAAAACATTATTCTTAATTAGTTTCTGGTTGTCGGCTACTTGCCCTATGCTATGCTCTGTAAATATACCCTGTTGTGGTAATCCCTTAAATGTTTGGCTATTGGTTTGACTGTAAATTTGAAACGGAGGCGCTTCGGAAAATGCACTACTTCAGGGAGGGGTGTGGCATCGATGGCAGCACGAAGGGCGCCGCGATAGTCGCTGCCCTGGTAGCGGACATGCTCCAGCAGTTGACCCTGGCTACCAATCATGAAGGTTGCCCGTTACCCCCTCCCTGCCATCGACCTCCTCGGCGATGGCTGCAACGACAGCCCTTGTCAGCGGCAGGGGCAGCCATCCCCTTATCTACGGCCAATGGCGATTTCAGCATCATCTCCGGTCGCCTATATCCACTGCCGAACGCATTTAGTTCTGGAACAGGCAAACACTGGGCACGAAGATATTCATACTCGCCCGATATCCGAACATTTTTCACTCACTGATATCAAGCTTCTTTCGGAGCAGCTGCCGCTAAAATTCTTTCTATATTTTTCCAGAGTAACAATATGATATTGGAATTTCAAACAAACGACAAACAAATTGAATGCCAGTCCGAAGTGAACTCTGTGCAATTACACTTCTATAAAATCTTAGCCAATTCCAGCCTTTAGAAATATTTGTACAAAATAAAAATTGAAAATCAAATTTAAATTTAAATTATTTTTTCACTGGCTTCAGGTGTTTTTTATAACTGTTTGTTTTTGTATAAGAGATTTCCATTTAGAGACATCTGAAGTTCACAAAAAAAAATTATGAATAATTTGGTGGCTTAAGTGTATATAACTTTTCAAAGGACTAAGGATCCCTATGCAAAGTTTTGGCTATTGAAATTGTTAATATATTTTATGAAACAGTTCGTCGTTAAATTATTGATTTTAATCATCTATTTTGTTGTACAATATATGTACATACGTATATTTCAATGACTTTCATATATATTTGACACATTGTAACAATTTCATTCGAATTTCAAATTATTTATCCACGCAGACGTAATTCCTTAACGTGTGGTTTAATATTCACACATATTACAGTCGATTTTTCCCAGAACAGTTGATTTTGATACTTTAATACCACTAACAGGGGGTTCTTTCACATGTGCACAAACAACTCCCAAATTAAATACTTGTTACTCATACTATTAATAAACTTTAGTATTGTAAGATTTCACATACACAAATATATATAATATATATATATATAAAAAAAGCTTACGATTTTACGGCGATTTGAAGTCGAGTTGAGTGACTTCCACTGAGCTTCTCGACCTCTAAGGCAGATTACATTTAAACTCGAATATTAAAGCCGATCCAGTAAATTTCATTATTTATTATTATTATTTCTTAATTTAAGACGGGATTTTTCCGATTTCTTAACCAAACCAATGAATCAAATATCAGAGAAACTTTCACTCGAATCAAACCATTTTTTTTATATATAAATACATTTATTATATATTATTCACTTATTTATAAGTATAACATATCATTTCATGTATATGGTCTGCCATAAAATTAATTTTTAGGGGTATTAACCTAATATTTTTTATTAAAAGTAACTTACTTCGTTTCAGGAATAATAAATAAATACGGCTTTTTTCTACATTGAAACGAATTATAAAGCAAAATCTGGGATCATTAGCCGTGGAAGTCAGGCTCTGGAACCGAACCTAAAAGTAAAGTCTTGTTTCAAACCGGAAATCCATTCGCGATTTTCTTTAACGAGTGTGCATCTTTGGATTTTTATTATTTTTAGTAACATTTCCTGTATAGGCAGCAGCCATATAAAAAATAAATAAAAAAGGCCCCAGCGATTGCTAAAAATTTGATACATGCTTGCCATAAATCACTAGCAACAAAAAGTTAAAGTGTTTGTGCAGAGCTTGGTTTCATTCACAGAACATATGCATAAATACAAACACACACACACACACACACATACACACACACACATTATGTATGGCATTGAAGCGCATATAATAATGTGCATAGCATACATAAATATTATGGCTATTACTTTAAGCAAACCAAACACACACTCATGCATACATTTGGCTTCCTTTACTTTGTCAGCTATTTTAGCGACAGTCTTATAAAGTAGGAAGTCAACAGCCCGACTATGAGACTCTCAATAAACAATACTCCTTATCTTAAATCTTTCTGACAGTTTATTTCGTGAAAATAACTCTTGAAGATGGTATACTATTTGAGAGGCCAATCGAAATTGATTGATTTGAGCGAATCGAATAATACTTAAGCTGTGCTGAGACTTCAAATGAGTACCAAGAGAGTCGTGAAGTTGGCTACGAATTCCGATTTTAGAAAATCATAATTGTCACTTCCGATTTTATAGGGTATCAATGCAACAATAGCAACGAAAATAAAAGGAAAGCCGAAGTCAGGCATATTCTCCGCTTAAGGCGCCACAATATGTTGACTTCAACCAGTGACCTCAAAATGGGAACCAACATCGACCAGAAGCAACAGTTTATTTATTTTTATTTTATTTTGCTTGGCCCGCTTCATTGTTGTTATTATTGTTGTTGATCTCTAACTTTGTCAGATAACGCGTTTACAACAAAAGCAGACTATAACATTGGCTTCCGTCACTTGCAGCAACGCAACGAAATGCAATATTTAATCAAATAGATTTAGTAATATATAGTATAGTATGGAATGGAATAGAATAGTATAGTATGTATATCGTATATATTGAAGTATAAGGGACTAGTGCATTAATTAAATAAATATGTAAGTCACATACATATATAAGTTCAAGTATGAATTATCGAAGCACACATATTATTCATTTAACCGCAAATAAACTGTCTTGGCATTGGTAGTGCAGTACATGGCTAGAACGACCATAATATACTTGGCCACACGGTATATTTACTATAAAAAAGAACTGTTTCACGAAGTACATTTAATTCACGGTTCTGTGTTGGCTGTTTTGTTATTGTGCAGCCTGCATGGCCTTCCCCGCATTTAAATTTATCTTTATATATAGTTTGTGTAATTCGCTAAAATGTGTATTACTTTTATCCCCACTGGCTTGTTATACCCTCACCTCACCCAATAAAGTTAAATTATGTTTTCATTTCAATTTCGTATTATCTTCAACCATTTAACACATCAATTTGCATGGTTACATACAATCTTAACAATCTCATAGGAATCAGATTTTCTAGAAACTATACATAATAACGATATGCTACGTTACTATTTATTTTATTTATTACACAGTTAAAGTGTACCATAAAGTAATTACGTAAGTATTTGCACGGCACGAGTTAAAATTTAACGTGATTTATTGAGCTTCTTAAAACTTATTAAGCTCCTCAAAGGATTGCTTTGTAAATTGAAATCCCATGAGAACATATTTAAGTCTTAAACTTAGAGTAAAGCATACAAAATGAAAAGCTAATTAAAACACTATGTTAAGTAAACAAAAAAAAAAAAAAAAAGTAAGAATGCTATAGTCGAGTAAGCTGGACTACGATATCCCCTGAACTCAGCTGTTAAATATATTATGGTCCTGTTCGCAAATTTCCCCTTAAAAAGTTTTGCAAGCCCAAATGTTAGGGTGTATAGTTTATGGACTCGGAGAAGCTTCTGCCTGTTACATACATTTGCACAAAACTGTCACACCCGTCTTACGCATTTCAATATGTTCAGGGTATAAAAATAAACTGCAGAAAGTTTATCTCGAAGTTTAAGGCTGTTTGAATGTTTGAATGTGTAGGGCTTTTTTGTACTGTGCTGTGAACTGTTCCAAAATAAATAGTTCCCCCATTTACTAAGAAAGGGAAAGCGAGCCAGGGAGAAAATACAAAATTGGAAAGAAAAGAAGTTCAATCTTTAATTACAGCTTACACAGACACAGGCGACAGCTGTTAGGAAAGGCTCTACGTTCAGCTTCGGGTGGGGAATAGAAGGAGAAGTAGCCGTTCTATTGCCGGGTCAGGGTTATTATTTGAAGCCAGAACCAGGACGAGGACAGGCCCAAAATAGCAGTAGCAGCAACACCAATAGTTGGAGTAAGTGAAATGGAATCCTTTTGCAAACATTGGTCCATTATTAACATTTACCACAAGCCAGGCAAACACGACACGACATGACATGTCAGTACACGACGCAACATGCACAACAGCAAAACTTTAATAAACAGACGACAAAAGTTCCGGCAATCAGCAAATGGAGAAAGAGCACCCACCTTACGCACGCCGGAGATAAAATACACTTTGAAAAAACAATCTCCCTAAAAAGTATAACATTTTTCGTCTTTGAAATTTTAAATATAAAAAAACATTTTCCTAAAAATTAAAAAGGCTTGCCCTAAATATTTTCTATTATTGAGAAATGCATTTCTAAAGAGTAGAAACGCAAAAAAATACTTTTGAAAAATCATTTCTGAAATTCAGAAAATAGTAATGAAATTATGCAATTTTGGAATTTAGCTGTCTTTTACTGTATTGTACCGAGACCGATGTTTCAAATTAAAACACAAAGCTAACATAAGAACTCTTCAATGTACGCACTCACATACAAGCTGCAATTTTAGAAAATGTATATACAAATTATATACATATATTCGTTCTGGACGACGCCCCTTCAATGCGTTTCAAACTTCACGTCTATGTTATAACACACTTCGCAAGGGTATTAAAGGGGGAGAAAACGAAAGGAATTCCCAGACCAAGTCTGGGCCAAATAAAAAGTTTTCGTGTAAAATTATGATTCACATTCAAAGGACAAGGAGACTTCCTAGACTCGAAGCTAAATGGCTTGTGAGTTGCCCCTTTCCCCATATTTGTATTTATTATGATTTGGGCTTAAGGATACTTTAACAACTGACAATGAGCAAGAATACTCTAGTTGAGCGAATGATGCTGATCAAAAATATATAAACCTGATGATCTAAGATGCCTTCTCCATGTTAAAAAAGAAGATATCTCAGATACCACCAAGAAAAAAAGTATGAAGAGAAGTATTAAAGTATATATTTATCGGCCAATGCAAGAATATATATGTGCGACTACGCAAAATGCAGGTAATATTAATTTATTTATCTGATTATGGCAAAGGAGCTGGTACGGAATACATTCAGTAGGTACTCTCAAAGAATGAATCTAAATCGAATTTCATCTTTACCCACCCGAGCGATTTTAAAGAGATTATAATTGAAGGTCAAAACAACATCTTCAAGTCAACATCATATTTGATCTATTTATTTTTCATAGAGCCTAAGTTTACAACTTATGAAATATTGCGCTGCGCACAAGGGATTTAAATAAAATCGATTAATATTTTTGCAAGCGAATTAACTTGAAATCTATCTGACAACATAACAGACGTACAAAATTTATTTATTTCATATTTATTTATTTTGGCTTTTAGTCTAATGCACTAACAGATCAATGTTGAGTATAAGCTAACCGTTTACATGCCAAATTACAAACAAAATCCCTGAAGCCAAACCCAAGGCTGAATCGTTACTAATATCTTTGTATAAACTCAAGCATGCTTGTGCAGTCAATTTGCATTGTATTGTTATTATACTTGTACTAAGTATTTTAATAAGCTACTCCTAGAATATATGCAATATAGATAATATTGCAAAAAGTTCACTTTACTGATGGAAGTAAAGTGCACTTTTACTGATAGAAGTAAAGTGCACTTTATACATAGCTGCTAGTCGAACAAATTCACGCACAATATATATACCATATAAATGCAATGTGTTAATTGGTTACCCTTGTGTCGGTTTTCCGTATGGTCTGAGACTGTCTGCTAATAAAGGACAGCAGCCGGACAGCAACTTCAAAGTGGAAGCAGAACAGCACAAGCAATAAAGAAACCAACGGAGCAATTCACAAATTGTCACAAACAAAAAATAATGGATGCTCTAGGAAAAATGATGTTTGACTACAAGATACCCTGCCTCTACACACAGACTCAGCTCTTCCCTATGGTCAACACTATGCAAATTGTGTAATTAAAATATATCCTTTATGTACTTCATTTTCCCAGAATAAATAATTTATTTAATTTCAACCTTAGCTTATCTCAATTTCTTTATCTTTGAAAAAAATAAAATAAAAAGTCGCAACCTTGAAGTCTTATATTTAATATTAAAACAATATTTATTCCAAATCCCTAAAGCAATATGCATTTGTTGAATAGAGCATAATTCTGTAGTAAATGAGTGTTCGGTACTCTGTCAAAGGGTAAAATTCCACGAAATCTAAGATATAATAGCTGCGCGGTCAAGTCAAAAAGGATTATGCTTGTTAACTAGAAACTGCTTTGTAGAAGTCACACAACGCTTTGAATGCCCCGTAATGCTTAAAGGTGGGTTGAGCACTATGCAAAATGCCACAGAAGGGGTCAGTAAATGAATGTGAAAAAAACACACGCTAGGTAAACTTTGCATACACGCAAGTGCTTGTGTGTGTGTGTTTGTGTGTGTGTGTGTGTGTGTGTGTGTGTGTGTGTGTGTGTGTGTGTAGGTGTACGTGCCGATGTGCGGAGGTGTGTGTGTGTAGGTGTACGTGCCGATGTGCGGAGGTGTGTGTGTGTGTGTGTCCTTGCATATGCTGCTCATTTGGAGCGTGAGTTCGTGAGCCTGCAAGCTGCCTTACCTACAGTGTCAATTGCCAATATACGCGTACTTTAATTGATGTAATTGTGAAAACACAATTTTTCGGTTTCGAATTATATTCGGAAACGCAAGTCGTGTCAAGGTAAAATCGGACTAAATGACATTAAAAGCCCAGATACATTTGGAAGATATCTTTTGAATGCTCACGAAAAAGAAAAGCTACAATAAAAAAATAGCCATTAATAATGAAAATAAAATGTGGCCAACAAAAATTTAATTCTCCCAAGAGCATATTGATTGGCCACGGAATAAAACGCTTATCAACTTCATATGGGAGATGAAAATATAGACGAAAAGACAAATAAGCACAAGTCGACTACCTAAATACAGAAGAATCTATAATAATCTTTAATCTTTAAATAAGTCTACAGGGTCGGGTCACAACTGTTCAGTTCCCTAAAATTGTCAATCGTTTATAAGATTAGATTAGATTATAAATTTCTTTTTAAAAATGCTCAGATTCTTAGTATAGCCTGGATTTTGTTGTCTGCTGAAAATGAATGTAAATTTTGAGCACCTGTGTGTGATGTAAGAAATGTTTGATAGTTGTACATTTATAAGTATTTATTTTCATTGAATTTTTGAAAATTACTTCAATGCATGTGTTTTTCAGCATAGTCGAAAGATTAAGCTTTTAGCTGTACATGTTAAATACGCTGTAAGCCTGAAAGTTTGAAGAGGCAGATATACAAATTTCCTTGTATTTCGGAATGTATATGTATATTATGGGTCGTTCCAGCCGTGTATTTTGTTCCGGTACGACCACTGTTACCCCACCAATTCCGAGACAGCTTCTTTGTGGTCAACCGAGAAATATGCCCCAGTCATATTGTGATAATTCACATACATATTTACATACTTTTAGTATATAATTAATGCACCAATCAATTATTCTCGATAGATATGTGTATATTATGTCATTCACTAGGCACTATATAGAAGCGGCTCAGCCCGTTCTTTTCATTAATTACCAGCACTGCAAATTATTTCTTTAAACGTCTACTACAATCCCTGCCAAAATCCTTTGTGTCCCCAATGTGTGCATCCTGTGTGTTCTACCCAAGCGTTGCTTCTTATTAAATTAAATGAAAAATTTCAACTAATAAATCAATATTTAAATAATTCATACAATTTGAGAGCGCTGGTCTGGGGTGCTTTTTGGGTTAGCAATGATGATCGATTGTTGGGTTTTCCATTTTCGTTTTGGGGGTTGTTAACATCATGATGAGCAGATGATGAGATGAGCCTGGTAACACAATATGTAACATGTTGGGGGACTTTTCGCCCTTACGGGAATTTTGGGTGGAGTTGGGATGGGGTTGAGACAGAGTGGCCTACCAAATGTGATTATGTTGTCGCGTAACATGAGAGATAATGTTCGGCCAATTTGCCAAATGGATTTGATAGAAATCGAAATAACAGCTAATTGTAGAGTCGTTTGTTTTGTTGTTTATTTTTTTCAGCAGACTTACTAATATGGTTTTACTTTAAGCTTTGAATAATTAAATTACATTGTGTACATTTTGAATTCAGTTAAATGGAATTTAATTGGAAAATTTTTGAATAACCTTGAATTTCATTTTTCATATAATCCAAGAAGGCGTTCGATTCAGATTTTTCAGTAACGAATGAAATGAAATAAAAATGTTTCAGTTTACTTTCAGAGCTCAGATTGTTAATAACTCTTTTTTTCGTGTCGAAATTCCAAAATGTAACAAAAAAGTGTTCGATGGAAAATATTAAAAGTTTTTTTTTTGGCACTAGCGAAATTTAAAAGTGTTTAGTATAATCCATTATATTTTCGCTATACGCTTCCGTGTCTTAAGCGCTGGACGTACATGAAAAATGTAAATAAAAAGAAAAGAAAGTTCACATTGGGTTTAACAGCAATATACACACACACACAAAGTAATATGACTCCATCGACCTCCACATCTAATATCCAGGTGAGCATGTCTGTAATAATATTCCTCTTAGAATCGGATCGGGTTTGAAAGAATTTATGTATTATAAATACAAGCTACAGTACTCTACTTGACTTGCCTGCCGATTGCCTTTCAAAGCAGAGCCACTACGGAACATGTCGACAAATATTACACACATCTCTGGAAAAGACACACTTTAATATATTAATATATTAAGCTGATGGAAGTACGTTTTACCGAAAATATTACATTATTGATTTTAGCAGTGGTAAGTGATTTTCAATACAATCCCTTCTTCAACCTCTATATATTTTCCTCTCCCTCTTTACACAGCACGACGGTACGACGCCCTCTGATTTAAGGGCGTGCATAACACTATATATACATACATCCTTGCATCATATATTATATATAAGTATATAAGACGGAGGTCCAAAAGATTTTTATGGCAAAATCCCATTTCAGCCACACACCTATTCCGGTAAGTTAGAGTTAACGAATTTTACTTGAGTGTTCTACGTCTACTATCCTAAATGATTTATTCCTGCCTTAGTATTGAACGGTACCGCGTTCTTTAAACTTCGATTATAAATCCCCTGGCCACCTTCGCTCCAAGAGTTCGCGCAGTTTGCGTTCAAGCAGAATTTGAGACATTATTTATACTACGTGTTACACACATATATACATATGTATATAAATATAAATTGATAGGCGACGAAATGAATCTAACATATTTATGTTATTTTAGTAATATCGAATGGAATCGAGTTTTTTTTTTTTACTGTTAAATAATTTATAATTTCATTCTCGGCATTATGGCAAGCTCAAATATAATTATGGCTCGAGATGCGCGAGCTTTTCACCACAAGAACAATATGTGGCTTTTAGCGTAGTTCGCATGGCTTTATATGAAAACAAAGCTTATTTAACAACCATAGCTTTTAACAGTTTTACCATTCTACGATACATACATGCTTTGTGCTATCAGCTTTTTGATAGCTTTATTTAGATATAATAACGCAAAGCTATTTCCACAACATAATGTTTATTTGTGCAAAAGGTCTGTTTACGGATCGAAGAAAGTTATCGACCTATAGTTTAAGTGCACTTCATATAGTCTGTACAATTAAATCAACTAACATTACGCTATTTATATTATGATGAGCAGGGCGCCGAACTCAAATATACAAACAATTTAAATAATCTAATGGTTTGTTAGTACTGCTGCAAGTTTCTTGTACAAGAACTTACATTTTGACGCACTTCAAACGTTGTCCTGAGCTGTGTGGCACAGTGAAGGAGACATCTCTAAAAAGGTAAACTGTTAGTTGAGTCTTTTGCCGTCGGTAAACTAAATAGTTTTAAGTCTAAGGGTTAAAAGTTCCCATTCATAACTCGACGGTTTTAAAATATTTGCTGGCATATGTATATCTCTTTTGGCCATTCATTGAGCCATTAGTCATTTTGAGCCCGTCAGCAAGAATGCAGAAATGCATTTGCCGGTTGATTCGGCGAATGTATCAGCTGTGAACTCAAGAACATTGCATATCGACACGTCGCGTCGAGGCGTAAAGAAAAAAATGTCCGATAAGTCCGCAGATGCGACCTGATGATCGCCAAATGGATCCAGTATAAAACTTAACGAGTCTGCGAGCATACCAAACAGTTAATTAGTGAGTGAAAGACTGAGAAGATGCTCGGAGTGTGCAGAGGACTTAAACAACTGTTGATCTGGAGTCAAGTGTTGAGCCTGGCAGCAGCGTCTGCGAATCCTGTCTGGCAATACAATAATGCGCAGTTTGCGACTGCACAGTACGCCAATATAATTGCCACGATCAGTGAGAAAAATGGTAAGGACCAACTAGAACCCATTCAGTATCAATATGTCGACTATCAGCCGAAATGCAAAACGGGCGGCGAACCCGTCTGTGCAACAAACGGAAGCCACCACTTTTACTTTGAGAACAAGTGCAAATTGGAGGCGGCAAACATGAAAATGCTCTTTCAACACGGAACTGGTATGTAATATGTGATCGAGTCGAGTGCCTCTTTAGAGTGATGCTAATGCCCAAATCTAGAACTAGAGCAAACCGAACTGGAGCGATGTCTATCGGAATGTGAAAACATACGCTGCAATAATGTTTATGCGCCTGTCTGTGCGACTGCCGAGCAAACACCCAATCAGGATCAAGGTGTGAGCTTTGCGAATGAGTGCGAGGTCCAACGACGAGGTTGCATTACCAAGCAAAGTAGGTAGCAGATACAATCAGAAAAAAGATCGCACCGAATTTTAGAAAACACCCTAAAATGTTCTTGTTCTTAGCAAATTCTAAATGTAAGAAAACAAATTTCTAAAAATTAGAAAAGTTTGCCATAAATAACATCATTAAGAAATGCATTCCTAATGAAATTTACCGGCTCGGCTTTTAGATTAGAGTTTGTTAGAGGTCTCAATATCTCAGTGAGAAATCACTCAACAAGCGTATGAATTTATAAAATATCTAAAATGTTTGTGAATGTGAAATCTTAAAATACTAATATAAGTAACGAAATTAACAAAAGAAAAAACTCCCCGAAAATTGGACATCTTTAGTAAAAAATTAAAAAAAAAATCGTAGTTTTTGAAACATACTTTCTAAATAATACGGTGAGTTACCCTTGACCCTAAAACTATGGCGAATTTCTAATATTCAGGGCAATTTTTCTTCTGAGTGCGTTTATTCGTCAATTGGCTAATGTTTATCTAATCCAAAATCCAGCAATGCGCATCCTGAACAAAGGACCCTGCCAACAGAAGTCAAAGTCAAGGGGCAAGGCTAGACGTAAGCATACCAAACCTCGTCGCTTCGAAAGCAGCAGCAAATCAGCACCTGAAACGCCCGGCAACAAGAACAAAACGATTTTCTTTATGCTGCCCATAGCGCCCAGCAGCACTACAACAAAAGCAATCGGAACAACAACTACCACAACCACACCGTTTCCCATGCAATTCCATCATTTTAGAAGTCCTGATAACCCCGATGTGTCCGTGTCGCGTGCTGTGAATGCCTACAGCGTCTATAATATACCCGATGTCGGTCTCAATTATGCCGCCATAATGGACTCGAGTCTGGCGATGTATGTGCCGGGTATCGGTACTGTCACCGATACGCCACCAAGCACCACAACAACTACCACAACACGACGACCAACAACCGCCGTACCGCCTACCACCACACAGAAGAATCAAGTGAAATTCATTTTGATGCCATTCGGCACTACGTCGACAACCACAGAGAGATCAATCGATAGCATCGATTTGAAGAGTGCAGAGACCTCCACCACAAGTACCGCAACTAAGCAAATTGGTACCATCGCTGGCACTACCGTTGGTACCACAGTTACCACCACAGTTGCCACCACAGTTCCCACCACAGTTGGCACCACATTCAAACCGTCTCAAGTAGTGCCCAATGCAACCGCCTCGGAAACGGACACTGAAATTAAACCAAACCTAAAATCAGATTTTCTCAAGAAATAGCATTATCCATAACATTTTGAAGTTTATCATTACAGAAAAATAAAAACAGAATTTGACTGAATTTTAATTTAATCAAAACTTAAATCTTAACATTTAGTCTTTTTATTGTTAAATGGCTGTGGCTGTTTTTAGTTTCGCATGACAATAATTTTTTTAAGTGTATTTAGTAATTGTTTGTAGTTATTTCAGTTCTCTTGCGCCTCAACTTTTTGATTTGAACTATTTTGACCCACGAATACAAATACAAATGTAGGACTTTGTTTCGTATTTTGATTAATGACTTTGATTTTTTGAACCTTATCCTCATTGGTCACTTCAACAATCACTTGGCTTTCCTTTGTATCTTCTTCACTAGGTAATTCCTGATCTAGCTCGTCGTTCACGGAACTGACTTTCAACGACTTAAGTGCTGGAGAGTGACTTTTTGGAACTGTGTTCTGACTGTTTTGATCAGACTCTGACGTATAGTTAGATTTAGCTGTTGTCGACACGGAAGCTTTTGTTGTGGAATCATAAGCAATTGAAGAGCTTTCTGATGGAGTTTCCGATGTATCCGAGGGAGTTGCACTACTTTCAGCGTCCTCTGGTGTCTGACTTTCAGTTGAAGCTTCACTTGAGCTTTCTACTGTCGTTTCTGTTGTGGATTCAGATGGAGCTGATGTTGAATTCGAAGTAGAATCCGAGTCCGAGCTCTCTGAAGCTTCTATTGTGGAATCAGAAACTATTGGAGAGCTTTCTGATGGAGTTTCCGATGTATCCGAGGGAGTTGCACTACTTTCAGCGTCCTCTGGTGTCTGACTTTCAGTTGAAGCTTCACTTGAGCTTTCTATTGTCGTTTCTGTTGTAGATTCAGATGGGGCTGTTGTTGAATTCGAAGTAGAATCTGAGTCCGAGCTCCCAGAACCTTCTGTTGTGGAATCAGAAACTATTGGAGAGCTTTCTGATGGAATTTCCGATGTATCCGAGGGAGTTGAGCTACTCGCAGTCTCCTCTGGTGTCTGACTTTCAGTTGAAGCTTCACTTGAGCTTTCTACTGCCGTTTCTGCTGTGGATTCAGATGGAGCTCTTCTTGAAGCTGAAATGGAATCCGAGTCAGAGCTCTCTGAAGCTTCTATTGTGGAATCAGAAACTATTGGAGAGGTTTCTGATGGAGTTTCCGATGTATCCGAGGGAGTTGCACTACTTTCAGCGTCCTCTGGTGTCTGACTTTCAGTTGAAGCTTCACTTGAGCTTTCTACTGTCGTTTCTGTTGTAGATTCAGATGGGGCTGTTGTTGAATTCGAAGTAGAATCTGAGTCCGAGCTCCCAGAACCTTCTGTTGTGGAATCAGAAACTATTGGAGAGCTTTCTGATGGAATTTCCGATGTATCCGAGGGAGTTGCACTACTTTCAGCGTCCTCTGGTGTCTGACTTTCAGTTGAAGCTTCACTTGAGCTTTCTACTGTCGTTTCTGTTGTAGATTCAGATGGGGCTGTTGTTGAATTCGAAGTAGAATCTGAGTCCGAGCTCCCAGAACCTTCTGTTGTGGAATCAGAAACTATTGGAGAGCTTTCTGATGGAATTTCCGATGTATCCGAGGGAGTTGCACTACTTTCAGCGTCCTCTGGTGTCTGACTTTCAGTTGGACCTTCACTTGAGCTTTCTACCTGTGGTTCTGTTGAGGATTCGGATTGAACTGTTGTCGAATCTGAAATGGAATCCGAGTCAGAGTTCCCAGAACCTTCTGTTGTGGAATCAGAAGCTATTGAAGAGCTTTCTGGTGGAGTTTCCGATGTGTCTGAGGGAGTTGCACTACTTTCAGCGTCCTCTGGTGTCTGACTTTCAGTTGGAGCTTCACTTGAGCCTTCTACTGTCGTTTCAGTTGTGGATTCAGATGTAGCTGTTGTTGAATCTGAAATGGAATCCGAGTCAGAGCTCCCAGAACCTTCTGTTGTGGAATCAGAATCAGAATTTGTAGGTGACGATTCAGCTCTAGATACTACTACAGCTCGTAGTGAATTTCTCGCTGACTTTAGTGGTGCTGAATCCGAGGAAGAATTAGAATCTGTAGGTGACGTTTCAACTGGGCATGGCGATTTAGAATATGTAGATTCATTTTCCGTTAATGTTCCATTTGGTTTGGAGTTTGGTTTTTTTGCATATGCATCGCTCGACTCGGTGGGCAAAGCGTCCCTTGAGATCGATATATGATACGATTGCAACTGCGATGCGGCATAGGGATTCGGTGGGGAATTGTATGCTCCGCTATAAGCTTGTGACTCATAAACATAAGGTCTATAAGCTGGATACGGTCCATTACCATAGGTATAATCGGAATATCCATAATCTTCATCCTCTACACATGGTCTATTGCGTTGCAATCTCCAAGCTGAGAAGATATAGAGAATATATGATTACGATTTAATATATATAGCGAAAGATATAAATGAAATTATAGACAAAATAAATGGAAAATGTAGAAAAGATATAGGGATGGGAATATGTATAGATAGAAAGTCAAAAGAAATTGAATCTACTTAAAGACAATATAGAGAGACAATGAAGAAAATAGATATCAAATAATATCAGAAATACTTACGTTCTCCCGAAACACATTTTAACTGCAGCAGTTCACAGAGGTTTTGAAAGGTTCTCTGTGTATTTCCATTTGATCCACAGACGGGACTCCATTTGGGCGGACAATTAACCGGGCACTCGCAGGGACCCTCAAAGAGTATGCGCCAATCTGTCAATTGGAAGAGTCATATATGTGATATGTGATAAGTATTCCATAATGGATAATTCCAGATAATATTGAGAGCTCACATTGTCTCGTTAGGCAGCTATACCGCTGCACCTCACAGCCATTGTCAAATGTCGCCAGCTGTTGCAATCCATGGGTCTTCGCACAGACCTCCTGTTTTTCGCTCGTACACTGAATGTAATCGCAATTTGTGGCAGCATAGTGGTCGGGTCTGCCGTAGCCATAGTTGAAGACGCCAGTTATCAGACTCAAACAGAACAACAAATAGAATGCAACCATTTTGGAAAGAATCCTATCCACGAATATGGTGTAGCCTTAGAAAGGCTGCGCTTTTTATACGAGTTCCAACAATATTCCCTCATATCATTGCAATGTCTACGTGTCCAGAGCTCCATTTCGGTACTTAATTTATCAGCGCTTCTGGGTTAAGGCCAGACGTTTTGCGTTTAGTTTACTTTTAGTTTGTTTTTAATTTTGTCATAACATTTTGTTTTTGTTTATTTTAGCTTATGAAATTGTTCGAGTTGTACTCATATCTGGTATTCGTGTTAAACGTAAACTTTGCGCCATGGGAACTTTTGTGAATTAAAACTTGGCACTTTCAGAACGAGTTACGAATTACGAATAGTGAATTATGACAATGATAATGATTAATTGGTCAAGCACTCAGCATATTATGAATATTATTAACAATTACCAAGGTCAGCAAATAACTGAAAGATATTCGATTTTGCAATCGTACACACGCCGAAGAAAGCACACTTATCGACATAATGATCCAAAGTTGATGATTCATCGCTAGTGAGTTAGAATAAAGTGTTTCATAAAAGAACCTTATATACTTCAAGATACATCAATATAGATTTAAAACTGAATGAATATACAGACTTCATTTCACTCAGAAAAAAAATCGAAACCTCTAATCCTCTAAGACAGATAACAGTAAACTCGAATATAAAAGCCGAGCCAGTAATTTTTGTAAATTTCTTGTTTATATTTCGAAGTTAATTCTAAGAATAAGAAATATGTTCCACTTATCAAAGCGAATTTCATCTTAGGGCGATTTTCTAATATAGTGATGCTGATCAAGGATATATACTCTACCAGGTAATTACCCTCTGCAAGGGAATCAGAATCACTACAAAGCATTTCTTGCGCTATGTTTTGCGTCTTTAAATATGAACGATTTTTACGATGAGCTAGCAAAATCAATTAATATTTTTAAAAAAACTGTAAAAACTATGCAAATCAGCAAATATCTAAATACCAAAAGTAAAGAAAAGTTACAGCAAAATCAGAAGAAACTTGCAATTTTACAGTGTCTAAAGAGACTCTGAAATTAAGTTTTGCATTTATACCTGTTTACCTATGAAAGTAAATCAAAATAGATTTTCAATTAACTAAAGTATTAAAAATTAAGAAATATATTTCTTGCATTTAGAAATTGTTTCTAAAATCAAATAAGTAAATCTTAATTCCGGAAAGTGCAGCTATGAATAAACTCTATTTCCCTTCTGGGCACAGAGAATAAAAATTTTAATTATTTCAAGTACTCGAATTTAATGTGATTGGGATTGTGGCAAAGCGCAGACACGTGTCTGAAATTTGAATACACACATAAATTGCTTGAGTTGTTTTCTTTATCTATATATATATATATATATATATGTGAATGATTGGTATACTTAAAAGGTATGCATAAATAAGTCTTTGCGATTATTATATAATATAATATTATTGCGGTAGGTCACTACGCGTAATAATGTGACAAGTTGGGCACAGCTGCTGAACCGGAGCCGGAGCCGTATGCAGAACCATAGGCTGACGCAGAGGCTGCACTAGGAATACTCCCATAAGGGTTACGATATCCATTGGCATTACCATTAGAATAGGAGTGACCAAAGCCAGAACCGTAGGTAAAGCCATACAGGTAACCATATGGCAGGTAATCATCCAATTTATATGAGGTGCTACTAGGCCTGGTGTCATATGTCGTAGTGCCATAGGTTCTATCTGGGCTGCTAGAGTTGTCGACCAGGCATCCGGTAAAATTGAGAGGTTCCGATATGCCCCTGTGCTGTACCACTAGAGAGGTCGCTTCGGCGCATGTCTTTTTGCCGGTTATTGGATCAGTTGTCTGGGAGTTGAGTGCAAGTTTGTACACTTTACCACTTGCCAATATAAATACCAGAGAAACCAGAGTGTTCTACGCGCATTATAAAGAAGATAGACAAGTTATACGTGTACAAATTTATTGTAACATAACACTCAGAATACTTACGGAATCCATATCGTTAGTTGTTGAGGAGTCTGAAGTTACAGTTGTAGATTCTGTTGTTGTGGCTGGTGTTGTGGATGGTGTTGTAGACTCTGTTGTAGCCGCTGTTGTGGAAATCACTGTAAATTGTAATGTCAATTTAACTGCTTTTGCTGTTATGTCTTTATGATTTATCTGTGTTGTGGTTGATGTTGTAGGTTATCTTTCACGACGGTTATGTGGATTGTGTAGTTAATATGTTGTAGGTTTGGTTGTGAAAAAACGTGTTATACCTGTTGATCTGGACCGTGCATCGGATGGCAAGAATTTTTGAGACATTGCTGAGATGACAGAATTCGTATTGGACTCCGATGTGGTTTCTGCTGCAACTGCTGTGCTAGCCGTAGTTGCAGAAGAAGCTGATTCGGTTGTTGCTGTTTCTGTGCTTGACATTTCGCTAGAACTCGTTGAGGATGGTGATGTGCTTAAATTTGCAGTAGAGTCTGTTGCGGAACTTGAAATTGCAGTAGAACTTGATGTGGATGGTGTTGTGGGTGGTGTTGAGGATGCTGTTGTGCTTGACATTTCGCTAGACCTACTTGGGAATTGTATTGTGTCTGCAATTGCAATACTGCAACTGCAGCTTCTTGGGGAAGATGGTGTAGACGGTGTTGTATCAGTTGTTGTACTTGCGATATCTGTTGAACTTGAAATGACAGTAGCGCTTGATGTGGATGGTGTTGTGGGTGGTGTCGATGAAGATGTTGTGGACAGTGTTGAAGATTCTGATGTGCTTGACATTTCGCTAGAGCTCGTTGAGGATGGTGTTGAGACTGCTGGTGAGCTTGTAGGAGAAAGTGTGATAGATGATGTTGTAGTTAACGTTGTTGATGGTGTTATAAATGGTGTTGTAGATGATGCTATAACTTCTGATGTTATTGTCTCAGCCGTTGTGCTTGAGATTTCTGTAGAGCTCGTCGTGGATGGAGTTGTGGATGACGTTGTGGATGGCGTTGTGGAGGGCGTTGTGGACGGTGTTGTGGATGGCGAGGTGGATGTTGTTGTATACTGGAGCGGAGTATATAGCTTCATTGGTCGTTGAGTCAAATACTCCTGCATACCACTATACTGATCCCAGAAGCTGACGTAGTCATTTCTGCCTCTATGTGTATTCTGTGGAGTTGGGGAATAAAGGTTCTGAGAATTGTGGTACCTATACGAATCCGATTCATATGGATAGGGCTTCGATTCGTATGGATATTGTAATCCATGGGCGTATGCGGAGGGTGAGGCAGCGGCAGAAGCAGCGACATTAAAATAGGACCTCGGTAGTGGACGTGGTCTTTTGAGTTCATTGTAGTCGTACCACGTTGAGCTCGGCAAGCAGTGCATCATATCGGCTTGCACTAGCTCTGCAAGCAGTGCGAAAACATGGTCAATTTTGGATTTGAAATTTTCCAATAATAAGAATTACCTCTTTGTCCCGCAAAAAGCAGTTGCAAATTGAAGGCGTTCAAACAGCAGATGTTGTTAAATGTGCGATAACAATAGCCGTTGGTGGCACACACGGGACGACCACATTGTGTATAATCAATGGGCTGCTGCTGAAGCTGCTGCTCGTCCTGGCAACGCTGAGACTCAGCCAAGCAAGCGAGTAAAATAAAACTGATGAACTGCGCCCACATCTTGTTGAAGGTGTATGCTTTGCCACTGACATACCCAACTCACCCAACGCTCGCTTTTTATACCTACAAGCGGGGGCATTACGCATTACAGTTGCTGCTGCTGCTGCTGCTGCTGCCTCAAATCTCAGCCAGCTGAGACGCTTACGTCTTTATCATCTCAGACGCTTACGTGCCTGACCTGCGCTTTTAACTGTTGATTTTGGCGCCACCATTTAGCAGCTGGTGTAACAAACTACTAATTAGCAGCCTGGCTAAGCGAATTGTGCTTTGTTCCTAGCACGAAACACTAATGTATAATATTTTAGGTACTATTCAACTATAGAGAAAAATGCACTGCTCTTAAAAGTCGGTGCAGCTTTGTCAAATAATAGATCGAGTCGGGAATCCTCACGACTTTGAGGATGAACAAATAATTGTTAGCATAAAATATTAATTTATGAACATAACATTTACTAATTATATGACATGGGTTACATGGGCTACACTTTTTTTAATCAATGAAGAAAGAACACAATAAGTTTGTGCGGTGCTCTGCGTGAAAGGGGTATGTGTGAAAAACCTTGACTCTGCAACTCTGCAACGTATTTTGTATTCATTAATTTTATGTATATGTTTGTTTGCTATTGTGATTTGTGATTTGTGTGGGAGTGAATTGCTTTGCACTGCTTGGCGCTTAGCTGGACACTGCTTGCCATTTGAAGCTGCAACAGCGTGCGGTCAAGTAGTACAGCAAGCAGTGCACATCACTAAATTACGCTCCACACATTGCAACGAGTCCTGCTTGAGACATTTACAAGCCAAATATATATTAATTGAGTATTGCTACTTTCGCATTCGGTTTTAATTTGATTTGCTTAGTATCTTATACTGTATATCCAGCGGTGCAATTGTTCAGTGGAGCTGTTATGTAAGGGTGATTCGTAAAGTAATTTTAATTTATGAAAATCCCATCTTTCTGTACATTATATACAAACTTATTTTATTCATTAAATGCTTAATTAAATGATGTCTCAAAATTAATTTGTCGATTGCTTGTGGGGATATACAACACCTTGCAAGAAATCAATAATTTGTTGTTTTTTGTCTTTTAAACTGCCTCAAAATGAAACTTCCTGTTGTTAATTAACAATAAATAAACCTTAAACTAAGTTCTACCACTACATACAATTTATGGGCAAAAGGCTCAAACAAATATCATATTACCATATTCAAAAGCAACTCACACTGGTCTGATATTTATTTGCTTTAGTCGAAAAATTACTTACAGATATATATATATATACATATATTTTTATATATATATATTTATTTTCTATGTTATGGACTTACTTGTAGCCTGTTCAAGCAAATGAGGTTTATAGTCATTCGAGATGGTTTTATTTTGATTATAAACAGTTATTTTAATTTCTAGGGCTTAATCTTGACAGTGTTGGAATTTTAATTAGTTTGTGAGTTGTGAATGCAGAGATAACATATTATTAAATCGTATGCCAAGCAAAGTTATATTCTTGGCAACCTGTACCAACAAAAAATGAAGAATAATAGTAAGTGAAGTTTTTAATAAAAAAAAGAGAGAAACCCATTGTATTTATAGCTGAAGATGTGAAATTTGAAATCTTTGGCATGGTTTTTGAATTGTGTACCACTGTGCCTGCAATATCATTGCTTGGTCTGTATCAATTAGAACAGCCCTCGTATAACAGTTAGCACTGCTTGCTGCTCCTTTGGGAAATGCTTTTGAGGAGCTTCGCAGCGACGACGACTTCACTTCCTAACTCGAAGCCGTTGCGAGCGGTCGTCGCGGCATTTTTCCACAATTTATTCAGGATTTCTTATGCTGCTGTGTTTACCAAGGTTTGTTTTTTTGTTATGTTTGGCGCAGAATTTCGAGTGTATCAGCAAAAGTTTAGATAAATGTTAGTGAAACATTGTATATAATAATTGGATTTCAAAGTTGAGCGTAAACACAAAAACGGTCTCCCGCCACAGATGGCCCTCCTGCGACTAGGTAAGTTTCCGAAATGGATCTGTGTATATAGCTAATGCGAAAGTATTTGCTTTCTATAAATAGTCTGCATAAAATCCCACACACCAAGTTGGCACAAGTAAATTGAATTTGATTTGTGTTTTGTCTTTCTTTGCTTTGTTTAGCTAGTTAATATATCCGTGCCTTCCGTTTTATTTATTTATTTTTGTTTTTTTTTTGGCCAAAATTGATGTGTACATATTTATCAAGGGCTATGCCCGGCATTCAAATGCAATTTCCGCAAATTCAAAAAGGGTAGCTCAAAACCAATTGAAATTTCATGTCAATGCATTTATGATTTATTCACACGATGCCACGACGCCCCACACACCCCCATCAAATTTGCTTTCCTCTGCGTGGAAGTGTGTCTATTCCTCTCGAACGCCTGAGTAAATACTAAAAAATAAACAAGTGGAACTCTGTCATTTCTAAAGAGAGCTCAACTAGAAGATACCCTATACCCATAGAAAGGTTGATATTCAAATCGATTGCTTATAAGTTTGGAAACACAAACTTTTTTTTGCTCAACATAAAGATAGGACTTAGCAACTTCTGTACTCTTTTTCTAACGAAATATTATGAATATTATGGCATACTCAAATTGTCTTTATATATTTATGTAAATATATACATGTGCTCGATCTCAGATCGGAAACGCTTCTTTCACACAAAAAAGTGGGTAGAGTGATATAAAGACATAATATTTATCTTGCTATGCTATCTCTCTCTCTCTCTCTCTCTCTCTCTCTCTGTATGTCTATCTCACTGCCCAGTCGATTGCACGGGGTACGAAAATAATCCCAATAAAAATCTATGAAACATTGCGTTTAGGCCACCAACAAAATCATATTATTTATTCCGTGCGACTCGCTGCGGCTTGCTGATTTGATTAGCTGCCTAACCGCTGCACAATCGATGCTGAAATCCTCCACTGTTCAAATTGAGCTCTCCTTCCCCTCCCCGTCCTTTCCCCCAATTTAAGCAACGACCACTCATTAAAGACGACAACAAACAACATCTTGGGGAAGTCACGTGTAGGCAATTCAATAGTCTCTGGCGACATTTTCTAGCTGTATAACTTTGAGTTGTATTCAGTGGTGGTAAGACACCCCGCACCCACACACCCACCCCCACCCCTTTATCAACTCAACTACCCCTTCGCTGCCATTAAGTTCCAGGTAAATTGAATTGATTTCCGTTCGCGCTTTTGTTCTCAAATTTGTTTGTGGCCATTTTGTGACCGTTTGTCACACTTTTGTTGCCTGTTGTTTGTTGTTGTTTTTGTTGCTGTGGCTGTTGTTGTTGCTGCATTAGATAAAACCATTCTAAATGTCATCTGCAATCTGAGTGATAAATGCATTTTTCCCATATATACCCTTCCTTCCGCTGGGAGCATTTCTAATACAGTGTTTGCCTGTTAATAGGAAAGATTACAAAATTAAAAAGCTTTCAAATATCTCGTGTAAACTGAGTAAAGGCATATAGGCTTAGCTGTTGGATAAGAATATGCAGACAAGAATATGCGTTCTAAAAACACGATTGCGAATCTTTATTCAAGAATTGTTAGAATCGAAGAAAATTATTAACAATCTAAGAATATGTTGTGTAAAATGAAAATGAAAAGGAAATGTGAGTAGAGCGCAGACCTGCAGCAATATATATTTTTTGGTTTAAATAATTGAACTCAGTCTAAGAATTTATTCCCTTTTGATTCGATTTTTAGGCGAAACAATAATATGCATTCTTTAATCATTCGAATTATCATCAGCAAAATAAAATATTGAATAATTGATTGAATCAACAAGTGAATATTCGAGTAATACAGGCAATGCGGCAACTCACAACTTCTTAAGGTTTGAAGGACATGCGGCACTAATGAGACAACTGGCAACTGAGTTGACCTGAGGACTGCAGGACCTGTCCATCAGACTTGTGGCCATTTTGGTTCAAGTGGCGCCCACATTTCCCCCAGTCTCTCCCTCCTTCACCTGCTCTCTTGTCCTGTCGTCATTTACTCATTTTGTTTTTTGTTTTTGTTTTTGTTTCGGTTTAATAGCATAATTTGGGGCGTGTCTGTGCGGAGGCTTATGAATTTATCCACAGTACTGCGACTCGCAGTTTTTATTGTAGCCGACTTTTGGGCGCTTATTAAATTTTTATGCCAGCCAAACAACAACAACCAGCAACGAGACTGTTGCAAGAAATGGACACTGGATTGAATTTCATTGCCGCAAATGTCGACGTCGTCTTTTTATTTTTGTTACACACCCACAGGCTCCCACAAAATATACAAATTTGGTAATTGTGCACTTCATGTATATTTAATTTATTTTACTTGACTCCAACTCCCATTTTCCTCCATCTGCTGTTTATATTTGCTTCCTTGCCACTTTTGCAACGTTTGTTTTTTAAGTCATCCCTCGTTTTACATATTCTCCTGGTTCATCAAATGGGTTAATTATATAGTATGTTCTTAATGTAATGTGGCCAATCAATCAAACTTTCCGCATTAATTATATTAAAATAAAAATACCCCTTATCATATATAGCTGCCACAGGAATTATCGGCCAAAGATGATTTCTTGAGTGTTATAATATCAACATCGATAACTCTGCTTTCTTCCTCACTACTTATTTTGGCACAGAAATAATTTTATACTCAATTCGAAACCAACGCCGCTCACTATGGAATCTAAGTACTTCAACTTCAGAACAAACTAGATGTTAATTGGTTTGGCAGCCTTTGTTTTATCAATATTTCCCCCCGCCTCTATTTTATATCTGTGTGTTCTTCTCACTTTGCCAGTAATAAGTAATCAATTGATTGTGTTTGGCAATTTATAGATAGTTGATGCTGTAGCTGTAAGACTCATTACGAATTCATAAAGTGCTACCTTTGTGAATTTGAGTTTGGAGATGCGGGCTGGGGTTGCCCCAAAGTGGGGCTAGCAGGTGTCGTAAATTGTGTATTACGATTGTGGCACTTTAATCGATTCATTTGATTTCCGGCAACGGCGAACACACGCGGAGTCCAAAGCCAAAAACACGTTTGGCCAAGTTCAAGTAATCAAAGCCAATAAAATAAATCACACACACGCACTGTTGACCCCCCGCACGCAGACACACACGCACTGATTTGGATTAATTGTAAACAACAGCAGCAATAACAATAACAAATACAACAACTATGGAGGTGTACAGGCAAATGGTGTAAGCCAATTCAACGACCATAAATATCAATTCAAAGTAAAAAGAATAAAATCAAAATCCAATTCAAATTCTTTGAGCCAAGCAACGTGTTTTCCACGGCGCCTCCTTGGCTTTGATTTATGTATGTCTGCCTTGTGAAATTTAAATAAAATATTTGCCCAGCTAAGCAAATTTATTAAAAATATGTACAGCGCAAATCAAAAAGTTGTACAACGAATACTCTACTACTTAAGAGAAATATATTTAAATAAGGTATTCGATTTAATTCCTTAAATATTTTACTGTAACAACTTGAGATAAATATGCGAAAGTAAATTGGTTTCCAGCAGTGTGACAAACTGTACTAATTGAAATTCAGTATTTTTTTAAGAGCCATTTGTAGGAGCCGCAATTCTTAGTTCATAAAGTGTACCATAATGGAAACCAATACCAACAAACTAATTTAGAACCCATTGATGAACAGCAACCGAAATTAGATTCGCTGATCTACAGCGACAGTTATATAGTGAATTATATACTATATAGGGATACGATCTATCCAAGTCAAATTCAAATTTTTAGAGATGACTTAACAATGCTTTCAATCAACACTAATTCAACTAATTTTCAGATGGTCTCTTTAGTTAGGGTATACCGAGAATATTTTGATTTATGTGTCTTGCGAGCCTGTCGATAACCGGCTTAAGATGCTGCCAATGACAACAAGAACAGCAACAACAATGGCTGGAACAATTGGCCCAATTGATAGCCAGCTATCAGTGTTGGCCAAAACTCACTCGCGTAGCTACTTTTTTCTTTTTTAATATATATATTTCCCCACACTTTTCCACTTTACGCCTTAGCTTCAACATCCGGGGGTCTATTTTCCCTTTTCTTGTTAACCGCTTGGCGTTTTGGAAGCCGTGTTGGGTGGGGGGGAGGAGTGTTAGAAAACTAAAAGCCATTTTTTTATACACTCTACCAATTGCGTCTTATAGGTTACTTTGTGTAATATGTAACGAATGGCGATTTGAATCAACATTCTTGCGATGGAGTTTAATTTATGACTTAGAAATAAAAAGGGTTTTGTTGATCAAGATAGCATATTTGGTACAAACGTTTATTGAGTGCTTTTAATATTTATTGATGGCTTTCATCGTAGTGTATTCAATAAATCATCTTGTCACTTTTAACTTTGAGTCATTCCATTCGCCTGTTTGCCAACTTTTACTGAATGCGGCAGTTTTTCGCGATTGTTGTGAGTCTACTGACAAATCAAATCAAGCCATAATTTAATTTATTTCAATTAAAAATCGTTTTCAACAAATTCAAAAGAGTTTTAAATGCAAAAAAAGAATTATAAAATATGGGATACAGAAGTTAAATGTATTGTAAAATTTAAGCAATATGCCTTCGAGAAATGCTATTGAAATTATGAGTTTGAAATTTATTCTCGGCACTATAATGTTTTATAAAATATCAGTGACAGAGGAATTAATAAAGCTTATTAAAATTAACACGCAACTAAAATGGAAGACAGATATATTTAAAAGTCATGGTGAAAATCTAATGGACTATTATATAAAGTCAAATCGTATATCTATTAATGTCTCTGTAGATATTTATAAAATATAAATATATGTGAATTACGCTTGTTCAACAAAATAAGTCTCAAGACTCAATTGCTCGCATATTGTCGCCCGTTAATGAAAATGAAATGAATCTTTTTAGATACCTGAAATCATATAAGGGCAAAATTCAGCTGAAAGCAACAAAGCCTTAGTGGAAAAATTAAATAAAACAATTTGAATATAAATGTGTTTTGTGTGTAATGCAAAATGCTGCCTTCGGCATCTCAGCTATGACTATGCCCATGTCTCTGTCTCCGGCCCATCCTTAATTTCCGCCATGGAGAAAATGAATGGGTAACCCAAACCCATACTTTTCTCTTCTTTTTTTTTGAGGGCAGCGCCATTGTCTCGCTTTGTTTTTTTTAAAGCTTTTTAATGCCATTTATTGTCGGCAGATAAGCACGAACAATACCCGGGAAAAATAAGAGCACAAGTGGAATACAAAATAGAAAATAAAATACGGAATACGGAGAACAAACAACAACAAAAACAATCGCAGAGCATGTCAAACAACAACAAACACCTGTTCATATTGGAAGTGTGTGATAAGTGGAGGCCTCTATTGAAATCTGTTTCTCTTCTCACGAGATCGTTTAATAGAAAGATTGTGCATCTTTCAACTGTGCTCTTCTCTTTTGCACACTGAGAATCAATCATTTTAGGTACGTGCTCAAACATATGTATCCCGTGGCCGAGTTTTGAATCGTATCCTTTTACAAAATGATTACGGCCAAATCATTGCAGATTGTTATATTTTAGAATCACAATGCATTCAACGACTGTGAGGTCGATATCGAAAGTGAGACAATGTTAGAATATCGTTCTTTTCTTGAAGATTACGAGGGCTATTTGTATGTCCTTTTTCCAGTTGGTTGGCACTGGTCAAAAACCAAATCGTTCGACACAGGACTAGCCCGGATATGCAAGGATATAGCTGAGCTTTAAGTACATATATGTTTTTATAATGAAATTGAAATAGAAAAACTACGCTAATTTTTTGGATTTTTTTTTATTTTTATTTTTTTGTGCACGAAGTACATACATATTTTTGACATCATCCGTTTGTTTTTCTATCTGACTTATTATATTGAAGCTGACATTTACATAATTTTATTACTGTTTGACAACTTCAATTATATATATATGGAAAACACTCTGATTCAGGAGATTATCGATTATTTGATTAGCAATTGTCGCAATTGCGTTTAGTTTAATATATGTAAATTCGACAGCTTTCTTTTCCAATTTCATAACAATTTGGACAAGGTCTTGAAAGAAACCTATTTCAATATATAAAACATTCCGCAACAGCTGTGAATAATTAATTGGCACCGCCTTCTTATGTTTATTGAGATTCATGCTTCAATATTTGGTATTGTACCATAATTGTTGAGCCAAATTAGTCTTTTTGTTCCCTCTATCGTTACTTCTTCCGACTTAATCGGTGTACTATTGCCAATTATTGATTGCATGGGTATTTTCGACTACTTTATAATGATTACAATGGAATTTACCATGTAATTATTTCAGAGTTCTCTATTTGTATCATTAAGAACTCAATTTTTAAACGTCTTGCCTCGAGAATAACATTTTCGCATGCATTTATACTAATTATTTCTTGGTTTGATTGGGTGTTTATTCTATGTTTTCTCCAATCGTGCAACACGTGTTACATATTTTTATTTTTTTTCAATTTTAATTTAAATATTACATTTTTAATTTTAATTTAATTTTGATTGATATTAGTTGGCATTAAATACATAAGAAATTAGTTGTTTGCGAGCCTTGACTTTTTGGCATTATTATGTTCTCATTTCATGTCATATCATGGGTATTTGTTACGGTTTGGAAGCTTAGGTCTTACACTATGCAGCCACTAACTCCGAGTAAAGCGACTCCATTCTGACTGATAGTGAGTTGAGCAGTTCTGATGAGACAGTTCGTATCGAGATTTACGTTTAGCAACTGAACGCCAAGTGCATTTAAGGCGAGCGTTACCACATTGAGCTGCAAGAGATGAAAGTTTTTGGATATGATCAAAGATAGCAAATTAGAGGATATTAGATTAGATAAATATGGATAATATGCAATAAAAACAACTAGTCCAGATTTCATTTCAAATTGCTGTACTTACTCCCGGAGGCGTTGGAAGAGGAGGCGTTGGAAGAGGAAGCGTTGGAAGAGGAGGCGTTGGAAGAGGAAGCGTTGGAAGAGGAGGCGTTGGAAGAGGAAGCGTTGGAAGAGGAGGCGTTGGAAGAGGAAGCGTTGGAAGAGGAGGCGTTGGAAGAGGAAGCGTTGGAAGAGGAGGCGTTGGAAGAGGAAGCGTTGGAACAGGAGGCGTTGGAGCCGGAGTCGTTGGAGCAGGTGTCGTTGGAGCTGGCGTTGTGGGTGCAGGTGTTGTAGGGGCAGGTGTTGTAGGGGCAGGTGTTGTAGGGGCAGGGGTTGTGGGTGCAGGGGTGGGTGCAGGGGTGGTGGGTGCAGGGGTGGTGGGTGCAGGAGTTGTTGGTGCAGGGGTTATGGGTGCAGGGGTGGTGGGTGCAGGGGTGATGGGTGCAGGAGTTGTGGGTGCAGGAGTTATTGGTGCATCCGTAGGCGGCAGGGGATATGTAGGTCCAGGCCGATAAGTCGGGTAGGGCTTCGCATACGAGCCAGGCGCCTCTGCAATCGCCTTAGCACCGTTGGGTCCACCCGCAGAAGCATAGGCATACGAACGGGTGTCACTATATCCGGAATTGCTGTAGATGGTACCCGCATCGCTGTACACGTATTTGGTCTGCGTGCCTTGGGCATTTCCTGAGTCGTACTGGCCGTAGTTGTAGTCATAGGAGTCGTAGGCGTCACCATTGTACTGGGCAACAACAACTGCAATCGCCAGGCTGGCGATCATAAATGCGCTCAGAGCTGACATTGTGAATGGATTTGGATTCGATTTGGAGTTGGAGTTGGAGTTGGAGTCGGTTGCTCGTTGCTCGTTACTCGTTGCCCACGTTGGGTGTCTGTCAACTGATGAGTTATGTTGGCCACATCGCTGCCTTATATATAAATGTGTGGCAAGCGGTGCTGCAAGCAGATGACGTCTTTCGCCATGCACTCAAACATGAAGCACACATAATTGATTTATCGGCGCACGTGACTCATTGTTCGCCAAACCGGGAACAGACTCAGCTGTGATTCTTACACCCGTCCAATAAGCTGACATTCAACATATTTATTTTCTACTTTCTGCACGTTACCTTATCTGCCATATACGTGGATTTACGAATCAGTTGCTAATTATGACATAATGGAAAACAATTTAGAATAAACATTCACAGCCACTAGTTTTGCAGTTCTGCATTTTAGTTGCGAAACAAAATTGGGCTTAAAACATAAATATAAAAACAAATTGAAATTTACAAAAATAAGACTTCAAAGAGTTTCCCTCGTGCTTGCCAGTCCGATAAAAACATAAAACGTAGACAATCTAGATATTGACATAGATACTGTATTATGTATTTCCTTTAAGGTTCTACGATATGGCATACATTTTGGAAGTAGCCTACTCTCTCTAGCATTCTCCCTTTCCCTCTGTCTGTAATTGCACAGTTGGCTGTTGTTAGTGTCATCCAAGTTTGATGAAGATCTAAGCCTTAACAGCTGCAAGCATTTACGCTTGGACAAGCATCTTTGCAGTGTGTGGTTAAACTTGTCGAGAGGGAGGTCAATTTAAGTGAACTCTTAAGACTTGTTTGCAACAATAATTTCGTAGCTCCGAGGCTCAGAGCTCTGGTTCTACACTCAAAAACAAAATCGTTCTGCATTTTAAAAAACCACACTGAAACCTGGAAAGTTTTTGTTGTTTTTAGAAGTAATGTCTAAAAATAAGTAGAACAATTTTTAAAAATTAGAAAGGCTTGTTCAACATTTACAAATTTGTAATTTAATTTAACTAATTAAATTAAGTAATATGAAGTTATAAGCTATATAAAATGCTATTACATGTGAAATCTTAAAATAGTAATGTTTATTAATAATATAAGTAACAAAAAGCGAATATTAAACTTGCTGTACACATATGAAAATACACGCTAAGAATTAGAGATATTTTTTATTTATTGTACAAAGTGTAACCTAAAATTAAGAAAAGAAAAACCCTGGTTTTTAGAAATATACTTTCTAAATAATGAGGCGAGTTACGCTTGGTGTCAAAAGTATTTCGAATTTCTAAAATTCTAGCAGGCAACACAGTGAGAGTAAACTTCGTAGACAGATTTCGGACAGAAATGTGATATTATTATATAATCTTAAGATTCGAACTAAGGCAATTATTATTATCTGTCAATAATGTAATCATTATAACCTTGGAATAAATGTAAAGGGGAGATAAATCTAAAAAGATGGTTTTACAGATGTTTCTTGGTCATCAGCAACCAAATAAATTATTATTATTTTTATACATTCTTACTCAGGCTGTATTGGAGATGGTTGCTTCTGTCTTACACACACACACACACACACACACACACACACAAACATACGCGCGCACACACACTCACCATGGCAGCCACTCATACACACTGTTATATTTTAGCTGGTTGCAACTTGTTGCACAGCCATTTCTGGTTGCCGGTTGCCTTTTTGTAAAGGTCGGCAAAGCAGTGAGTCCGCCTTTCGTACAGTTTGCTGCACAGTGGGCGCCATGAGGGCAAATTGAGTGTGGGATGTGTGAATGATGGACAGCTTCACCATTAGCAAGTGGAAATGCTTCATCATTTGCCAAGTTGTGGTGCTGGCGAACGGTCGCGTTGTGTGGCTTGTATATACATATATATTTGAGATTTGAGTTTTTAGTTTTCATAACGTTCAGTTGCGGTGCGGGACTTGTGATATGTTTTTGGCGCCAGATAAATTTCGTACGATTTCGTATAAATAAGCAAACAGAGGAGTACTGCGAAAAGAGGCAAGTGAACAGCTCGTTTAGTGCGTTAAATAAAACAAAAGCGAAAAAAAAATAATCAAGAGATGCCAGCAAACATTTTTCATGCAATTCAAGTGGATTTTCCACCGGCTGCCTTTGGCATGAGATCCGAGCATTGTTTCAGATTTATTTCTCTTTATTAGTTTATATTTAATAACACGCACACCCAAAATTTGTTTACTTATTTTTTAATCAGATAGCTAGGAAATTTATAATGATTACCACAAACTGTGTATACAAAATTTAAAATTATTTGGTTTTTTTTTTTTTTTTTTTGTGTATTATGCGCAAGAACAAGAAGAACAAGAACAGCACTTAACTAACTTTGATTAGCTGCAAATTATGTTCGAAATTTCATCTAAATGAAAGAATACAACAAAACCAAAAAAAATTACAACCAACAACAACAAACAAAAGTGCCAGACTAGCAGCTAATCAACTGAACAAACAGCCAACTTCGGCGGCTAAGTGGAAAACTTTATACACTGTGGCACTGTGGTAAGAAACACTTTCCTCAAGATCAGAGCTGTGTTTTAATCTATAAGGGTATTTAAAAGTTAGAAGCTATATATATTTTACTCATAACTTTCTAAAATAAATATATATCTCGCTTTTTTTCAAATCCTACATAAATATTATTTATCAACACCCATGTATATTTTTGTCTTAAGTAGACAATTGTTTATAGAACCAGGTAGGCCAAATACTTTGGTTGATAAACAAAGTATTTCAAATATGCCAACATATTCAGGCATATATTATACTTAAGTATTCTATAATATGAAAGGCTGCTTTACATTTCGTTAAGCTTCTTCATCTAATAGCTGATCAAAGCATTTAAACAATCCGTTAATCAATTGGAAGTAATTTTCAAGTTTTTCAGATCAGTAGTTTCCTAAAAATAAAATATTTTTGCTTTTTTGTGACACAAACTTGATATGAGGACAAAAATGTGCTTAACCATCACAAATTCCAACATGCTGTTCAAAAAATACATGCAACAAAAGGAATTAATTTAATTTGTTCCATTGTGCACTGTGAGAAAGTCATTTGGTAGGCAATGAGCAAGAAAATGTGACAACACACACATAATTGCATTTGGTGAAACACACACACACACACTCACTCAGACACAGACACGCGCTGGACAGCATTGGCAATAGCTAAACTCATTTATTATTATAATTGCTTAAAACACAAAATACAGTGCCCGAATTTGTTGCATGAACGAAAATCGTGTTGTTGCCAATTCTGCGGGTTATGTTTGCTGTGAGTGTGTGTGTGTGTGTGTGTGTGTGTGTGTGTGTGTGTGTGTGTGGCGCATATTTCGATCTGCGCGCTGCCAGCATCATTAAGCACATTGACATTAACTAGGCGACGCACAGCACCCACCCAACCAACTAACCAACGAACGAACCAGACAACCTCCCCAAAACAGCTAACAGCAAACAGCAAACAATAAACAGTAAAAAAAAAAACAAGCACAGAGCAGCAGGCAGCAACAATTCATCATCAGCAATATCAGTATTCAGTATACGACCATATGTACATATAATTATATCAGCTACATAATATCGATTGTTCCTGTTTGGTGCCTAAATATTGTTATTATTATTTTTAACGCTGACGGCCATTTGTCTTCCCGTTATTTTTGCTCTCGATTCTCTCTCATTGTTGGCATAACATAAATTTTAATGTCAGTTTAATTTATGCAGTGGCACAAGTCAACACTCATTTTAATTTCTCATGCTCATTCCATTAATTTTACATATTTATCAGAATTTATGTATTCAGTTCATATTCATTGCAATTTTTTTAGATATTTGCGTTAATTACTTTGGTTGGATCAATTATACAAAACGGATGTAGAAATTCTATTAATTTAGGAATGGGTTCTAACCTACCACAGTCATAACTTTGACAAAACTGAACCGAATTTCATAAGCAAAATCCATTGAAATGGCTATAAAGAGTATAATGTACAGGCAGAAGGCAGCAGTATATGTATTCGTGATCATCTTGATCATTTTTAATAAATCTATAACTACACAATGTTTTCAATCAGCATATTCTACGTCGAACGGATGCCCACTTCCCAATCACAAATTTTAGCTTAGGGGGAGTTGAAGGCACAACCTGGTTGCACAACACAGCACAACACAAAAGTATGCAATTATAAACCGAGCTTTCTATATAAACAGGCTACATTAGTCGCTACGTGACTGAGTTGAGACCGTATTGTATTACAACCGTACATTGCACGTGGCGTATACGCAACAATGTTTCTGCCTCATTAATTGCATAAGCTAAGCAAAAGGAGAAGCAGCAGCAACAACAGCAGCCAACTAACTAGCTGACATTTAAAGTAATTGCCAATGTAGGTCAGAGGCGTGAGTACACTCAGAAAAAAAAAAACCCTCTTATTAAGAAATTCGCCATACTTTTGGCGCCATGGGTAGCTCACCTTATTATTCAGAAAGTATACTTTTAAAAACCATGGTTTTTAGTTTCTTAGTTTTATAAAATTAATACAAAAAATAAGATATTTCTTATTTTTAGCCCGTTTTTCATGTGTTGCTGTACAGCAACTGTAATATAAGCTTTTTTTGTTGCTTATATCAAACATTACAAGTTTTAGGTGTTCGAACTGAGTTACTCGATCTCTGAGCCAGACGATCAATAAACTCGAATATAAAAGCCGTGCCAGTAAATTTCATTACTTGTTTCTGAATTTTAGAAAGAATTTTTTCTTAAGATGAGGATTTGCATTTCTACTTTCTAGAAATGAATTTCTTAATAATAAAAAATATTTCTATAAATAAAAATAAACAGCATATTTTTGGGATTAACGATTTAGGGCAAGCATTTCAAACTTTTAGAAATTTTTTTCTTTTACTTAGGAATAATTTCTAAGAACAAAAGAAACATTCTAATTCTAGATTTTCTTAAATTCAGTGCGACTTTTTCTGAGTGTATAAATCAGCTAGTTCCAGTTGGCGTTGTTTGTCCCTTCGTCAATGCTTCAACTGCTTAATTGCTCACTTTCATTCATTAACTGACCCCACACAAAACACAACCAATGCAATTGATTACAATGCGACAAGGCAAAGTGAACGTATCCAAATCCAAACCTTAAACAACTAATGTGACAATGGAGGACATATCGATGTAGTTTCAGGCCAGTTAAATCAGCCTATGCAGCTATTGTTGGTCTTTGCAAATATTTTTGAAGTCTTAATAGACTATTTATACATTTAGTCGGTATACAATGTGGTCGCTATTAAGTGATAACGGGGGTATAATACATACACACACACAACTGAAAGCAAGAAATGCATTGCAACAAACCAAAACAAGCCAACAAATTTAAAGAGACTTCAACTTCGACATTCAAAATCTCACTTTCTGGTTGCCATATATTTGTTAAGTTCTGTAATATATAGGTTTTTATTTGATTTGGTTGTTCTTATTCGCTCACTTTTCTAATCGAGCACTCTATTATTTAAAAGTTGACTTCTTTTCTATGTTATCTATATGGATGACAAAGTATACGTGAAGTATATGACATGTTTTCCAGTCAGTTGAGGAAATTTTAGTTTTTCACTTCTGCCAATGTGTGTGGGGGTGTATCTGTGTGTGTATGTTTTTATGTTTGTAAGTTTGCTAGTGTTAAAACTCAGTCGAGCGAAATGAGTTTTGATTAAAAATATTAGAAAGTTTGGCATTGAACAACGCTGTCGTGTGTTGTGTGCGCTCTCTTGTTGTGTGCTGTTACGTCGATCGATGTTGCAAGGAAATTTAATTACAAGCCTGCAGCTGGCAAGCATTGAAGCCAACGCTCATTAATTGGACAATAAATTGATGCATTGGCAGTCGCTGCCCCTGCGGCCAGCCACTGGTCCATAATGCGAGGATGCATGAATTCGAGCAGTGACATGTTCTCATCGGTCACAGGTTACCACATATTCCAATTAACAAGCCTTCGGCAACAGCAACAATGGGTGTTGTGCTCTGTGTCCACACCGCAAATTAGTCTGCACGCAAATTTGCCTGATGCAGCATTGCAAGCAATTCAGCCACATCACATCAAAAATATCGTATAGCCTTTGACTTTCGAAACGTAATTAATTACCCCCCAACTCACACACACATTCACACACACACACAAATTGAATTTTAGCTTTTGATTTCGGACATTGGTCAACTTTCAGTTAAGCACTCTTAAAACAAAGTTAAATATATTCATAGCCTTCATATTATGTAGACTTTTTTTTTATAAAATTATAATGATTAGCAATTGATGAAACATAAAGCAAACACACATCAGCTAACTTTGATGCCAACTCAAAAAGTTGTTGTTGAACGCAAGTCGAATCAGTTTTAAGTTTTTATTCTTATTCATTGTTAACTTAAGGCACTGCACTGTAGGCTAATTTAGTAAGCCTCTTCACATTTGCAAATGTCTTCACAGAACCTTGCAAAATAATCTTTGACACATACACTAATTGGACTTACAGTTTGCGTATACTCTTTGACTTTCGAAGCATAACTAAATTACCCCTACACTCACACACACACACACACCTACACACACACCTACACACACACCTACACACACACCTACACACACATCCACGCACACACACACACAAAACTAACACCAATGCTAATCTTATTTTATTTTGCAGCTCTGCCTTTGGCAGCGGCTGTCTACTATTTGAAGATGACAGCATCAGCATCAGCATCAGCATCGACGTCGCCACAGCCGCAGGACAATCTACTCACATTTTTGTGGCATTTGTATGCCGAGTGCGTCCATCGGTACCAGAATGATACGTCACCGGGTCAACAGTCAACAGGTCAGTTGAAAACACTTCGAATGCTAGGAGCATTAAGATGGGCACGTGTTCAACTTTAAGAATGAATCTTGGCGATTCGCCAATTTCTTAGCGCCAAGGGTAATTCACCTTATTATTCAGAAAGTATACTTCTAAAACCCAGTGTTTCTGTGTTTTCTCTAAAATTAGCTTTTTGATTGCTCATATTTATCAATAACTAATATTTAAAGACTTAACATACATAAACATTTTAGATAGTTTATAAATTCATATAATCATATTTGAATTGATTGATATTCCTCTAGGGCAGGCGCCAGCTAAACTCTGATATAAAAGCCAAGTCAGTAAAGGTGCTTGCATTTATACTTTTTAGTTGCGCATTTCCTAATAATAAGAAAAATATTTCTAAAAAATATAAAAAAATAAAACATTTGAGATTCTCGATTAGGGCAAGCCATTCTAATTTTAAGAAATTTGTTTTTTCTTGCAATTAGAAATTATTTCTAAAAACAAGTAAAACTTTCTGAGTTTCACCGATTTTCAAAATTCAATTCGTTTTTTTCTGAGCCTATGTATGTACATTAACAGCGTATATTTTTGGGATTACGCAAAACACCAACTCTAATCTCGATACACATTTTTGAATACATTCATATGTGAACTGTGTCTCATATATATATCCCCCTATAATGTACACATGTAGACCCTGGTGATGGAAATATGCTGCTGTTGGAGCCGTATACGCGGCTGCCGAACTACTTGGAGATGGCTGTGCTCAATGAGGGCACCATTGATATGCAGGATGTGAATGAGGAGGCGGCCGGTCTGAATGAGCTGTATGCCACGGTCCTATCGGCAACAATGTCACCAAATCAGCATTCAATCCAATACAATGGCAACAACAGTAATGCGAATACAACACGTGAAATGGAAATCCTCTATTGTCCCGTGAATTTCGATGGCTATCTCTGCTGGCCACGGACACCAGCTGGCACCGTATTAAGTCAATATTGCCCAGATTTCGTTGAGGGTTTCAATACCAAATTTTTGGCACACAAAACGTGAGTTTAATTTCAAAGTTAACCCAACAAACATGATAAATACACATGCACACAAATGTATGCAGAGTGTATGTCAAATCAAAGAAAATGATTTGAATTCAAAAGAAAAATCAAACTAATATAACTGATTTGAATGGTAATTTTCTTCCAATCGATTTAAGATTCATTTAATTAACTGTTTAATTAACAGCATATTTTGTGATATATATTTAGCTGTATGGAGACTGGTTCATGGTTTCGACATCCGATAAGCAATCAGACCTGGTCTAACTATACCACATGTGTGGACTATGAGGATTTGCAGGTGAGTCCTCAAGGCTACAAAGTCCTCAGTTATCGAATATTGAATACAAAACAGTATTATTGCAATTCTTGCAGTTTCGTCAGATCGTTAACGAGCTGTATGTGAAGGGTTATGCTCTATCGCTGTTGGCCCTGCTAATATCGATAATCATATTCGTTGGCTTTAAGTACGTACGAGCATGTCAATTGGCAATGCTTACGTATGATGCTGACGCTGATGGTGATGCTCTATCCTACAGATCGCTGCGTTGCAACCGTATCAGGATACACGTGCATCTGTTCGCCTCGCTGGCCTGCACTTGCCTCACCTGGATACTCTGGTATCGTCTGGTCGTTGAGGATTCCGAACTGATTGCCGAGAATCCAGTAAGTAAGCGCCAAGGGTACGCTCTCCTTATTTAGACTTTATTTCTAAAGACAAAAAAAATTGGGTTAGTTTATTTTTATTCTAAGTGTATAACCCATGCCTTTGCCTATTTCTGTATTATTTTAATCCAAATGAGTCAAGAGCATTATTTTAAGTTGTTTAATTTTAATTTAATTGCCAAACGAAGAATTTAACACTCCTTTGTTTTCTGTGTTTGTTTAGTTGATAAAGTTCGACTCTACACAGATATCTACCATATTCCAACTTGGCTTCATTTTAAGTAACACTATTTGTTATCTATTATAAACTTATTTGCTATCGATTTTAATTCTTTTTGCAGACCTGGTGCATTGCCCTCCACTTGGTGGTGCATTACTTTATGCTGGTCAACTACTTTTGGATGTTCTGCGAGGGTTTGCATCTGCACTTGGTCTTGGTTGTGGTATGTTACTCTTGCTCTCTTTCACATGTAAATCGCTGCACAAGTTTGCATTTTCACCTTAAGACCAAAAGCTGTGAATTTCTGATGAGATTTGCAGCTAGCACAATTTATGTGAAAGCATCTCCCGCAAACAGTTTTCCTTCTCCTGTGTTGCAACTGTCTGTTTTGAAGACTTTATAAAATTGATATACCAAATGCCAGATGCCAACTGCCAAATGTAAGGCCATCTCACTTTTTTATGCCCTTGAGTTTGATGTTGATTGATTTTACGACAGCATTTATAAATATATATAGTCGAAACTAAACTTTCAGCTTATGGGAAACTTGAATCGATGCAGGTATTTAGATATACCTACTTACCCAAATATCATATCTACCCACCTATATCCGACTGTTATATGGGCAACCTCGGACACAAATTTGACTTTATGAAGTATTCAAACCTCGGCCATCCGAAGTTAGCTTTAATTTGGAACTATGCTTCTAACTTGCAGGTCTTTGTCAAGGACACGATTGTGTTGCGCTGGTTCAAGCTCTTCAGCTGGCTGTCTCCGTTACTCTTTGTAATACCCTATGGTGTTGTCAGACATTTCAGTGCCACCGACAATAAGCAGTGAGTACTTACTATATATGTATGTATATGGTAAAAACTAATAACTAATCAAGCTTATAAATTTGATAAATACTAAAAATATATAGCGCCTCATTTGCATTCGCATAGCTTTACTTCAATAGCCTGAAGTGTGTTAACCAAATCAATTTATAGATAATACATCTCGTACACTTAACTTGATTATCGCCGCTTATAATGACTCTCAATTTGATAAACCCATTAACAGCTGCTGGATCAGTGAAAGTTTCTATTTGTGGATCCTCTCAGTGCCCATAACACTCTCGCTGTTGGCCAGTTTCAGTAAGTATGAAGGAATAGTTGCCATTTCAGTTGTGGCAAATGATGCTTAAAATGTATAATTGAAAATTATATAAATAATAAAAATTTGCAGACGGACAGACAGACAGAATTTTCTCAGTGTACTACTATTCTTTGCACTTTATCTTTTTTAGTCTTCCTTATCAATGTGCTGCGTGTGATTGTGCGCAAGTTGCACCCACAATCGGCTCACCCAGCACCGATGGCCATACGCAAAGCGGTGCGTGCCACAATCATTTTGGTGCCTCTGTTCGGCCTGCAACACTTCCTGCTACCCTATAGGCCAGAAGCTGGCACCAAGTTGGATCGCTTCTATCAGCTGATGTCTGTGGTCCTTGTCAGCCTGCAGGGCTTTGTGGTTTCGTTTGTGTTCTGCTTCGTCAATCAGGATGTCATCGTTGCCATACGCACCTTGTTGAACAAATGGATGCCCAGTCTCGTGTCAGCCCCCCCGGCCGGGAGTAATACTGGACAAATGGCCACAACGACGCCCAGTCGCGAGCTTGGCGTCTAAGCCCGGACTTATTACGGTGCAGACAGTTGAAATGGCCCAGTTACGCTTTTAAGGCCACTGACGATCAGAAAGTGAAAAACTAAAATGCTTCGAAAAATATGTATCCATTGTAAGCAAATAGTTCCACTTAAAACTACATCTCTTACTCCAATTATTAATATTCTTGGCCTACGAAATGTGTGGACATGCTTTCAGAATGCATCTGTATTCAAATAAGAACCGTCGTACTTAATTTATCCCAAAACAGTCCAAAACACATGCATAATTTCGAGCTAACCAAAAACATTCAACAAAGATGAATTTCACTATCTAAAAGTTCATTTGAATAGAAAATACACTCTAATTACAATACTTTAGAGCATATTTAAGATGGTATTATAGAATGTATTGGGATTTGTATTCATATCATTATTGCAGAGACAGCCAAAGATTGTGTGTCCGTTATCTGTGCCATAAGTAGTTGTAATCGATATATACATATATGTATATTTATTTATTTTTATTGATAATTCGCATACGTACTTAATGTAACTAAGTAAAAATGGTTTGTACCAACATATATTGAATACTACTTATATATATTAGATGTTCTATGTACACATAAATGTATGCATGTTGTTAGAGTATTATTGGGATTTACATTTTATATATATATATATCTCTGTTCTATCAGACATGTTCTGTTATTCGTTCCATATTCCATTTAGCTTCGAGGAAAGAAATGGTTTATTGTCGAAAATGTATTTTGTCGAAAATGCGAAGCTTGAATATGAGCCTATATATTAATTGTACTTACATGTGTGTATAAAATGTTATACCTAAACATCAAACCAAACGATTAAAGTATTGTATGAACATTATTTGAAATAAATCATTTTGTCTCCAAAAAATAATGTTTTTTTATTTAATTTTTCTGGTGAGTAAATCGAGACACCCACAGAGATAGAGGGTAGAAAGGGAGAGAGAGAGAGAGACGTCTGTATGGAAATCCAGTTCAAGAAGAGAAAAAAATGAGAGAAAACATTTACAAAACATATAATGAGAGAGCGAGATAGAAAGCGAGTAAGAGATATTTTGAGCTATTTGTGAGACATAAAGTGGAAATAATTTGAAGCTTTTAATTTGGTAGTAATGGTATTCTCCACTAAAACCGTACAACACTTTAGTCTAATCCATGGGAAATTTAACAGCTGACAAAAAATGATTAATTTTATAATGTGTCCATCTAAACAAAAAGCAGCCCCGATTTAAATCAAAGAACAATTTTGCCCATATTTTTCATTTCATTTTATTTCACGTTGTTACTTGTGTTTTATTTTAGTGTATTTGTTATTTGTTGTTATTTTTACCATTGCTTGCCGGCTTTATACTTTTTATTTCTCTTATGTTATTTTTTTGTATTTTTTTGTTGGTTTTTTTTTTATTTATGAAAGAGCAAAAGAGTGTAGAACAAAAACTAATACATGGTAAATACAATAAAATACAAATTCAATAATAATTATAATTACAATTATAATTATTATTATAATTACAATTACAATTAATAATAATGCATACATCTATATTTCAATTATAAGTATGTACGAGTATAGTTAAATTCTTGTAATAGTTTTCATTTATAATAATCATATATGCATCTAAATGTGTACATTTTGTAGAGTATTTCTATTACGCTCCATTTCTCCGCTTACTTTGCGATTCATCTGTCCGTGGTAGTAAGTATACCCAAATTTTATCTATGTTAAACAACTTGCTCTCTTTTTCAAATAGATCACATGGATCTAGATGTAGGTATATACAAATATGCGTTTAGATATAGATACGGTATGTGAACGGTAGAATTGAGTATAGTACTTTAGATACTTACAATCTCGATCTTATTTTCACTTTAGCTGCTATTTCGTAAAGGATTTCATTTTTTCTTTTTTTCATGCCGTGGGTACAAAAGCAGAAACAAATGCTCGAACCACTCCAATACGTGTAAGTAAGTAGTATATGAATCAGAAAATGTTCAATGTTCTAAGCATAATACAATATAATATAATATAATATAATATAATATAATATAATATAATATAATATAATATAATATAATATAATGTAATATAATATAATGTATAATTATATGTGGAAAGTTTTTTGTTTTAAGCTTTTTTTTTTTTTTTTGTAAGTTTTGGGTTAGTTTGGTTAAGATGTGATTAAACTTAGTTAATACAATGCAATGTAAGTATATAAGTACAAATTGTGAGTGCATACAAAGTAATATACATATATCTTCGTAGACAATAATAAGTAGGCATACATAATCAAATATAGAGAGTAATCGATTGGAGTGTCTTTGTGTTCTCATTTTTACCTAATAGCAATTACTTATAGATAAAATGTACCATCTTAATATTGATATTGATTTGGTTTTTGTAACTGATTTGTTTTGCTTTTGTTTTTGTTTTGTTTTGTTTTGGGCGCGTTTTTTTTTGACAAAAGCGGCTAAGTTTACGTTTTTGGTTTTTGTATTTGTTTTTTGTTTATCATTTTTGTTTTACTCCCTCTTTTAGTTGCATGTGTTGCATTATTGAGTTACTGCACCTGCTGCAAACTAGTTGATATTTTCCGATTTCATCTGCCCACTACTACGGTTTAGCAACTGCAATTAAATTAAAGCAAAGCTTAAATCTAGACCGTGTTTAAGCGCCTATTTCGCCTTGGCATCGTTTTGGCTGCTGCTTCCAATTGTTTTTTTTTTCCTTCTTTCTATTTTCTATTATTTTTTGGTATTTGACTAAATGCTTATTAGCTAAATTGAGTTATCGAACGATGTCGTTATCGTTATCGATCTATCGTAGTGAAGTGTGTGTTTTCTTACTTTATTTTTTTTGCAAAGCTCTGTTGCTTCGGGTGCTCTTTAAATACTTGATAACTAATTTGTGTTTTCAGGGTCGTGTGTGTGTTTTCTGTGTAAAGTGTTGTTTAATGTAAAATTGTTTGGAAGTTGCTGTTGTTGTGTTGTATGGGTTTCTCAAGCTGCTTGTCCGTCCAATTGAGTAAACACATATACATATATTTCTATATAAGTACCTAGGCATGTATACAGCCCAAAATATATATATGTATATACATATATATTTTGGTATATATATACATATATACACTGAAAGCAGAATATATATATGTTTGAAATAATTGTAAATGCATTTTATGCTTAGTTAATGATTTTCATTGTTATTCGTTCACAAGTGTTTTCAGTTGGGTTCAGTATTTGCTTTGTTCTTTTTTTTTTGGGTTTTTTTAGTTGCCTGTTCTTAACTCTTCTTGCTGCCTTCATTCAGTATTCCATTCATTTGCCAGTGTGTGTGTGTATGTGTGTTTGTTTCAGTGTGTATTTGTTTGTGTGGGTGGAGTGTTCTTTGTCTATTTCTAAGTACCATTTCCTCAACGCCTCCATCTTTTCCTGCTTTCTCAGTATACTCTTCTTCTACACAATCCGTCTTTTAAAATGTACTTATATTGTTTAGCTATATTTAGGTAATTGTAGAGTATGCACTTATGTATGCATGCTGTGAATTCTGTGACCGAGTCGCTGAGTTTCGAATTTATACAGCTGTGCCCCTCTAGGCCACCAGGTTTTCAGAAAAGCTTAAAAACTAAGTACTCAAACAAAGTCTTGTTTCTTTCTTTAAAAGAAGATCGTTGTACAAGATGAGTGAGACAATCAGCTTGAAACTGGTTTCTGAATTTTCTTTCATTTTACTTAAGATCACTTCTATCCTGAATAAATATATTTTAATATTCAAAATTCCGGTTTATACTAAAACTCAGTCAAGGAAAATCAAAAAATATCTTGTCAAACATCACTTAGATTAATAGTTTGAAGCATTATTAAACAGATTTCCAATGTCAAAAATTTTCTGAATTCCCTTCAATTTCACTTAGAAAACGAGAATAAGAAAAGAGAAAAATTCAAAAAGAAAAAAGAAAGATTCCGAAGCGTCTAGGGCCTTTGTGCTAACAGTGATGAAACCAACTTGGCTACTTGTTTTTGGGCCACAGTCAACTCGAGTCACATTTTAATATTGCTTTCTTGAATAACGAGGGAGGACCCAGCAACATCCCCGTAGCATGGGATCCAATCCGCACCTGGCTAATGTGATGGAAATTATTATATTTTATTTATGTAATTGTAATTGTAATTATGTAATTAAATCCATTAGGTTCATTGTAGTGTTTAACTTTATACACCCGTACACTTATTATTTTATGCATAGTGAGTATTTGTATTTTCTATTTTCCATTTATGATTTTGCTTTACTTTCATTTTTATAGGCTAAGTTATATTATTTGAGTCCACTGGCAAACAAACAAATCAACGAACGAAAATCGAATCGAATCGTGTTCGTATTTGTGTGTTTGTGCTGTCTAAATTCAATTCGTAGCTGTCCACACACATATGTATACATATAAGGTATTAGTTTTTACTATTGAATATCGAATATCGTATATCGAACATCGAGCTTACATTAATAACATATAGATATCTCTATGTATGTATGCATGTATGTATATGCTGCCCATGACTTGTCTGCTGGTTGTCTTTTGGGATCCAAAGAGCTCGATCTTTGACGGGCACATTTGGCGAACATTTTTATATTTTTTATCTTTTGAATCTCGGGCTTTTAATGTTTGTCCAATCTTTGATATTTTTTAAATGAGTTTCACATTTTTTATTTGCGTTATTTGCCTCGTGCATTTACATAGTTTGACATGTATATATACACATATATACATATACATATATATATGAATGTATATATACTTAGTATTCAATATATTAATAAATTTTACTATAAATCTTTGTTTAAAAAATGTTACATCGTTTATGTATATATACTTTTTTAAATGTATATATATATATATATATATATATATAGTTTTTAAAATTTGGTGTTTTCAATTTGCCCATGCAACGCCCACAAAGTTTTTATTTTCGCGTTTTTCTTTGAGTTTTTCATTAACTATCTTAAGTGTTTTTTCTTTTTCAGAGTGCCTGCTTGCCATGTAGATGTGGCTTTACTTTAAGCACTAAATCGAAAAAAAAGAGTCTCGTTTTAAAAATTGTATTTCTTGTTAGTATTTTGTTTTGTTTTTATCAATTGCTAATTTCTACTGACACACACACATTGATTGCTGCTGTAGCGCTACTGAATATATTTGGGGAAAAGAATAACTGGGAGAAGGCATCTATGCATGTATTTAGTAGGCTCACTTTCTTACATGTATGTAGATATATATATATATATATCTGTATATCTGTATATATATAGACGTATTTTTACCTATCTTGTTAGTGTTAGTTTTCTTGCATCCGACAAACCATTTAAAAAACTTATGCATTTACTTTGTAGATCAGATTGAAACTTAGCGAGTTTCAATTATTCAGTATTTGTTAAAAAATGCGAGTGCTGTTGTTGTTTGTATTTTAAGTAAGTATATGTGTATTTTGTTTGCGGGTGTGTGACCAGGACTAGTAAATTTCAAACTGCATGCAATGTTGCCACATTTCAGTTACCCATTTGTAGCAGCTCAAGAGTTTCATTGAAAAATTAAAGAAAAATAAACAAAAACCAATCATAAATTAAATTAAGTAATGCACAACAGAAAACTGGCGATAACAATGTGCCGTGATTCGATGTCAGTTTCCAGTGCAACACTGCCAAACTGCAAGCTGTGCTTAGCAGCCCAATTAACATCTGCTTGATAGCTCAATCAATCAATCAGTTGATCAAACAATCAATAGATTGTGGCCAGCTGTTTGTTTTGCTTTGTTTGTTGTCTGTGGTTCTGATTGTGGTTTGCAAAAAGGAAAAAAAAATGTTATTTTTTTCTTGGGTTTTTGGTTTTTCTCTTTGCATGGTTTTTTTAATAAGTCACACATTTATTTTATATATACATATATGTATGTATATTTGCTTTTTTATTATTTTTGTGTTGTTTTTTTATGTATTTTGTTGATGTTTCGCGTTTTTTGGTTTTATTTATAAGTTATAAGTTGTAAAAATGGAATAATAAGTAGGCATAATAATATGTAATATAATATAATCGAATAGAATATAATATAATAAGTTTTCATTGTTTCTTTGCACATACAATATTGAATATACTTTGATATTTGTTTTGGTTTTTATTTGGTTTTTTTTTTGGTTTTCGTTTTTCCATTTAAGTTAGACGACGACAAAAAAAAGACTAAAACGATTACATATTTATAATAATAATAATGGTTATAAATATGTCATGATGTATGCATGGATGTATGTATGTATGTTGCATGTATGTTTATGTTTATCATCTATTGTAGCGTTTCTAAAACAGACCCAATTTATATTATTTATTTTTTTTATGGGGAATATTGCTCAACTCAATGCGAATCGAATCGAATTAAATTGAATCGAAGAAGCTTTTGTAAATACATATTATAACATTAGATTAAGTGAATGCAATTCATATGATGTAATTAATTGATTAATTAAGTTAATTAAGTGAATTAAGTTTTTGAATAACGAACACAATACAAATACAATATATCAATACAATTATATATAGCAGCACATATTGGCTATAGGGCATACTATTCTGAATAAATTGTTTAAAATTAGCATTTACTTCGTATGAGTGTATTTTAATTGTTTTTTGTTATTTTTATTATGATTTTTTGTTTTTTTGGTTTTGTGGCTTTTAATTGCTTAGTTAAATGAATAAACATTAAATAATTTAGTTACGTAATATTAATATTCAATTTAGTTTAATTTAATTTAATTTAAAAAAATCAATTATTTTAAGTAATTGTTTTTAAATATGGCTTTTAAGTATTTTTTCTTTATTTGGTATTTGATGTATAGACATTTGTTGTTGTTTGTGTTTGTTGCCTCTTTTAAGCTTTGTTTTTTTAGTATTTTGTAGTACTTTTGTGTGTGCGTTTGTGTTATTAAATAAAAAGAAAAATGGTAAATTATGTAATTTCCCACAACAGAAAAAATAGAAAAAATATAAAAATTTTCGCTAAGATTTCATTAATGATCAATAACTTCGCTTAGCATACAAATCAATATATAGGTAAACACACATATATACTATATACTTTACTATATACAGTATATTTGTGCATTTCAATTATGACTACAACTCGCTGTCAAATGCCATAGTAGTTATTTTTGGTTTGATCAATCTGATATATTTGATATATATCCTTAAGAGGTTTTCTCGATTTTGCTAGAGAGAGATTATAGAGTTGGCCAAATCAAAAAATACATTCAGTTTGTTGTTCTCAATACAAAACTCGAATAGATTAGATAGATAGTGTTCGTTTTTTAAGTGGTTTTGGTTTTGTTAGTCTTAAAGCTAACCTGCAACACACGATTGCCGAGGGTATATCCGTTGAGTGATTGTATGGCGACGACAGCCTCATCGTAGTTGGTCATTGTAACGAATCCGAATCCCTTGCATTTGCTGGTCTGCAGATCCCTAATGACCTTGACCGATTGCACCGCACCAAATGGCCCGAATAGCTGCCATAGCACATTCTCCTCGGTCTCGGGTGCCAGATTATAGACGAATATACACCAACCGGATCCGGTCATCGCATTGCCCGGCAATATCGAATTGGCCAACAGATCACCAGCCAGCGGTGAGTATCTGATTTATCAATTGTTAACAGTTGGTCATTTATTTGTATTTTATTTTTTGGTATATATATATATTTTTTTTTTGTTATTGGTTGGGGTAGAGAATGAAATTGAATTAGTGCACACATATTGATAGGGTATCTACTAGTGTAGGTATCATGAGAGAGATAGATAGAGCGAGATATACAGAGAGTAAATACTTGAGCTTGTATTCATTGTATTCAGTTTATGATACATATATAGTAAGTATATCGTAACAAAATTGTGTCAAATCCCTCCTTGAGTAAAACACTTAGGAAACCATTTAATGCTATGCTGGGTAATATGTTATTAATTTATTTATTTTTTATTTATTTTTTTTTGTACCCTTGCAGTGGTGTATATATGTCCATGTCCGTCTGTATGTATGTCGTTTTCTCAGAGCATCAGAAACCAAACGTGGAATATAAGTTCTCTCCCAAATTAATTTCATTTTATTGATATTAGATTTCCATCTAGGTCTTACAAAGCTAAAGCAAAACTAATCTGTTAAACATCAGACAACTATAAATACATAGTATACTTTGTCAACTCTACCGTTTGCAAGGGTATTTTAACATCGGCCAGCCAAAGTTATAAGTTATGTTTAATTCTGTTTTATAAGTTATTTTATACATGCTTTCATGGCCACTATTACACTGTGCTGCAAAAATTTCGATTTAATTTCCTTTTTCTTTTTGTGTCGCATTTTTTTCTATTTGCCCAATTGTTCAGTTAAAAGCACAATCATGTAATTGTCGCTAGTTTCGTTCAAAAACCAAAATGGAAAATATATGTAAATATATGTATATGTATATTTATAAAATCAAAGCAGACTTTGAATAAAGTTTTGTTGTCAACGAATATATGTTACACAGTGATATTTTATATAAAATTCAATCGAAACTGACTAAAATGATATTGTTTCGCTTGTTGAAGAACCAAATCAGAAATCATGCGACGTACGGAATTCAAATTGGACGATTGAAACACAAAAAGCCATTATAGAAAAACATAACAAATACTGATAAAATATATATTAAATTCTTGAAATTATATCTTTGTTTTTATTATTAGGTATTTATGAGGAACAATTACACACAAACATTTATCTAAACATTTAGTATCAAAACTGTCTATTTTTTGAAATGATTTTTTTTTTCAGGGTGTCAAACTGGAACCGAAACTGGCCAAACTTAACCAAAATAGATCGATTGAAATTCAGAACCGGCTGCGGTGGCGAAATTCGGAATTGATATTATTAGTGCCAAAAAGACCATATCGTGTAAGAGTCATCCCATTATTTGAGTTTCAAAAATACATAGATATATTTAAATACCAAGCGACACCTTCCATTATTTTCATGTTTGAGGTCGACTCTTTCGAAGATGAAACCGGAGCATAAATTCGTTTCGGTTTGACACCCTGTTTTGTTTTTCGCAAATTAATAAAGAAAAACAGCAATAAATACATTTGTATGTGTGTGTGAGTGTGTGGTGTGTATGTGAGAAATGAATAAGTCGAAAAATTCACCTTTGCAAACCCTTGTTAATCGCTAACATGGGAAATTTTCCAATGCTAAAATTATGATGAGAAATTTGTTTTTTTTTATTTGTTTTTTTTTTTGTCAAAGAAAAAAGAAAACCGAAATATGCCACATAAGAGGTAGGTAAATAGAAATAAAGTTATGTAAACGTTATGTTCAAACCCATAAAAATCGAAATCATAGCAAATATATACATGTATATAGAAATATAAATAAAACAAACTCATGTCTAATATTGGTAGTTCTTCTTCTTCTTCAACTTCTTTGTCTAAACTTAAGAACTGGAACGCAGACCGGACACCCAAAGGGGGCAACAAATATACACTCGGACTCTTGTTTTGACTAGACTAAGTAAATAGTAAATATATATATATACTATATAATTATATATAAATATATATATGTATATATAGAGTATGTTCCGTTACTCCGTGATTGAGTGAGATTTTTTTTTATTAATTAATATTACGCACCTGATACGTCCGGCTGAAGGTAGGGCACCGGCCAGTCGACGTGTTGCCGCTGCCGCCTGGGGCGTCAAATAGGCGGTGAGGGGTGGAGCAATTTGGGCCTTGGCGCTATTGCTTGGATTGTTGGCGAACTTAACTGTTATCGGCTCGGCATAGCCCTTGGGCGTTTTACCGTTCAGCTCCTGTATGGCGCGTTCGGCTTCGTTGCGTTGATCGAAACGGATAAAACCGACACCCTTCGATAGACCTATGACAAGCGTACACATCAATTAGACAAATCGATAAATGAGAATTATGTTAACGGTATCGTTATAGTTATAGCTACGTACCAGAAATATTATCACAGAGTATACGAGATGTAATTATTTTGCCAAACGATGCAAACATCCCCTCCAAGTCTGGTTGTGATAGATTTTTCGGAAGACCCGATACATATAAATTAGCACCCTTTATAGATTCTGAACTTGGACGGGCGTATGATACTTTAATAACCTTATTCTGCAAACGCAAACCGTTCAGGGTGTTCACAGCCTTCTCAGCATCCTCGGCACGCACATAATTAACAAATCCATAGCCCAAACTCTGGCCTAAATAAAAGAAAAATAAATAAAATTAAATAAAATGTTTTATTTGATCGCTTTCGCAATTAATTTGAAAACTTACCCTGTTGCAGAGCCGGATTGAGTGCGGTCAATGATGCTGGCAAGACTGTAAAAAGTAATTGTAGTTCTTGATATGTGAATGATAGGCTTTGATTCTATTGTCAGTTTATGCATGCTAATAAATAATAATTCAATTAATCCCTTTCGTTACTAAAGTCTGCAAGCTACGAACCAAATCAAAGCTAGCCAAGTCAATTTCAATAGAAACCTAGTAATTAATTATTGATAAAATTATAACGGGGTGCCAAATCGTAACAAAATTTCCGATTGAATTTCAAAAGCTTAAAAGAAATTCAACATTTTCTTAAGAGCCAGTCACAGGAATCAATATTATAAGTATATTTAGTACCATAACAGAAATGAATACCACGAAAATTAAAGCAAAATATTCGATTCGAGGTGACACTCTAGATAATAATACGATAATTATATCAGTAAATGAGTTAATGCTGTACCACATGCTAAGTTGAATGATAGATTTACCAAGAGCTAAATAACTAAACTAAATGTATCAGAAATGATGAGAGTTATGCAATAAAAAATAAATATAAATACACATATATAGAAAGCATATTAGAATGTTGGTTAATATTTACCCAAATTACCTGAGACTTTATCTCGCACCAGTTTGCAACTCTCCAACTCACCAATGCTAGAGAAGAGCGAACGCATCTCCTCTTGCGTCATGGTTTGTGGCAGATAGTTGACTATCAAATTGGTGCGCGACTCATCATTGCTGCCATCGACGGAGCCATTGGCGCTACCGTTCTTCACAATGTCCATTGCGTTGGTCATGTTCTCGTCCTTGTTGCTATTGCCGTTAATGGTGCTAATGGTGATGTTGATGTTGCAATTGTACTTGCAACTGTTACTGCAACTGTTACTATTGGTACTGGTACGGCAACACTGGCAACTGTTGCCGGTACTGCTACTGTTACTGTTACTGCTATCGGTACTGTTACTGTTCCTGTTCCTGTTACTGTTACTATTGCTGGTACTGTTGTTACTGTCTTTAGTTGTACCCGGTAGTTGTTCTTGTTGTTGTTCGTTTGCGCTTAGTATTTAATCTCACTGCTTGCTTGGTTACGCTTACAATATATGTGCTTATTTCTTTGAATTTTTAATTTCTTTCTTTTGTTTTTTTTTTTTGTTTTGTTATAGTATTATTTATAAAGTTCTTTGACTGCGCTTTGCACAAGTCCCGTGAAGTTGTTTGTCGCAAGGATTTTCTTTTTATCGAATTTTCGCTTTAGACTTATGACGTGTTTTTTTTGTTTTTGTTTTTCTTTTCGTTTTTTTTTTTTTTTGTGTTTTGTTTTTGTGGGTTTTTAGATCAACTACGATCGCAAAAAAAATAGTCCTTTATTTATGTTATGTTTCTTTGTTTTTTGTTTTTCTCTGTGTCTTAAACCGTTCTTTGGCTTCGCTTAAAGTTTAAAATTTTATTTAAGTTTGAATTTATTTTTGTTTTAGTTATTTTTAGATAAAAGAGTAAATTTTGCTAATGGTTTTGGTATTTCTGGTTTTGTTTCGAGTCTCTCTCTTTTGTTGATTTTTTTGTTTCGTTTTTTTTTTATTCTCTTTTATTATTCTTTATATATAAAATTGCAAAAATGCAAAAAGATAGCAATAATTTTTTGTTTTATATAATTATTATTATTTTTACTAAATTTGCGTTTTTTGTTTTTTGTTTTTCTTTTCTTTTTTGTTTTGTTGTTGTTGGAACTTAGTTATGTTATTATTCGAAATATACATACATATATAATATATGGTATATGTATTTATTATAATGTTGTATATACGCTTAAATATGATTATTCGTTATATTTGTTGTTGTTGTTCTTTTTATTATGTTAATAGTTGTTGTTGGTTTTCTTTGGTGGTGTTTGGTTTAACGTTTTGCTTCTTCTTCGGTTGCAATTTCAAAATCTTCTCATCGATTTGTGCTCTTCTCGTTCTCTTCTTTCTCACAGTTGCTCTTGTTGTTTGTTTCCCGTGTCCGATAAATGATAAATAGCTGTTCGATTGCTTGCCCGTTTTTACTCAATCTGCAAATAGTAAATTGTAAAAACAAAAATATCATTTCAGTTTTAAAGCAGCTAAATATAGAACAAGTTTGCCAACACAACCCCGCTGATAAGCGAAGCGAGAAGCGATAGAAAACCCACCCCAAAAGATATTTGTCTATGTAGATTTTTGACATGTTTTCGGCATCATCATATTTTTAATAACCACCCCATCTCCCATAACTTAAGCCAAAAGCCCCAAATCTGTTTACCAAGTTTCTTTTGTTTTTTTTTTCTTTCTTGTCAGCAAAAATCTTGGATTAATAATTTGAAATTGAATTAAATTACTGTTATGCGAGATTGTTTGTCAGTGTTGAATGCACAATACGCCTGCTCAGCAGTTCTGCACCACAATGAGTAAGTACTGAAAAACATTTGACATTTGTTGTACCCTGTGTAATCTTGGGGGTATGTGGGTGGGTATCACGTATATTGGGTATATATATATATATATATATATGTATATAATAAAGATAAGGATCAGCAGCTAAAAAATGTAGTTATTAAATGATGCAATATATTTAACAGGGTTCAGAACAAACTTTAGTCGATCTCTCTCAAGTGGAGCACACATATCTTTTTGCCTTTTTGCACTGATCAGCATTTAAATATGTGAGTTTTCAAGTTTATATTAAATACCCAGTAACCCAGAAACTAAGCAGGTTTTTAATAGTACAAGATAGAGGGGTGATAATATTATAAAGCCTAAGCGCAATTCCACTTATTTTATCATTCCGTTTTTATATTGGCATTGTTCGAATAAACAGAAATAGTCAATCGCTTTTCAACACCTGTGCTAAGATGTAGTTACAAAATAGCCAAGTATGCTGAAATTCGTTTGCTTTCCACAAATTAACTAAGCGGATGCTGAAACTCTCTCTCGCATTCATCAAGAATTATTATAATTCTGTGCAACACAACTCCAATTGGAATATATAGCTTGCCTGCACATTGTTCCAATAGGAAGCGTTTTGAGGGGTTGAAAAATAGACATAGACAAAGAGAGACAGAGACAGAGAGAGGGAGAGAGAGAGAGAGAGAGCGAGATACGGAGATATAAAGAGAGTGGACGAGTGAGAGCGAGGGGTAGGGAAAATGTTACTCCCTTTTGGCTAGAAATTGAAAATGAAAATAGGGTAAAAACTTGACGCGAAAAACAAACAAACGAAGCGGCACGTCGCGCACAGGACACACAGGACATGCAGGATACACAGGACTGGGCTGCTTGTTGGCTGAGCATTCGATGTCGGATTTTGGACGGTTGTTGGGCTCTTAAATTCGATGGGTCAATGAACCCGTCGCTTTGCGGCCAGTGTTTTTCTTTCTGTATTTGGGTTTTTGGCTTTTCTAGTTTTTGTTGAGACCGTTGTGGTTATTGTTGTTGTTGTTATTGCGGTTGCTATTCAACAGCTGTTGCGGCCAGCGTTCAATGAACTCGATGGCAACGCAACTTGAAAAGGCACCTCGAAAGGACTACAACAGCAACAACTCAGCCCCAGCAACAACAATCAGCATGTCATAAACAGATAAACAATAATAAAAAAATAAAAACACACACGAAGAGCACTTGAAAGGCCAAAGAAACAAAAGAAAAACCAAAAGAAACACAAGAAAGATGAGCGATCCACGGCACGCCGAATATTAAATACCCTTTGCAGAAAGCAGTCCAACTGCTAATAGCTGGTTATGATATGTATGTCTACACTCAGAAAATAAATCACACCGATTTTTAGAAATTCGAGATTCTGTAATATATATGATATATATATATATATAACTCTATCATTAGCTTTTTTGTTGTTTATACAATTTTAACTTGTTTCTGAATTTTGAACATTAAGGATTTGCATTTGTACTTTTTAGAGTGCACTTGTTAATAATAGAAAATATTTCTAATAAAAATAAAACAAAACATCAAATTTTTGGGATTGTCAACTTAGGGCAAGTAAGAGAAATGTTTTCTTATATTTGGAAATTGTTTCTAAAAACAAGAACAACTTCTTAGTATATATATACATATACATATATGTATATTTGATGGGATTGGTTGTTTCATTCATGCGCTACACATTTTTGGACAAAATCTTAATATACCCTCGATAAGGGTATATAAAAAATAAATAAGAAAAGTCAAAGTCAAAGCCGCAAAAGCGGAGACGACCCCAAAGAACAAAAGGAAGTGCAGCTATCAAAAGCTCAAGAGGAAGCAAAGAGCACACACACAAAGAGAAAAGACAGGGAGAGAGAGAGAGAGAGAGAGAGAGAGAGAATGAGGCTGCACTTAAGCTAGCTGCATCTCAGCACGGAATTGCAAGCAGCTGCCGCATCAGCCCACCCAACAGCCACTTCGCCACCAGCAACTCCCCATTCAGATGGCAACCCCCAAACGGCCAGCGACCTGGCCAAGTACGTGTGTGAATATGTGTGTGCGTGTGTGTGTGCATGTTATAAAAAAGGAGGGAAAGAAAGAAAGAAGGAAGGAAGGCAGGAAAGAAAATGTGTAATTGAGACTTTTGCGCCGATATCTGTGACCTCATTTAAAATGTGTGTCGCCCCACAGCGCCTTGAGGTGGGTCAGGACATGTCTTAAATATTGATGGCCAAGGATACAAAAAGACAGCAGCATGAGCGAGACAGCAGACAGGGAGAGAGAGAGAGAGAGCAAGCAAGATGCCAAGAAAAGAAAGAGCCAGCAAAAGGAGTGTGCCAATGAAGAATAAAAGAAAGCCATAGAGGGAAGGAAAGAGAGAGAGAGAGAGACAGGGAGAGAGAGCGAGAGATCCATAATCAGAGGTATTGTGAGAAAGCGAAGGAGAGATGAAGAAGAAAGAACGAAGAGTCAGCAAGAAGGAGATAAGAAAGAAAGACAAATACACCAGACTTAAAAGTGGCCCAAGTCACAGAGGGAGAGAGAAAGAGATAGGAAGAAAGACAGAGGGAGATAAAAGAAAGAAAAAGCTTTCAAGCTTTCAACTTCACGGAAGACAGAGCCTTTGAAAAATGTAAAATAAAGAATAGAGATATAGAGAAAAAGCGAGAGAAAGATACTTAGTCTTAGACGGCTCCTCAGGGATATCAACTATAACTGTAAATGTATCTCACTATCTGCATCTCTGTATAGCGCTCTCACTTTCTCCCTTCCTCTCACCATATTTGTCTCCCTCTCTGTCTCTCACACTCTCCCTCTCTCTCTCTCTCTTTATATCTCTCAATCAATTATAGATCATACCAGGAACTTTGACTATAAAAAGTTCCAAATTGCTTCACACTTTTCGCACACTTTTCCCACTAGAAAAAAATGCACATGAAAAAAAATCGGAAAATACGCACAAAAAAAATGTAGCATTCACTGTTATAACTGTTCTATGTGTGTACTCGTACATATGTATATATATACATATATATATATTTATTTTTTTGGCAATAGATACAGCTAAAGACAATAACAAAACAAAACCCAAAAAAAAGGAGAAATTATGAAGAAGAAGAAGACGACGACGATGATGAAGAAGAGGAGGGAGCAGCCAAAAATAAAAGTTTTGAATTGTATTGATTGTAAGGCTCGCTCTCTATTTCTATCTCGCTGTCGCTCTCGCTCGCACTCGCACTCTGGTCGTTGCAGGCAATAGCAGCTGCTATCTCGCTCTGGCGACAATGTATTTGTTGTTGATTAGGTGTTAGTTGTAGTTGTTAAACGTTTTTGTTTTTGTTGTTGTTGTTGTTGTTGCAGTTCATGTTGTTGTAGTTGCTTACGTTTCTTTTAATTTGTTGCACAGTGTAACAAAAAGCGAAAAAAAATATATATGTATATAAATTTAACTAGGACTGTTGAACACAATTGTTGTTTGTTGTTGGTGTTGTTGTTGTTGTTGTTGTTGGTTAACAATTAGCTTGGCTTTCAACGTATTGCAATTTTTTAGTAGCCCCGACACGAGTCTTAAACGAAACGATAGTTGCGATAGTAGCGATAATTAAAGCGTCTATATATATATATGTATATATATTTATATCTTCTGGTATTTTATTGCACAGAGACAGTGAGAGAGTTATGCACAGTTATAGCTGTTGTTCTTGTTGTTGTTGTTGTATTTGTTGTTGTTTTATATTTTATATAGTTTGTTAAAAAACCGAGAACACAACAACAAATTCGTAACTGAATACAAATACAAAACACAAAAACTGGTGCAGAGGAGTCAAAAAATTATAAATGAATGTTCTCGAATGAGAAACACAACCGAATGGAATCAAAACCGAACGAAAGCAACGAACGAACACGTACGACTGAACTGAAAATCCAGGCGCCGCCGGCCACAGCTCGCCATACACACATACACGTAGTATCCTTTAACACCCCACTCCCTCCCCCCGCACACACACACACACACACACACACACACACAGACACACGGAGAGAGAGCAGGAGCGAGAGCGAGAGAGCGTACATGCGTGCATGGTTGCTTGCAAGCAACCACCCGGGCTTTTTCACATTCATATCCTTTTTTGGCGCTATCACGCTCGCTCCCAGGCTCAAGGCTCAGGCCAAGCTGGTACACACCCTTTTGAGCGAGCGAGCTGGCAATACAAAAGCATGCGCCCCCTCTCTCTCTCTCTCTCTCTCTCTCTCTCCCACTCGCTGTTCACTGAGAGCGCATGTGGGTGGCTGGGCAATGTGGAAAGGGACTTTTTGTTTTTTTTTTTTTGGGATATGCAAGATATGCAAGTGTGTACACACTTATGTACACAATACATATACATATATATATATATATATACTATATACTTTGATATGCAAAGCAGATTAAGAGCACCATCTGGCGCTTATCAAGGGAGCAAGGAGCAAGGAGCAAGCAGCAAGGAGAAGCTCTCCAAATGCCATTTTCAGTGTATTAATGTAAACACAGCTCGTTCAATATTAATATCAATCAAATTGGCTTAGAAACATTCACTTAAATAGACACACATACTTTGACGGCTAATCATAGAAACTGACAGAAGACTAATTTAGAGGAAACTACAATTATTTATTTAATTATATACTATAACTTGTAAATGAATTTTAATATTTAATATTAATGTTTTGCAGCCTTTTATTATATCGATCAATGTTTCTATTAGAATGATTAACAATATATAATAGCAGAAATAAGACGGATGTGTTATAGTCTCAGAGATCGGCTTTTCAATGAGTTCCGGGTATAATAAGAAGAATAATTTGCATAGAGACAAGCAGACATCTGGCATTTCTTGGCTATATATATGTTAATGATAAAATTTAACTAAAGTAAGAATAAGCGGGTGACTTAACATTTACGGATATGCAACCAATGTATAACTTAAAGATCATTGTCTTGAGGGCCTCAGGGATTCAAGTAATTCTTTACGAATATTTCCAATAAGATGTGACAATTTAAGTGATGTTAGCTTAAGTACTCTGTCCCTCTCCCTCCCTCGCTCTCCCTAGGGATTCCTTTAAGTACTTGTAATTGCCCAACAAATTCTCAAACAATTTAATTTTATAATATCTAGTTATATTTAGAAACAGAGAACAAAGCCAAATTGTTGGCCAGATTAAAGCTCTACAAGAGACAAAAGACATGGGACAATTTAGACACAGCCACAAACACAAAACGAACCCCCCCCCCCTATTCAACACCACCGCCCACCCAACCCTCAATAAGGATACGCAAACTAACGACCGCGACGAAGAGAGGGAGACAAAGACAGAGAGAGAGAGAGAGGGCAAGAGAGAGTTCGAGTTTAGATAGAGATGACTAGAGAAAGAGAGAGAGAGAGAGAGAGAGTGAGCGCACTTTTGCCGGCAGCCGGTTGTCTTTGATTTGTACATGCTTCACACAGGGGAAAGCGGAGAGCGGTGCACCTTGCAGCAAACAGTCTATTAATCAGAGCTACACACACAAGCATACTCGCATACACACTCGCACACACACACACACACACACACACACACACACACACACACGCACACACACACACACAATGAAACAGCTTCCTTATGATAAATAATGAAATTTCAACGTTTTAGCTTGACAACACTGAAGTTGAACAAAAGCGAGAATATTGAGAGAAGAGAGAAGGTCGCCCCGAGGGGAGGTGCTGGGCGGTGGTTGGGTTGCTTTTGTTGTTGGGTGGTTGCTGCTTCTTTGCTGCTTGAGTGGCAACTGTTTGCATTTTTTAAGCATTTGCATTTCTTTTTTTCTTCTTTTTTTTGCATAGGCTCTTGAAGATAATTCCGTTTATCTTTTGACCCAATTCCTGTAATTTTCCGTGTTTTGGGGTGGTTGTCAGCCCCTTACTCCACTCTGCCTGTTTTCTCTTCGTAAGCATGTGTGTGTGTGTGGGTGTGTGTATGTGTGTATGTGAATGGGCCTTGAGTACTGAGTGTCAAGTGGATACTTGTGAGTATTCGTGCACTAAATAACTCATTTCTACGGATCAAATACAGATATTGAATATTTTGTATATTGTATCTGGTTAAATGATTTTAAATACTTCAAAATGTGAACTACATACATAGTACATAAGATTTAAGGTATGCTAAAGATTTCACACCTTTGCAGACCAAATTCAACTAGAAATTTTAAAACCCCATCGAGCCTATCCCATCCTATGATAGCTATAAGATTAAGTAGTCCGATGTTGATGATTTCTTGCATAAGGGTAAGAAACATTATCAGCGGAACTGGTGAGTTTGTTCAGGATATCTTAGTAAACAAAAAGGAACTCCTTTAAAATTACAATATGTTATTAGAAGAAGTTCATGATTTAAAAGATTTTAAATGAAAGTTTTACAATTATTTTCTAGCAATGCATAAGCTGCCTCTACTTAAGTTCGACAATTTCCCATTTTACCCGGCTTATTCCAATTTAAAAAGTAAAACAAAAGACAAAACAGGTTCATTATCTCCTCTCTCACTCTCTAAGCCGTGAGGCAGCAACCCCCTCTTTATTTTGGTTTATATAAAAAATTTGGCCATGTGCTTTCATTTTCCAAAACGCGTCTCCGACTTGAATGTGTGTCAAAATGCCAAAATGCTTTCAAGTTTTGACAGGGACAAAAACAAAAAAACAATGGTAGGGAAAGTTTGGAAAACGGATCGCTGTCAAAGAAGAGTGTCGCATAAACCAGTTTGAATGGTAACTCGTTGCTTGTTGGCTCAAATAGGCAACCAGAACGAATCGATTTGCATTGCACAGGACGAGAGAGAGATAGAGATAGACCCTCTATAGAGGAGAAATCTAACACGATCCACCACCAACTTGCAACACAGAACGATTACACCACCGGCAGCACTACCAGTACCGGCAGCACTACCGACACCAGCAGCTCTACACTATGAAAAAAACCAACTAAAAATTAAAAAGTTTTTTTAGTTTTAGGAAATAACTTCGAAAGATACGAAAACATTATTCTTAAAATTACAAACGCTTAAAATGTGGTATATTTATATGTTTTTTAGAAATATTTTCTACTATTAAGAAATACATTTCTGAAAAATAGAAATGGAAACCCCTTTTCTTAGAAAGTGTCCTTTCTGAAATTCAGAAATTTGCTCTTTCGAATGATATATAAGAGTTTAGCTGCTGTTTGCTTTAGAGGGCAAATAGCTCAGCAAATCTGAACCGAATCCCCGTATTAGAAAAAATTCCGTTTTTAGAAAAGCCAAAACCACAACCACTTTAGCAATTTACTTTCTGAATAATGAGACGAAGACCCTTGGCGCCAAAAGTATGGCGAATTCCTAAAATTAAAGGAGACTTTTTTCTGAGTGTACCACAACCTGGATGGGGGTTCAGAGCTGTGAAATCCTTGGTTAAACAGCGACTTATTGACATTTTTCAGTAGGGTTTGCGGAAAAACTGGAATCTAATGACATTTGAGCTGGAGCAGTGGCGCAGTTAAGATTGTTTTTAAAGGGGTTAGCCTGAAAGTGTGAAAGTTTGAGTGTTGTTTGGTCAGAAATTAAGTTTCACGCTAAGCAAAGTCATGATATATACTACTGATTCTGAGCTGAGGCATAGTTAAGCGAGTTTTTGAGTGGACTAACCTAAAATATATAGTTTGAGAGTGGTCACTTAAAGTAATTCGTTTATATAGGCGCATCAAAAGGTATTGTTGAGCTCAACGCTGTACAACATTAGAGATGACGCAACCCCTTTTTATATTCTATACACAACGCCTGTGGGCGTCCCATTTTTCGCGAAATTCCATCTCTCTCTCTCTCTCTGCCTCCCTCTCTCTGAGACACACACTCGCTCTCGCTCCTATTAGATAAGAGTTCAATGCACCCGAAATTGTATAGAATAGTAGGTTGAACATTGAATTGAATATCAATTGAAAATGCACATCCCCCCAGCCAGCCCAATCAGCAAAGGATGTCCATATGTCCACAAGGTAGCCAGGCTAAGCGCTGATCAGCTGTTTTTTGGCCCACGTACAGTGAAGCCTGCCACAGCTGTGCCGTACCGGCTGAGTAAGTGAGCAACCCTCTTTGCCTTCTGCTTCTTGCCTCCTGTCTCTCGAGTGCTACTTTAAGGGTTGTATCCGCATCTGTGTGTGTGTGTGTGTGTCCAGTGCTAAATGAGACGGTATAAAAGCTTGCCTTGCGTCCTCGATAGCCATTATAATTAGAGACAAATTTCTAATTAGTTCTAGCACCCTGACTAACAATTTATTTGACTTACTTTCGAATCCAGATGCTCTCGCTTGAGCTACTCTCTCGCTGAATTAAGTGCAAGATAAGAGCAGCTTGCCAAGCTGAAGATTCAGCTCAATTTGTAGTTCAGTTGAGGCTTTAAGCTTTCTACGCAGCTGTGCTTTCAAAGCTCAAACCGAATCGAGCTTTAAAGAATGTTTGATTCACTCTTAACTGAGCTCTTATAAGCTTTTTGTTAAACCTTTCTTATTATACTTTCAGGAAGAAAAACATTTTTGAATTCTAGGATGATACAATAAACTGAAATTTGCACTCTCTTTCACTCCACCCGCTGCTGCTGCTGCACAAGTTGGACTTTAAGCTACTTACTCAGAGCCAATAGAAGCTGCTTGCTTTTCCATGGTGCTGCTTACATTATTAATATAAACATTATTCATTTAAGATTTCACATACACAAACATTTTAGATATAAATACATATAATTTAATTTGAAAAAAAGTTACGATTATACGAAGGTTCGTAAAATTCAAGAAAATATTTATAAATAAAAAAAACACCATATGTTTTGGGATTGTTAAATTAGGGCAAGCATTTATTATTTTGCATACATGTTTTTTCTTATATTTAGAAAATATTTCGAAGAAAAAGGAAAACTTTCTAGTTTCCAGGGCGATTTTTTGCTGAGTGTACAATTGCATACATTATACATAAGATAATTTGATAAGATGCGTAACGCCCAACGAGAGTTCAAAGCTGGACTTAAGACAGCTCAGCGAGTTTTGCTTAAGCTTTAAGCAGTCCTCTGTTCTCTCTCTCTCTCTCTCTCTCTGTCTCCCTCTCTCTCTACCTCTCTCTCTGTTTCTAGCTCTCGCTCTGCTGATCACTTATGCAGATATGCTGCTGCGGCTGCTGCTATGTTTGTATATAACGAGTACATACAAACTCACACACACACACACACACACACACACACACACACACACACACACACACACACACACATACACACACGTGTATATAGGTATAGACACACACACGTTCATTTTTACATATTGACATCAATTCTGCGCATTCTCTGTGGTGACACCTGACTTCAAATGCTGCCTGCCACCTGCAGGCACTGTGTCCATGCAGGATATTGAACTCTGACACAATGTTATGTGCAGCATAAAGGGGCAGACACCGCCTACCACTACCCAACCCCCCACCCCACCCCATTACAATCCCCTACACTTTACCCCGTACCACCAAATACCAACCCCCAGTTGAAATGCCGGCCGGTGGCCAACTTGTCTCCGGGGTCCTTCATTCAACTCTCACACCCTCTGTTTTACTTTCGCTCTGTCTCTCTTTGTCGCTCTCTCTCTCTCTCTCTCTCTCTCACACTCTCTCTCTCTCTATCTGTAGAGCTCTCTTTGTCGCTGCTGTTCATTCATGTTCTCTCCATGTGTGTCTCTGTGTGTATTTGTGGGGCGTTGTTTTGATTTTCATAGATTGCGCAATCTACGCGGCACACAAAATTGTTTCTAGTATCCTGGAAACAAATACACAGATACAGGAGAGAGAGAGAGAGAGAGAGAGAGAGAGAGAGAGCGAGAGACTGCGCATGTCTATAAGAGAGAGAGTCTTTTTTGTGGGTGAGTGGGTATTGAGAGGCTGGGGATATGGAGGGGTACTTTTCGTTTGGGGAGCTTCGCACAATGTGCGGAAATTGAATTTGTGGCAGAAAGCAAAAAGCAACAGCAAGCATAAAGCATAAAAACGGTAGAGTGATCCAGCTGAGTGTGCATGACTAGAAGATACCCTGTCTATTTTGGAATTGGGATCGATACTCTTCTTGATATTCAACACAGAATCCCAAACGAGAACCGATGTCTTTAACCTTTTGGTTATTTAAAGACATGCGCAAAACAAGGTGTTTTGAACCGGTTTCCGTTCCGATTCCGCTACGTGAAGTATTCAGTTTCCGGTTAAGTTTATGAGTTGATTCCAGTTTTTTGTTTGAATTTTTCGATTTTTAACGATTTTGAAAGTTTGCGATCAAATCAAATAATATCCTTTTCATTAAATTCAATTTTATTCCCACACTTCAAGTGTTTTACATATTATGTAATATTTCTACAATCAGATGAAATAGGATACGTGTTAATCTGAAATTGAACATAGCTTCGTTTTGCTAATTTCCAAGCATTCAGATTTATACAGGGTATGCAACCCAGAAGAAGAAGCAGGCAAGGAACAATAACATAGAGCGAAAAAAAAAGTTGCCTCATTGCATTTTATGTGTTTGTGTCGACGTGGCTGCCGGCAGGGTGTGTCCGTGTGTGTGTGTGTGTGTGGGTGTGTGTGTGTACATGTGTATGCTTGAAAGAGTGTTAGCTAACACACACACATAGTCACACAAGTAACCGGCTTTTGTTATTTCGTTAGCACATAAAATGGTTTTCCGTGCTTTTGCGCTTTTTCGAATTCTACTTTTTTTGTTGTTGTAATAAATTGCAATAGAAAAGGCACAAAAACGCACATACATGTTTATATATATATGGGTAGATGTGTGTGTGTGTAGCAAAACAGAACGGCATTCGTGATAGTATATATAAATTTATATATATATATATATATATGTATGTATTCATATATATCTATCTCTTATGGAATATACCTGTCATCAGCAAACATAACTGCCAATTGCACATTAACATTTATTGAGCCAAGGGTAGCAAAAATATCTATATATATTATCTCAATGTGAGTGTGTGTGTGGATTAGTGCGGGGGGAGTGGTGGATGAGGGTAGAGAATAATTCAAAAATATTTTTGGTTTGGCGCCCACACCCACACACACAATTTGAAATCATAATTGCGGTGTACTCTTTTTGGGAGAAGTTCTTGTAAAAGGTGTAAATAGTTGTCGTGTCCAAACGTGTACTCGATAAAAAGCAAACGGGGGGTTCACAACAAGCGATTGCTGCACCCTTTAAAAATGCACTCAATTTAAAAATCACTGCTTTAAGCAAATGATAAGATGAGAAAATCTAAGCTAAAACTATATGGTGACCCTTATACGATCATGTTACTTTTCGCTTCTGTCGTGCGTTCAATTCTTTTTGCGCTTCGTAATTGAAAGCCTGTCTAGGAAATGTGTGCTAAGTCCTACTGTATATCTTAAGTAACTGTTTATTGTAATTAAGATTCGCTTAGGAAGACAGCTAAATGCAGTACAAGCACTTCTTATTTTTTGTTTTGGTTTTTTGTTTTTGTATTTGCTACCAACTTAGGAAATTGCTTTTTAAGTCCAATCACGTCAATCCAGCCAATGTCCAAAAAAGCAAGCATAAAAACGAAATAAACAGAGCGATAAGGAAGAAAAAAAAACTTTTCTAATTAATTGTTTAGCACTTCGTCCGCTCGGCATCGGCATCTTGGCAATTTGGCAAAAGTTTCGAAAATGTCCAAAAAGAAATTGAAATTAAGACTACGAGCCGATTGAGCATCATGATGTTCAACACGATAATGATGATGAGAAAGTCTTCGGCTAAAAGGCATGCGCTTAAAGCCAAAATAGTGTTGCATAGATTCGACGACCGACTTGCAATTGTCGGTACTTGATTTGTTTGAATAACCTGAATACCCATTGCAAATAGTGAACCAAAGATGGTTTGTATGGAGTTGTGCAGAAGTATGTAGTAGGCAGAAGGAAACATATAAAATAAATAAAATATCATAATTGGCGCCCAACGTGGGGCGCATTTCCGGGTAATCATGTTAACTTATATATATATATTCTTGATTAGCATGGACAGCCAAGTCGATATCCCCATGTCGGTCTGTCTGTCTGCGTGCCTATATGAATGTGCCTTTCCCAGATATAAAAGATAGGGACTTCAACTTTCGAACGGAAGTTCTCGTATATTAATCGCATATTGCTTACCGAATATCGGATCAAATCAAGCGAAATGCCCAAAGATATGTATATATATATATATATATATATATTCTGTAGTGCCTCGAGATCCATGAAGGCGAGTATATATAAATAGTCTATTTAATAGATGGATTCAGGGTACCTGTTGGTCGAGCTCTCGCTCTGTAAGTGCATTCAGATGTCATCATGTTTCCGGTGCTAACCGTATGTTTCTGCTTATGTAAAGGGTACCCGCTCCTCCAGGTTGCGGGACTATTGACTATATGTGAGTACATACAGTAAAACAAAAAAAAAAACACAAAAAACGAAGAAATTAAAACACAGCCAGTTACATGGTAGACGTAATTTTAAGCCCAAATGGGAACTACAGCTGCCCACAGACTCGCATCCCTTTCTACCACCCCTACCGCTGCACCTATCTCTCCCCCACCCTTCCTCCTCACTAACCCTAAGCCTGCCCATTGCACAGGGACGGGCGCGGAGACTGCAGCCCAGCCGGATGCTGTCCATTTCAATTATCGTGCGCTGGGCGCTTTAGAGTGGTGCTTGAATTTTGAATTTTTGCAGCCATTGTTGTTGTTGTTGTTGTCGTTTTTTGTCAGCTTATACATTTTTTATGTTTACAAAAATAAAAGTAAAAAAATTAGGGCCAGTAAGAACGCGCTAGCCGCGAGAGCTCGACTACCAGATTTTCTGTAACAAAGCGCCTGAGCTTGACTTCTACCTTTGAACTATTTCAAATTGATCTTAGATCTTAACTCAACGTACTCATTTATTTTGAGAATACTTAAAGCAAACAGATATCGTCACTTTAGTCCATAACTCTTATGAATCTTATGACGAAAACAGAATCTGGCATCTATTAAATAATATCCTTGCAAAGGCTATTATAATTTTGTCCTGAAATTTTTAAAAATTTTTAAAGTATATATATATAAATATATATACATATATATATATATAAATATATTCTGAATCAGCAATGTCTGTCTGTCTGTCTGTCTGTATCTATAGGAACAAGTCCCTTAGTTTTAATTTGATGAAACTTGAAATCATTTTTCGATACTAAATGCTGTACGTGAAATGTAAAGCTTCTAGTAAGACTATTTAATTAATACCACATTTATTGCATTAATAATATCGATTCCTGAAACTGGCTTTTAATTAAATTGTTGAATTCCGGTACTTGTTTCTATACTCATTCGGCAAAGTTAGCGATTCCGGTTCCGATGCCACATCCGTCGATTTTTTAAATTCATAGTGCGATTTAGATGTGAGTTGGCTTTTACACTTATTTAATAATTTTTAAAAATCGTCATGGAATAAGAATATAAAAATGTCTAAGGCCTAATTCAAAAAAATATGGTGGTTTAAAAACAGCCCGAAAACTAGACATATTTTTCACAAATTTGAGAAAAATGTAGCCTGTAATTAAGAAAAGAAAAACCCATTTTGAATAATATGGTGATTTACATTTGTATGCATAAAGTCCCATGTCTCAGTGCAATTTTGTTGCAAACATTTACACAACTTAATGAACCTCTTTGACCGTTTCGAATCGCTACAGGGTATAATAAAATATGTAAAACATTCGATTCAGTCTTTCGGCTTGGCTGAATGCGCTACAGTAAACACTCCACATTTCGCTGCAGCTCAAAGCGCATCAGATGAAAGGACTGACCAAAAATAGAGAGAGAAGGACAGAGAGAAAAATGCAGAGAGAGAGAGAGAGAGAGAGAGCGAGAGAGAGAGAGCGAGTCGAAAGAATCCGCGACTACGCGACTCTTTGATAATGGTTGCGACTATGGATTTGGCAATGGATATTTTTTTTATGTGGTTGGATTGGGTGGTGGGTGGTTGGGTGGCTGCGACTGCGACTGCTGCTTGGAGTGGTGGTGACTGTGGCTGCACTTTAACGACGGCCAGTGGTTGCTGTCGCGCAGGTAATGAAAGTTGCCAGTTTGGCGGTGGTTTCTATGGTGGTTGGGTGGTGGGGCTGACCGTGCTTAGGCGGCTGCTGGTGGTTGCTGTTTGAAAACTTGTTTACCACTGCGCCAAAGTGCACTCAAATTGCATTTAATTAAATAAATGCAAATGTTTAATAGAAACAAAAACCCTTTGATAACAGTAAATTTAATTTGCATGTCAAAGGTTATTTTTTGCAGAACTAACTATAAACTCTGCCCATTAAAAGTTAATTAGAAGCTCGATTAAAACAAAATAAAATGCTATTAGCATTACGCAAATACGCAAATCAAAAGCTAATCAAAACACAAAAACTAAAGACAAAAAGTTTAACTGTGTGAAAACCGTATTTTCCATTGCGTCAAAGTGTAGTTCAATTGCATTTAATTAATCGAAGCCAAACTCTTAATAAAAAACATAACTTATTTTAAGTAATACCCACTAAAAAATAATTAAAATCTCAAATAAAATATAATAAGACAAGTAAGAATGCTGTAGTCGAGTGAGCTCAACTACGATATACCCTGAACCAAGCGCTCAAATATATTCAACTTGTATTGCCCAATTTCCCTTTGAAAAGTTTTGCACATCCAACAAATGTCATCAGTTAAAGACAAATGGAAAAAGAACATTTGTTTTAATTAATTTCTAAATAGAATAGATAAGTTTTGATTAGGTAGTCCAAAAGGATACGTAATGCAAAATCAGATTTACTAGAGAAATGACGGATTCGTCGAGGTAGGAATGAGGGGTAAAATATGCCACGGAGCTAAAAAAATAACTTGGAATTCCGGCAAGTGTAGCAACAGGGCTCACTGAAAAGAAAAACCCTTAAATTATCCAAAGAGAAATGGCGAAATATTTTATTGTCAGGCGAAAGTAAGACGTTCTTTAGTAATGTGATTGATACCGATTAAAGTTTACAACTCCCAATTCCCTTGCAAAACTGTTTCCTATAATGCAGTTGTGTGTTGGGATATGGATAAATGTAATGTTGCCAAACGCATGCAATGATCTGCATTTATTGAATGAATGTTCATATTGCAAAGCTGTTATTTGAATGAAAAGACAGATTTTTATAATGATGCTATCTATGTTCACCAGAACATATGCTACAGATGAGCTAATTGAAAAGTACACTTTAAACATGTTCCTAGTCGTTAAAACGAATGCAATTGATGATTGCAAGAAATAGAGACAGAGAGAGTGAAAGGGAGAAATTGGAAAATGTCTCGGATGTCGTTGTCATCCGATCCCAAGTATCCTGTAATTATGTGTCTCCGGAACACACACACACGCATACACACACATCCACACCCGCTCAAACACATATATTTATATATGTATATATATAAATATATATATATATACACGCATGCACATTCGAGCATTGGGGAATTGGAAAATAACGTTGGAGCATTTTTGCAAGCGCATGCGTCATATTGATTTTCATTTGCCGCATCCGGGCAGAAAACTTCAAAAAGGAAACCCCAATTTGCCAAAAAAAAAAAGCAAAAACAAAAGAACAAAAAATCAAACAAAAATACTAACAAAGAACGAAATGTGAAATGCAATACCCCCAACATCCAATATCCAATCTCCAATTTAAAATACGGTTCGAAGGCTGCCTCCAAAAAGTACTACTCTACGTTTACCGGGAGGGGTACTTGGGTTAGGGGGGATTGCTGATTTGAGTGCCACGCAAATGGGGCATTATTGCATTATTGCAAAATCATTGAGGATTTTGCACATATCTACAAAGCAGTCAAACGCAAATAATGAGAGCAATTTCGGATTACGGACATTCAATGAATTTGTTTTCTGCTAGTCGAAAGAGCTCGACCTGAACCCAGCAGCGCAGAATACGCATACGCATATTTGTGCTAGTTTCACAATCGAAGCATTTAAAAATACAAATTTTTATAAAGCTAGTTTTCACCACTTCTGATCAATAATATGTTTGCTCGCTTATAGTTCTGTACTTTTTATTAGAGCTTTTCTTGTTGTGCTGTTTCCTAAGGATTTCACAGAACTCTACACTTAGAAAAAAATGGAATGCATTTTATAGAATTTTCTAGTTTTGATTAAGTACACCAAGTACAAATACAATTTTAAGGCTTGAAAAACATTTTTGATAATATGGATAGTCAATGAAAAAAAAGCCTAGAATTATTTTGATACTTATTTTTATACTGAATTGGTAGAAGTTTGTTGAAACTTTAATGTAAATCACTTCTAATAGGCTATATTTATTGTGAAAAATATGGATTTCAAAGAAGAATCATACATTTTCATTGACAATTTTCCAAATTTCCCAACGTTTGAGTAGCTTGGATAACTTGGGTATTTCTTAACCGAACTCGATGACAGTAAAATTAATAATATACCAAGCTATATACATTCTGGATTAGAAAGATTTAATTTTTTATTTGGATTGTATTGCTATCAGCAATTGATAGAGGGGAAACGCTGCTATCGATATAAGGAAATAAGCATGATCTAAGCATCTAAGCAAAAACTTTAAGCACCCATATTTAATCAAAATCTAAATTTGTCATTGGTACCATGAGCATGATCTAAGCATGGTATACAAAAACTTTAACCACTAATATTTAATCAAAATCTTAATTTGTCATTGGTACCATAAATAATAATATAATATTTAATAATATCATATCCTACATATCTTCAAGACGTGAAAAGGTCCTAGGCAACATAAACTATAGTTAAATATACATAAAAACAGTCCTTTAGCAAAATTCTCTTATAATTCGGAAGCGGTTCATGCGTTTGGCTTATGAAGTAATCAAAAGCACTTAAAATTAACGGCCTTAAGTGAGGCATTTTGTAGCTGGAATGCAAGTGAATTTTTATTAATTTTGCTACAAAGCAAAAAGCACAGAAAAAAAATGCTGGGCAGAAACTCATCAAAATTCAATGGAAGGAAAGCAAAAGATGAGAAAGATGAAGAAGAAGATGACGAAGGGAAGCCTGCCTGCCAGATGGGAAATGTTAAATGGAAAATTGCAAATGGCAAATGGGCAAAAAAGAGGCAGCCAAGCGATAAAAAGCAAAGGCAAAATAAATAAGCTCTTATATGGCAAATGGACGCAAAAGGAAGTATGGATGGAAGTTGTGTATGTCTTAAGAGCCAACATAGCACAATGAAGAAAGCAAGCATAAGAACTAAGCAACAAGCAGCAATAGAAAACAAAAAAGAACAAAAAACAAAAAGAATGAGAGCAGCAAATTAACTCTTTGTAATTTAATTTTTGATGCTCGAGCTTAATTTTGTTTGCTTGTTAAAAAATAACAGGGCAAAATAGAAATAGCTCATAATAGCATTCCGCAGGCCAAGAGCAATCGACAGAATCAACCCCATGACAACAGTCACCACCCAATCCACCACCCACTGTGGTGCACTGAGTTCAAGATAGAAATCTTCATTCACACCACATGGAAAATACATCTCGCATTTTCCAAGAATGCTGAATGAAAGCGGAAAACGCACACACACTCCCACACACACACACAGACACACAAACACACCCGCTATCCGAGAGATAGAGAGAACTGTGCCTTTTTCTATTCTCAGCAAAAAAATAAAAAATAAACTGAGTTTACCACGAACGGATTTTGTAGAAGCGAATTCTTGGTACTTAACAGTACTTAGTTTTCATAATGTAGGGATAAACAACGTCTTAGAGAGGGAGAACTAGAAAAAAGTCTTGAGTGCTGCATTAAAAATACTTAGTATATGAGTGCTAATTGGCTACAGATACTGCTGGCATTCGTAAAAGGAACTAATTCAAGCTGATCTAGTCAAGCACTTTAAAGATGCATTAAATGCATCTTGTCATTTATACAGTTAGATAAAGATTAAAATATATAGATAGATATATAGTTAGATAGATAGATAGTGAGGCAATGGTATATAGTAAGATAGATTTTAAGATAAATAGATACATACATATAGATAGATAGATATAGATATATCAATTGATCGATATATGGGTAGATATATAGTTAAAGTGATCAATCTTTAGGATACACAAGAAATTTACACACACAGCTTATACTTTTTGATACTTTTAATCTCAAAGATTAAGTTTAAGTTTATTTAAACTTAGGTATTTTACATATAGATAATGAGATATATAACCAGATAGTCAGAAAGATATATAGATAATAAGATATATATATAAATATATATAGTTAGGTAGACAGATAGATGTATGGATTAATAGAAATTTTATAAGATAGAAATTTAATACATAGATAGATAGACAGACAGATAGTTAGATAGATAGTAAGATAAATAGGAAGACAGATAAATATGTGTAATTATAGATTATTAGGTAAACAGATCGATACAAATACACACACGAAAGATAAGATCCTTATACTTATAATTTCAAATACATTTAATCCTACAAACAAAATGTATTTAAGCGCAGTTAGATAGATACTTTTAATCTCAAAGATAATGTTTATTGTATTATTATATTATCCACATTCTCAAAATACTTTTATCTGACTTTGATAGATTTATATTAGCCAGCTAATATAAACCGTAAGATACATTTAGATTAGCTAGTTGCAGCGAAAACTCGTGCATTTTTAAGTTATGCTTTGCTAAGGTGCACAAATGTATCTAATTGCTGTTAATGCGCCTGTCACATACATTCAGATACTTAAAATAAAAAAAAACCATTCAAGAAACTGAAGATGCGAAGATGAAGTTGTAAGTGGATGCAATGGGTATTAAGAGGGTGGGCTTAAGAAGGTGGGGCTAAGAAGGTTACCGTTAAGAAGTTGGGTGTTTAAATAAGTGGGTGTTGCCTGCTGCTGCCTTTTATATGATAGTCGACAGTCAACATAAAGTAAATTTCTAAATGGGATGGGAAACTGCAAGTGTGTGTAAGTATGCAAGTATATATATATATATATGTGTGTGTATGTGTGTGTGTGTATATCTACAAGTAATGCACACACACAGAAGCACATGCAAGCAGAGATTGTAACAAAGAGCAAAAGTAGCTCATTTCTTTTATGTTCTTTTTGGAAGCTGCAACGAGTCATGGCAAATGTACATGACACTACCACATATGGAGGCAAGTATATAGAATATATATATATATGTATACATATAATATATATATACGCTTCCTGATTGTACAATGAAGGTATCAGGGGAGGGGAGGAGTGGTAGAAACTGTCGCCAGCATTTTATTGCATTTTAATTTGATGGCAACGCGCAAAAGCGTCCAAGTGTCAAAGGGGAGTGGGAGTGAGAGGGTGGGGGAAAGGGTAGTTTGAAGAGGATTGGGTTAGGTGGCTGATTGCTGACCAAGTCAAACCAACTTTGCAGTGCACTGCATCGAACTGTGAACTTTGACCAAAGTTACATTTAAATAATTGATTTTGGTTTCACTTCACTCACGAAGCTCTTTACCCGTCCTTTCTCTCTCTCTCCCTCTCTGTCTCTCTCTCTCTCTCTCTCTCTCTCTCTCTCTCTCTCTCTCTCTCTCTCTCTCTCTCTCTCTCTCTCTCTATCAATAGTAACAGAAAATACGATAAATACCGTTTATTGCCTGCTTGTAGGCGTTGCCCATAAAAACATGCAGACAAAGTTGCACAGCTAAATCCTTAAAGCTTTTCATCTGGCGATCAATTTCTAAAGTTGTCCAATAAGATTAACTATTCCCGCAACAAGGTTGCAAGTTTCATTAAGTCGCAAACCTTTTAAAGTCCACTTAATTGCCTAAGCAGTTAAATTGCACCTTATTTTCTGTTATATACATATACATATACATATACATAAGTACCCGTGTCTATATCTAACTCACAGCTCTCAGCTTGACCTGTTTCTATTGTTGTTTGCACTTATTTTTGTTCTTAACCAGAATAAAATCATCAATTTATTTGTGTGCTTAACACTAGGAAGTCCGTTGGTTTTATTCTTATTTGTGGTTTTCTTCTTCTATAAATTTTATTATTTTTTTCTCTTGTTTAAAAACATAAATATATTTGTATTATATTCGTTTTTACGCGATTCTCAGAAAAAACTGAAAACTGAAAAGTTTTTCTTAAGTTTAAAATGGCTATTTTCAGAAATTTATTTCGGAGATTAGTAAATTATATTTATGAATTATGGCTTCAAGGAATTGAAGTCTTACGTGATTTTTTTCTGCCAGAAGCTAAGGTCCTTTTTTGTGTACTCTTTTATATTTAGTATTGACAAAATGATAATTGATTAATTTTGCTTTATATTAACCCTGAAGCTATTGCCTTTATTGATAGCCTTTCTTGTTAAATTACACTTGAATATGTTTAGCACTAACTGAACACTGAACATTCGAATCGCGTCTGCAAACGTCCCTGGTCCTGCTGAATGGATAAATCATGTTGCATTTTTAATTCAAATATTAAATGCAACTGGTAATTGCATTATTCTTAGAAAATGCCACTCAATTAAATATCTATTGCTATCAATTTAAAAATCGATCTAATTGCACACAATATTATGGGCAAGAAATACGCAAGGCACAAAAAGAGGTGGCGTGGGGGGGGGGGGGGGGGGACAGTGTGGTCAGGAAGGATAGCGCAGCAACCCAATCAAGGACATCCCCACAACACCCCCCTCCATCCCGCTTCGTTCATGCCTATCATCAGCAGTATTGGAGAAACAATGCAATCGACGATTACAATTAAAGCACGAATTGCTTTCTGAATGAGTTCAAGTGAAAATATGCCAACATAAACCCACACTCTCGCCATCTCTCTCTTCCTCTCTCTCTCTCTCCCCCCTCTCAAGTTATGTGTGTGTGTGCATGACTGTGACAGACATGTCAGCTTAAAAAGAAAGACAGAGAGAGGGGAAAGCATACATCTTTTGAACCCCTTTTTGCTGTCAGTGCACGGTGAATATTTTCTGCGAAAATTGTTTGTATTTGAGCAGAGTTGGCCTCGTCTCGTGCTTGTCATTCGTGACACGAACACGACTTAGTGTTTGAAAATAACGTACGTAGAAATGTATGTTTGTATAGCTTTGCAGAGGTAAATATTTGCATCTGGTATATATAAGTATATGATTGCTGTTCGATTCAATTTTATTCAGCTGATCAATATTATGTTAAGGTATATGTAGACGCTGAGGATGATATATCTTCTAATTTGTGAATTTTATTTCTATCGTTAATCGATTTATTTCGATATTCGTGAAAAGGGAAGCGTCAGCTATCAAATTAAATAAACTTCAACTGTTTGTGATAAACGAGAACTTTTATTCAAGATTTTGAAATCTCTAACTCTGAGGCGGACATCGCTATATCGACTCGGTTTTTGATCCTGATCACGAATATATATAGTTTGCACAACTTCATTAAAGCCTTCTTCGTTCAATTAGTTCAAGGAATATAGATATAGATATATATATGCACAATATGTATATAGTACACCTACTTACCTTATAAATTGTTGTCCTTAAATGATATTTTGGGTTATAAAATATCACTCAGTAGCTGATCGCTTCCTCTCTCTCTTTCTCGCTCGATGTGTGTCTCTCTCCCTCTCTCTTTTACACTCTGTCTTTCCGTGTGTGTGTTTCGTCAACTTTTTTTTCGGTATAAATTCTTCTAGCTCGACTTTATTTTTGTTTGTTTGGCTTGGTTTAATTATATCTTAACTGTTTTATTTTATTTTTTGGCAATTTGTTGATGTTGCTATTGTTGTTTGTTGTTATTGTTGTTGTTAACCAGAATTTTCATCTATTTTAGTTGTGTGATTTAAAATTATTTCGTCGTTCTTTGAAATCGTTGGAAGTCCGTTGGTTTTATTTATATTTATAGTTTTCTTCTTGGATAAATATTATATTTCCTTAAGAAGTTCAAGTCTTGTTTAAAAATGTAAATATATATTTTTTACTCGTTTTCTATATAAAAACAAAAAAAACACTTTCCTAGTTTTTTTCATTTGCTTTTATTTATACATATATGTATATACATAGGTATATATGCACATATATGTTTTTATGTACTTATGATCCAACCTGTGTTGTTGCGAAGTAAATTCTGTAAAAAAAAACCTTGTGGTATATCGCCTTCTTATCGGCTAGATGTTGAGCACGTTGAGAAAACAACCCGCGACACTTGGATTAATTCCTTCGATTCTCTTAAGATCTTCTATATAGCTAACGCGTTTTTTCGTTTGTTCACCTAGCTATAAGCACACCTAAAAAAATGTACACACAAAAAAATCGCGAGCTTAGATTTTAATATATATATATTTATATTCTTTTCAAGATTATTATTATTTTATTGTTTATCTAATAATTTTCTTTCTTGCTTTGTTCAGATTGAATAAAAATGTTATGCACAAAGTAAACGTGAAAAAATTTCCATTCGCACTTTTTTTTTTTTTTTGAATCGAAAGTATTCGACTATATTATTTAATATATATATATATATATTCCGTGATTGCTGGCTACAGACTTTTGTTTTAAGACTCGCAATTATCTGAAATGAAATAAAGGATACGTATAATTTTTAAATATAGTATTTAAAAAGTTTTTGCAAGCTTAAAGCTTATATTTATTATATTCGATCATTAGTTGAGGGCTGCAAATTTTTTTAAAAGGGTTTTGCCTTGAGAAAATGTAGATTTGCCAAGGACACTGTTGCTATAGAGAATATTAACTATGTCATACCAATTGTCTTGTGCAACAGTAATCTCAAGTGCTGACAAAATTTGACATATTTTTTATTGGAATAGTTGGTCAGATGATCTATATTGAATTCTTATGATCAAATATTCCCTGACTTCATCATAAATAAAAATGCATATTATTCATTTGTGGATGTAGAAAACGTAGGAATGGTAAGCTAAATTGGATTGATTGCGTTGGGATCGAATCTCCGATATATACAGATACTTTACTACTAATAACTAAAGTGAGGTTAGATTCAAATAAATACGATATATAATGCTCTATACATAAATACTTCATTTGCTTATCTACTCAATGTGATAATAATGATCATGTGTGCGTTTCTCGAATAAAAAATCTTTCTGATTGTTGAATGTATGTATACACATTCCTATGCATGAATATAGTATATATATATATATATATAGATTATTATTATTTTTTTTAGCAGATCCTCGATTTTGGAACTGTTTTGTGACGTTACTGAGGCGACTGCGACTGCAACTGCGATGCTGACGACGAGGGGCGCTCTCCTGAGCTCGAATTAGAAGTTCGCATTAAATTGTTCTTCCTCTTGCTAGACAAAAATACTTTCTGTTTTATTGCTAGTTGCTTGTTTGTTTTGCGTACGTTCGTTTGGTTTTGTTGTTGTTGTTTATTTTGTTTTTTTGTTTTTTTTTTGTCAGCTGTTTAGTTTAGTTTCGTTTCGTTTTGTTATTGGTTTGTTTTGTGTACTACGAAACAAGGAGGAAATCATATAGCGACGCAAATGATAAATTATATGAGTAGAATAATACAAAACGCGCTTAAAAAATAACCGCGTTTGCTGATACGCCGAAGACTGCTTGACTCGTACTGATTGAGAGAGAGAGCCAAGCTCGTCCACCAAACACCGACTGCAAACGCGACGCCGGCAGCGAGCAGCAGCAGCAGCAGCATCAGCAGAAGCAGCAGCGGCAGCATCAGTGGCCGCAACGTGTCCTATGTTGAGAATTGGTTGCGCTTCAGTAAACCAATAAAAAAAAAACAAAGTCGAAAGGAAAACAAGAAAAAGAACAACAAAAGAACAACAACATAAACAAGAACAAATAGCGGCGGCAGCAGCCGCAGCAGTAGCAGCAGCAATGGAACCTACAGGCAGCGCGCCATTAAATCTCCAAGCTTTCTAGGACAGCTTTCAGCTTCAGAACTCTACACAAGAACGCGTCGCGTCGCTTGGCTTCGCTGCGACTGCAAGGGCCAAGTCTCCACCGTGGGACAACTTGATTTCATTTGTATGTTTGCAAATGCATTTGGATAATTTACAATTTGTGCTCGGCACAAATAGGGACCCAATTCACGCAGTATATTGTAGACATACATACAGTTATACCTATATATATCGTTCTCCCTTTCTCTCTCTCTCTCTCTCTCTGTCTCTCTTGCTCCACCTCCTTCTGTTGGGGGCCACATCTGTGTGATTTTGTACATTTTCTAATATGGCGCGGTTGTTTTGCAGTGCAGTGTGACCACATCAAGCGCTTGCAAACAATTAAAGTACACACTGGGAAATAGTTGTGGTTGTACCACTAATTAATGGTCTACCAAATAATACAACTGCTGCAACTAATTGCAACCACACCGAAGCAAAAAGACAATTCCATCACTTGCACAAAAATATCGCAACAAAATAAACTCTATGGCCAAGAAAATAATGGCCGTGTAAGAACGATTTTAAATTATTATAAATTCGATTTCAATACGTTAACTAATAATAAACGTAATAAACGACATACAATAATACCAAATAAATTTGGTACAAGTCGCGCAACTTTTACGAGGCTTTCTAAGATCTTTGAGCCAAAATGCATATCAGTTAAGTTTTTACAATTATGACAATTACGACCAGTGTTTGAAAATGATATGCTGTTTCGTAGTTGAAAACCCTTGCAGATCGGAAACATTTAAATATTGTATTTTGAGTTAAATTAAAGCAAATTTAAATTATATATTTTATCAGGAAGTCTGATATGTATGTCTATCTATAATATGCTATATAATAGTGGTCAGATGATGAAATTTATTATTCTTTTTTTCTTTTGCCAACTTTGAGTGAGCAACTTCATAATACACATAATTTGTGAGTTTGAGTTGGTTTTTAATACGAGATCATATATTTTGACCGATTGTTTTTTTAATGGCAGCGATATAATATGGTTATATGTCAGAAGGGACCGAAGCAAAAAGAGATATACAGATAGATTCATCAAAAATGCTTTACAATTTTAAGACTCCTTCAATGCGTTACACATTTCATTAAAATTTTATAATACTCTCTACAAGACAATAAAAACTAGGAGATAATGTAGCATTTTCAATCACTGATCTCGACCATATAAAAAGACAGTGATTAAAGGAACTTTCGAATTTGTGGGAGGAAATTATTAAAAGTTACCATCCCAATTTGGTAAACCTAGTTCTATAATTATGGCAGATATTGACTTGAGAATTTTTTAAGAATCTTAGTAGGAGATTTCTGGTAATCTACTTTCCAAGCAAACAAGTAAGCTTTATGTTAGAATTATGTATCCTTTTGCTTTAAAATAGTGAAAGATATGAACTTTTATCGATGTACACTTATCGATATTATCGATTGCATACTCTGCCCTTGTTATCAGAGTGTAATAGGCGAGTTAGACTGGTAGACTGGCTTTACCATTTACACTATCTTTTCCACTAAAGATCTACTGTGAAAATACACAAGAAGAGATGATGAAACCAATATCTCTTTCTTCTTTTGAAAGGTACTACTCGACTTAGCCTTTGTCAAACGTAAAACAGCAAATGCATTTTCTTTACAATTTTGCAGAAGACGTGAAAACCTATGCAAAACACGCATCCCAATTTCGTTTTTCTTTTATTTCTAGCTAATTAGATGCGAAACTTAGTTGTAAGCAGCTTACAAAGGGTCTTCAAAAGGACTTGCAATTGAGGGTAGGCGGCATGGGAGGGTCGCCAATTGCAATTAGCAAAAGACCCGAGAGGGGGACCAAGTAGAAGCGAAATGGACCGATAAACTAAAAAAACTAGCCCTGAAATTTAGAAAATCGCCTCAAAATTAAAATCACCTTAAATTGAAATATACGAAGAAAATTCTGAAAATTAGAAAGGATTGCCCCAAATTGACAATCATAAAAAAAATTGTGATATCTTTTTTTTTTAATATTTTCAATTATTAAAGAATACTTAGAAAAAAAATAAGTTGTGAAATTTTCCTGCTCGGCTTTTATATTCGAGTTTAGCTTTCGTCTGCCTTAGAGGATGCTCAGCGGGAGTCACTTCCCACTCGGGTTCTACTCGTCGTAATTTTTTTAATTTTAGTAAACTCCACCCAGCAATTAAGAAATGCGAGTCCTGCGAGTTTTTAAGACAGTAATAAGTCACCAAAACTGTGGCAAATTTCTAAAATTCAGTTCGATTTTATTTTCTAAGGGTGGGAAACGGAAATGAAATGAAGTTGCTTTTTGAACAATTTCAATTAATTAAAATAAATAATGAAATCATGTGCGGTTTGTGTGGCAGCACTCCCCCTCAAAACCTAAGCCAACCCAACCCAACCCAACCCAACTCAACCCAAGCCCAGATGTCAGCATTGAACATTCCGCGTTCCGTTGCGCCAGTCTTGTCCAAGCCAAAAGCTGAGCTGCATACATAATCAGGCAAGAGCTCCTGCAACAAAATCAATGCAACTGTGGCCAAAGCTCGAGAAAAAGCTCGCCTCGCCGTGTAGAGTTCGGCACGCTCGCAGCCCGTGTAGAGTTCCTAGCCAAAAAAAGTGCGAATTTGGAGCAGGACGCAGATACCAGCTAGGCATTTGGCATACACACAATCGCCGAACGCATCCGAAATTGTGTCAAGCTTCCTAAAACCGAGAGAGAAGGAGAGACAGAGAGAGAGAGAGAGAGAGAGAGAGAGAAAGAGAGAAAGAGATAGAGGGATAGAGGGGTAGCCGGCCGGCCGGCCGGTCTGCCTGCCCCCACTCCGCCCCCTATTTATTGTGCACTCAGAAAATTGCCCTGAAAACTAGAAAGTTTTCCTTTCTAAATATACGAAAAAAATGTTCTAAATGAAAACAGTTTTTTTCTACTTTTCAGACATATATTTCGCAATAATACAAAATATTTCGAAAATGTAGAGATGTGAGCATTTATTTTTAGAAAATATCCTTTTTAAATATATCAGAATTTAGTTATCATCTGCCTCGGAGACCGAATAACTTCCCACAGTGGGAAGCAACTCATCTCGGTTTCGGTTTCAAATCGTCGTAAAATCATATTAATTTTTCTAATTAAGTTATTTGAATTTATAAACAATCTAAAATGTTTGAATGTGTTAAGTCTGATATTTGTAATATTTAATAATAATACATATTTCAAAAGAAGCTAATGTAAGGAATCTGTGGAATAGAATAAACTTAGACATATATTTTCTAAAACTGAAAAATCTCCAATTCATTTAAGAACAGATTGGCGCGCCCACATTTTGAGAAATATAACTTCTTAGTATTAAGATGAGCTGCACTATCAGGGCGCATTTTTTTCTGAGTGTTGCACAGCTTTCTTGACTTGAACAATAACTGCTCAGTCTTAAAGCTAGTTTGCCTTAAGGCACGTGCACCAGCAGCTGCCCAACCCTCGATCCCAATCCCCATCGCTTCGAACTCAGCAAAACACACATACACACACACACACACACACACACACGGACACACACACACACATACACACACACACACACACTGATACACAAACAAATGTCCCCATAGAATTTGGCGTACGGAATGCTTGCTAACAAGCTAAAAATACGCAAATCAAATATGCACCAAACCAAACCAAGCCAAACCAAAGAAACAATGAATGAAACCCAAATGAAATGCTTATTTTATCAAATTGTATTGCTAGACAACTCAAAGTGAACTCCAAGTGCCTAATTCATTTAATGCTATATGCATATTTCTGCTCATCAATTTCTTAAGAATTTTGCTTTTAGAATTCGTAATTTTTTTATCGATGATATTTTTTTTTCACACAGAACACATTGAAAATGAATAGAAATGCTATTATAAAGTTGTTCAAAAGTAATAAAACAAGCAGAAAGAGGCATCACCCTAATAGTATATAGATTCTTGATCAGCATCAGCAGTCGAGTCGTTTAAGCCATGTCCGTGTGTCTGTGTGTCTGTGTGAAAGAGCTAGAGACTTGAAATTTGGAATATAAGTTCTCGATTACCATACGCAGATTAAGTTTATTTCGTTTTATCGATAACCACCCGATACAAATCGAATTTCGATAGCAATAGAGATGGAATTGATAACAATAATATAATCAGGCATATTATTGATCAGCAGGAAAATTTGAAATTGCATTTAGATCGGGAAATAAACGCATATTTTATTGAACATGTATTTAAAGGGTATCTCCCAGCTGAGCTCTCTCGACTAGAGTATACTTACTTGTTAAGGCCAGCTGGCTTATGGACAATATTGGTTATTTACTTATTGATAAATTGAGTTCTTTCATGCACCTCCTCGTTATATATTCATTGTTGATTTACAGAAATAAATAAGAATTTAATTATCATAGTCAATGAATAGTATTTTGAATATTTTGCCAAGATTTGTGAATATTGTATTGAATTCGCTTAAATCGAGTTTTAGAAAAACACGGTTAGACCGTATATAAAAGTGCAAAACTAAATTAGAATTAGAAACTAAAATTATTTTACCTTTTTATATAATTTAAGCTTGTTTATTAATATTATGTGTTCGGCGATAGGGTTAATTATTGATTTACTAAACTTCACTTTAATTCCTTGCGGCTGTTGAATTACCATTGACCGCTTATGTTAAATTTAGGCTAGCTTAAGCTGATTACAGCGTTGAGAGGAGGAAGCATTTTGGGAGAGGATGTGGTTCCTGTGTTAATCATGCAAAAATGACATGAGCTGATGACACAAACATAACATAACATAACATAAGTGTTTTGGGCAACGGGTTGGCCGCCTTGACACGGAAGAAGAATACCCGGCAGGATAATGTGAGGATACACATCGGCCCCGAGGATTAACGAAATAGTCTATGGGACGTGCCATCCCTCCAGCAAGGACGACGATATTATTGAAATTCCTCTGGAGCTGGAGATGAGGATCGACTTCGAGTACGAACTCACGACTCAACTCCGTTGACCCTGATCGGAGCACAGCGATGCAAACTTTTTCAGTACCAATGCTGGTGACGGCAAAGCCCAGGGGCCGTTGCCAGTGATGCATTGATACGACTCATTGGACAACACGCGTCAATGTGCGCTCGAGTCTCAAAGGTTTTTGCACCGGTGTCGTGGATCTCCTGGTTGAAGAGGAGCGACGGTCTGCTGAAGGGCTTTCTACTCCGCCGACGCCTTGGCACTTGGCCGTCTTCGCGCAGATGGAGCAGGGTGTGATGTGGCTGGGAACCACCGCCCGGAGTGCTGATGAACCAGGCAGCTCGGGCAGTATTGTTTGAGGAGCACCGCTCCCAACCGGCTCACAGCAGTCAGGCGAAGGAATCGCTGGCACCTGTGCAGTACGTGAACTCCTCTGCACACTCGGCACCGGAAGGAGTTCGACGTGGTGGGTTTTGTGGGAAGGCATGTTGTGCTTGGAAACGAATAAAATGGGAACGGACAAAAAACATGCTTATGAATTCGATAAATAATGAAAGAAAAAAATTGTTTTTTTATTAGGAAAGTGGAGAGTGACAACGTTGCCAGATTTCATTCCATACTGCGCTTCTCCCTCATTAGTGTCAAATGTTTAGAATAAAATGCAAATATGGATATAACTAGGTAGTAAATGCCAGCTAAATAGCTAAGGCTTTGTTAGCTGATCTTGCAACAGGTCCATTCGAACATTTCTTTTTGCATTTAATGTCACTCAGCTAATGCCACACCCAGCACAGGATGGTTCGCCTGTGGTTGCCAGCAAGCCGATGAGAGTATATCCGGACTGAAGTGGCATTTTAACGCATCAGTTGAGTAACGAACGAGCGCGGCTCAAAGGATTCCAACCCACACACACCCACACATATGACGACTACTAATTGCTGTCAAGTGAGTGGCACAACGAAAAACCAACAACAACACTAAGATTTAAGAAGAGAAAATCCAACAGGGAAAAAATATGTGCCACAAGCTGCTGCACATCAGCTAATTTATAACCAAGTCGGGAGTGAGAGAGAGAAAAATGTCGTCTCGATGTTTCTTCACTTCATTTCAGCGTACATTTTGAAAAACAAAGTGTAGAAATTAAGTTTCTGAATTCCAGGGTATTTTTAAATAAACTTGGTCTGTGTACAGTTAACGAGTTAACTCTTAGATTGGCTTGTTACTGCTCAAGAATATATATATATAGAGTACATATGCTTGTCACATACTTTTGAACATCTTCATTATACCCTATTTAACCATCTTTAAGGGCTTAGGGTATAAAATTTACAGCAGCCGTTGAGTGACTTCCGTTTCCGCAACGACAACGACAACGAGTACTGCCCCTGGGTGTGTGTGTGCCTGTGTGTATCTGAACCCTCTGTGCTAATCACTTGGAAAATAAATGTAGTTAGGGGCTCATTTAAATGTGAAAAGAAATATTGTATGCATCCAGCACGCATGTATAAACACATATTATACAATGGTGTAGGCAGGCTGGACTTCAGAAAAGTCTTCCAAAATCTTAAGGATTCTTTTGATTATAAGCTATACTTTGTGTGTACTATACACATACACAAAAGGCATTAAGTTAATTGACAAGAACAACATTTTTCAATAGTTTCCGTTTGGGATATTTGCAAAATTCGACACCCAATCTCTGAAGATGGACAGAAACCTATTTTCAGTCGATCGATGTATATTCTTTTTCTTTAATATTTTATATTATTAAAAAATGCATTTCTTATCATCCCATAGGCATATTTGTTGCGAATTTTAGAAAACATTCAACCTGAAATGAATAATGCAAACCAGGATTTTCAAAAACTTCCAATTTTAGAAATTTACTATAAAAAGCAGGACGATTATTTTGTGCGATTTAATGTTAAAAAATATCCCATGTAAAATGAATCGTGATTGACTTTTTCCATGAAACCCGTGAAACATTGGTTTGATATTCTCTACCTGTTTTTTAATAACTTTAATTAAATATATTCATGTAATGTGTGTGTTTGTGTGTTAAATACGTATAGTGTGAGTCGACGATTAGATTTGAACTCTGTTTTGGCGACAAGCATCTAGTTTTATTGAAAATTCTTAAATCTAAATACAAATGTTACTATCTAAGGCAGCCACTAGTAAGCCACTCCTGCTACCCTCTGGACCTCTATGCAGACCGGCCTCAAGTATGTACCCTTGAGGATGCCGCATGGGTCCGCAATTTCCTATTTTAAAGCATATCATGTCTATACTTGAACAGTGCGTCTCTTAAGAATCTCGTTTGAACGCGAACTACGTCCACGAAGTTTGAATAAGTGCGGTACCGTTCAAAACGTAGAGGTAAATATAGCGTAACTCTTAAGGGGACTCATGCGATTCTCTGTCAAACATATATAAATGTATTGTATATATATATGTACTGATGCGACGCAAACTGCGCGTCCTTCAATCAGAGGGCGTGGTACCGTCGTGCTCTAGCAGGAGAATAGGGAGATAGGGTATACAAGAAAAGAGGGGTCTTCATGAACAGCAGCATGCTTACCTATCTCCATATATCTCCATATATCTCCAAGCATCGTCCGGGCAATATTATCGGTAAAATGTATTCCCATACATAATATGTAAAATTAAGTGTATTAGTTCCAGATTTAAGTGTATGACGACAGCTATTTAAAGTAAAATGAATGATTTATAGATAATTAAAGTAATGCAGTTTTAATTTTGTACATTTATATACTCACCAAAATAAAACTATTAAATGAAAATAACAAATATTTCTTTTCCAACTTGGGATCAGATTTGACTTTCATATTCGCGAAAAATTAATAGAATATTCAAAATGATTTTCAATTTCAGTTTTACCGAAAATAAAATATTTTCCAACAAAAATCGTATTTTCACATTTTAAAATTTTGTGCCGAAAATAATTATTTTAAAACGAAAACATATTTTTTCTCACAATTTGAAATTTTGAGCCGAACAAAACAAGTTGTTGACCAGATGAGATCTGGGAGCAAACTGAAATATATTTATTTTTCCATTACTAGGTGGAAAATCTAAATCGAAAGCCTACTTGGGTTATTGGAAAACAGAAATCCAAGGTATAATCAGTTTGAGGCCAACGCCTACTATTTTAGTAGAACCTACCGCTTTAGTAGTGTTAAGCTTCAATGAAGGATATCAGGAAGCAAAAGCAAATAACTCCTATATATGTACACCTGCGGAAAGATAAATAGCACCAACTTAACAATTGGCCTTTGCTAGTGGATTTATTTGATCGAAAACTCATTCAGAACTGTTCTTATAATCAAAGGTAAACTGTGCAAAGGTAAATATAAATATTGAGTTTCTTGGAGTAAGTCGTCGAATATTTTCTTGGGAATCCCGATTTATACTAGAAAATTGATTTAAATTAACATTTTAATCACGAGTTCGAAATAATGTTCTCAGAGTGGTTTCTATTTAATTGCACGGCTTTACCAAATTAAAAGTTGCGCAAGTTGCGAAATTTCTGCTCCTCTCTTACTAGTATTAATTATAATTGAAGGTAAACATCAAATTAATTAAAAATATTCAGACAGCAAGTGGTTTCATTTTGTTAGTGTACACTGCAATTTTATCCACACAAGCATATATGTATATTGTAAATATATATACACATATACAAACACGCAAACGCACTCGTTTAGTAAGTCTATTCACACAGCGTTTGAATACTATGTACACAATATACAGGGTGTCATTTGTCATTTAAATTGGGATAAAGTTGCGAACGCTTGTAGACCAAAATATTTTTTGCAAAATTAACAAAAAAGAGCTAGAGTATTTTCTATCGTAATTAGCACTCAAATTTTTATAGATAACAAACATTCTGGCAATGAAATCCGATAAAGTTCCCCTTGCAGATAGCCTTCACCCAATTCCTCACTTATCTTCAATCATACTCTCCTGACACATTTATGATATATCTCAACTGTCGTTGCTAATCGTCGGATGGGATTTCAATTGTGTTTCAATGATAAAATTATTACCTAATTTTGGGGGAATCATTAAAAAAAGTAAGCTGAATTGGAATTAGAATCTAAATTAAATTTCAGTTTGATACCCTAGTTCCTTATAGTTATGTTCTTGTTTTTAATCAAGGCAATTCTCTCAATACGATATTTCCGTGCATGTGTATATACATATATATACATATATATATGTATATATATATATATATACACATATTCCTTTTGGGTATTCTAGATGATGCACAAGTTCATTGTGCCCTCAGCATTTTTACCCATTTTCAAATATGTATATTATTGTAGCACATTTTCGCGTCAGTTGGGACACCCTGTTTACGTAGATGTTGCTGCCATGCAAATAATTTGCACATTGCTGGAATTAATAAACCAAGCGAACGAGATTCACCAAAGCACATTTCAACAACGGCAAATGGGGAAATGAGAATGTGGAACGATTGAGGATTCGTTCAGCGAACACAAAGAAAACAATAAACTCTCTGTATGTCTGTGTTTGTGTGTGTATGTGTGTGTGTGTGTGTGTGTGTGTGTGTATGACACCCTAGCCAACATACCCCACCCACACCCCCATCCTCAGCATCGAAAGCAAAGAAAGGCAGCCCAGCTCAGGGGATGCTCTCCATGTGGATCTATACACAAAAATACCTAATTCTCTGTCTCTCTCCCCTCTTCATATCTCTCTCTATCTCTCTCTACTCTCTCTCTCTGTGTGCACTTGCACCTGAGGAAATTAGTGATGCTCCAAACAACAACAATAATTGCCAACAAACTCTTGGTCCAATTTTGCAGCTTTAATTGAAAATTCAAATTTAAAGACTCGCAACGATTCGCACAAACCAGCAGGTACAGTGAACGCACTCTTTAAAGTTTTCACTCACATTTAAACGAATAAAAGTTTGCTGATTTATAAATACACACGTTTATTCGTCCTGCAAAACGTTTTTTACACATAAGTTCTCACAACAGAACAAAACAAAACAAAGCAAAAGAAAAACAACCAAAAAATCGCAACAAGTTTACAAAGTGTCAATTATCAGTTAATAAGGCCAATAACGAGACATCAAATACAATATATATTATATATATAAATATCAACACAATATTGCGCACGTGTAAACCTGGACTCAGAACTAGACCAACTATTATTTATTTATTTTATTTAATTTATTTTAAATTACAGCAGCTGATGTCACAAAGAAAAGATATTATAAAATATATATGTATAGAACTTAATGTACATCATATATATATATATATATCAAATGGAATGGGGCCGTCATCGTATAGCTGGTTAGTTCGTTTGATTGGCTGGCGGCAGATCGCCCGCCACCACCTGCGTGGACAACTGTGGGGCGACAGCGAGGAGAGGCGCCGGCGCGACGAGTTTCGCCGACGCATCCGCCGGACTGTGGAAGAAGTAGAGGAGAAAGCCGGCGGCGAGCACAATATGGGCACCGAGTATACCAATAATGAGGAACAGCGAATACTGTGAATTACGCAGCGCCGGTGTTAAGACGGCAATCAGCACTGTGCCCGACAGCATTGCGGCCGTGATAACCAGCAGCCACTGTAGCAACGATATCTGCAAATAATACACAAACAGTTAGAAAGAAACAAGAAACAAGTAACAAGAAAGAAAGAAACCTAGACGACTTCGATATACCCTGTTATACCTCACATTAATCATGCACAGGCACTGTGATGAGTAAAATAAAAGAAAAGAAACATGTCAATATATATATATATTATATATCAATAAGAAGCCACAAATTTTAAAATTTTATCGGAAAACGATATATATCGATATGTGCTAAACGGAGGCAGTTATTGATGAAATTAAACATCCGAGAACTTATATTCTCCGAGTCTCTAGTCTCAGATATGTGCATATTCATGCAGACGGACATGGCTATGTCGACTCGGCTGATCAAGAATACATATAAACTTTGCGGGATCAGAGATACATACATATGCACAAAACTATAATACTAGTTTTAACCATTTTCAATGGGTTCAGTGTATAAAAATGGATTTCAAAAAATAAACTCGACGAGCGGAAGTAATCGAAATGAAACCTGATAACTTCTCTAATATTAAGAGATAAATACAAACAGTTCAACTTGGCCCAGACTAAGGATATATATGTACTTTCTGGAATCGTAGATATCTTTCGTTTTTTGGGGACATTTTTTTTTTTTTTTGTTCATAGAATCGATACTCACATTGATGACCCAAAGAATGGAGACTGGTATGTAGATGGCCAGGCTGTAGCCATAGATGCACATCAGCGACAACAAAGTGGGCGTGTAGCTGGCCTATAAATCAGACAGAGACAGATTAAGCGAATGAGCGAGAGAGTCAGCAGTATATATAAGAGTCATAGGAAGGAGAACTAACGCTATCCGTTTCAATAGCATCCGCATCATCGACCGGCTTGAGGCTGTACTTGAACAGGACCCAAAGGATGGCTGGCAAAATGTTGGCATAGAGGAAAATGCAGCTGGCTGCATACGAAACCAAATGGAAATTATAATGCCAGTGATAGCTGTCGTTCGCCTGCTGCAAATAGCTGGCTAGATTCCCACTTATCGCTATGGAAAAGATCTAAAAAATCGAAAGAAAAAAAGGAAAAATAGCGGAACACAGATTATCAATCAGAAGGATGCAATTAAGGATGCAATCTGCTACCAGCGTTACGGTTATCCAGAAGGGTCCATATAAATCGGGATTTTCGCCAATGTTCATGCGCAAATAGTTGGCAGCGGCCCGTTTGGGTATCATTGAGTTGACGATACGCTCCAGCACCATGTAGGTGTCCACATTGAAGAACTGCTGATAGTACTCGATGGTAAGGAATGATAAACGTGCACCAACGCCACCAGCTCCACCTCCAGCGCCAGCTTCAGCTTGATCACCTGGAGCATTGCCACCGCCACCAATCATTGTTTGGGCGGTGCTGCTCATATCGTAGATAAGATCGGCTAGGGATCACCACGTTGACGCTGTCCCCTCCCACTCCGCCACCGCTGAGTCCGGCATGCGTTGGCGAATTTACATTGATTTGGGCTGGGGTGCTGCCGCTGTTCGTGGCGCTGTAATCCCGAAATTGTAGCAAATCATCGGCGGTCGGCGTTTCCATCACGTTTAAATATATATTTTTTCGCTTATTACACCTATTTAACGCACTAAAAGTTTGTCGATTTTTCGTTTCAATGCTTCTATTCTAAATTTGTATAATTTTTTTTCCTCTCATACGTCAGCTGTTTACTTGGCGCTGGCGCGTAGGTGTGACCGTATCACAATTCATTGGTATTTTTATTTGGAATTTGTGCATTTTTTTGGCTACCTCTCACAAATGGTTCGTGCCAAAAGTGTGCGACCTTACTTTTGTGTATCTATGGCGGCAAGCGAACTATAATTTGTACTTCATTCTCCCTCCATAAGAAAAAAATAATAACAAAAAAAAAACAATTATCACGTCTCTGTGCTGGCTGTTTTCTTATCCTACCTTCATTTCAAATTCTCCTTTCAATTTATGTGAAAAATTCCCTATTGCTAATTATTTCAATTTCGTCCAATTGCCATACGCTCATTTCACCCCATCAAGTTACCAAAAAAGTGCATCAGGTTTTTCTGAATTGGTCAACAGTTAAAGCAGCCCACTTTACGAAGGGTTACACATCAGGCCCAAAAACTAAAAATTTTTTAAATCAAAAAAGACAAGGATAGAGTGGGCTGCCATCTTCGCACACATCCAAGGATCTGCGCGATCCGGTAGCAATATAGCTGTTTCTTTCACACATTCATAACCCATTAGAAAGATGCGTACCTGTTCGCACCCATGCACGCATGCTCATAAAAGGCTGGGTTTTTCATTTACCCGCCCAGAAGAGACTCAGAAAAACCGGATGCACTTTTTGTCAATTTGACGCCTCTATTGTATTGTCTGCTTAGTGGTTGTATACAATTTGAAGTAGGGTTTTTTTCCTCTAGATTGCTTCAGCGCTTAAGCTTGAAAACACCAAGTTTTGATATATTTTGAGATAATTAGATCAGATTGCTTACCCGCAGATAAACTCCACAGATACTGTGATTAAAAAATGCATGATGTATTGGATTTATGTCATTTCATAATATGTGGTTTATTAATAAATTATTTTATTTAAATTAATATTTCAGTTTTTGAATATTTATAATATTTTTCAATGCTTTTTGTTTGTTCTTGTTGTTTGTTTCAAATTTGATTTTTCGTTTAAACAAAATGAGTTCCACTTAATAATATTATAATAATAATAATAATAATAATAAACTACTAAAGTGTTTTAAATGGCAACTATAATTTCATTTCATATCGTTTTGTGTCATTTTCTTTCTTTCTTTTTTGTTGTATACGTTTTGCAGTATTTTTGGATTTTCGTTTTTGTTTTACTTTTTTTTGTTGTCATTTTTACTATTTATTTTTTTTAATAACAGAATCGAATAAAAAATACACATAAAGAAGCACACAATCAATTGTTATTGTAAGGTACAAACAATCGGAAGGATCAGCAACACTTCTATAACCGAGTAGAGATAAAAAAGGCAAGCGAATTTTCTTCTTATTATTATTAGGGGTGTTAGGAGTGGCTAGGCGAGCGAGGGGTGGCGGTGTACATGTAGAACATACGCATAAGTATTGTAAAAGCGCTATGTGTAAGATACATATGTGTCTATATATATTCTTTATATATATTGCATATATATATATATATATATATCGTTGTTATATTTATAAGCATTGTGGAGCATCTTTCTTTTGGGAGGGTGGGGACTGTTTTATAATTATATAGACATATATATATATATATATATATATATATGTGTGTGTGTGGGCGGGTTTTGGGCCTTGGAACGAGGGGGTTTGTTGTTGCTTGCAAAAATAAATATAGTAAAATCATATATCACGCTGGCTTTCAAATGAAACACGTGCGCAATCGACATCGTTATCGATCAATCGACATTATCGATTACATTGACTTACACATACATACGATACATACACAACAACTACGTAATAACTGATACAATGTTAACAATTATGCGGCGGTGGCTCTTTTAATTTTTACCTCTCAACGTTCTCTCTTTTTTTGTATTTTTTTGTTTTTTGTTTTCTTTTAATTTTTGGTGTTTTAGTTTTAGGCTTTAGTGCAAATTAGCAGCGAAGGGAGGGAAGCGGGATGACCAGGCAGGTGGGACATTCATAGAACTTACATAACGAATTATGATATATCGATATCGATAAATGGGTAAAGAGAGACTGAGTGGGGGACAGGAAGGAGTTTATTTATTTAATACTTAGATTATAGATTTTCTTCTTTTTTTTGGTTTGCCAAGCGAATTTTGTTATCGAAATACATATAAAGATACACATATATATATATTTACGTCTTCTTACGTGTGTGTGTGTGTGTAAACTATACATGTGTACACACTATATATATATATATATATATATAGTTACATACATATACAAATATCTGTTGCATTTGCATTTGAAAGTAGCTTAAACAATCTGCATTCGTATTCGCATTGTCTTGCTTTCTATATAGTAGTTGGTATACATGTATGTGTATATATATATACTATATAATTGGATGTATTACGAGATATCTGGTTGCTGCCCTTTTATATTATTTCCGTTTTGTATTCTCATATGCCTCTTTATATTTGTATATTTATATATATATGTATAATTTCTTTCGTATTAACTATATTATATTTATGATTTTTTTTGTTAAGTTTAGCTTTAAAAAAAAACTCAAACAGAAAATGCAATTTTTCGTTTTTAATTTCTTTAATATGTGTGTGCATTCGGTTTCTTTTTATTTTTCAATCGATTTTCTTTCGTAATATTCAAATTTTTGGATAATACATACAAATACATTCATATATAGCTTAGCCTTAGGATTGTTTATGGTTTTTATTTGTATTTTTTTTTGTTTTTGTTTTTGTTTCTTGTTTTTGGGCCTGGTAAAAGCATGGCAAAAATAGTTCGATTGGATTGCTACTAGTGTATAAAAGATGTATATGATGTTTGTTGTGTGTGTATGCGTGTGTGTGTGTGTTTGTGTGTGTATTGTGATGTAACAAAACGATGTACGCTTCGAACTGACTAGAAATTCGAAAAATGTCTTATCATATCAATCAATCAAGATGTATGTGCTAAACAAAATTTGTAATCAATAATTAAATAATTCGATACATATTTAAAATATATTTCTAAGCATAATAAAATATAAAGTCTTTGCATTGGAATCGATACACGTGTACGCACGTATGTACACCTTACATCCAGGTGTACATCATTCAAATTGTGTGTAAGTGTTGCGTGTGTGTTTATGTTTAGTACTACATATGTTAAAATTTGCTAAGTTGTTACAATCATTGCGCATATCGGAACGATTTTTGGCTTTCATCAATCAACATCAATCAGTCAGTCAGTCAGAGTCAGTCAATCTGCCGTTGCATTCGGAGTTTGAAATGATTCTATATAAGTCTACGCATTCTATAGTACTTTGTTGGAGGGAGAGAGAGAACAAGCGTTTTTTGCTCGTGTTAAGCTCTAGGCATGCCCCAAAATGATTGATATTGACATAAACTCTAATGATTGATTGAAATATGGCACTGACTAGCACTGGGACTCTGCATGTGTGTCGTATGTTTCTGTGTGTGTGTGTGTGTGTGTGTGTTTATAAGTGTGAATGTGTAAAAGATATGCCACAAAGTCTAAGGATACAAGTAATATAATAGTTCATAGACTGATAATTATGTTGAAAACAAATAGAAAAGTTTTCTAAGGTGTGTGTATGTGTGTGTGTTTGTGTGTTTGTGTGAGTGTGTGTGTGTGTGGGTATCAAATAGATTATTGTTATCAATATATCACTCTGTAGTCCTTACACAACTAACCAAGTCAAAAACCTGACAGCAACGCGTGGAGTGTGAGACAGAGATAGAAAGTTAAGGGGCGAAAAGTAACAAAGTTAAAATTGATATTTAAATCGTCTTATTTACAATATGTGCAGATCTATATATATATATATATATATATATATATAGATATAGATATAGAGCAAGAATTTTGATCGGAAAGTAAGCTGTTTGTGCAGGAACTACAGAGTTAGATGCATAATAATAAAACAACTACAACTAAAATATACACCAGTATATTATCTATAAGTAATAAAATTATATATTATGTAGTTTTTTTTGTTTGTTTTTTTTTAGTGTTTTATATGGCTGCTGAGTTAAGTATATGTTGTATACAAAAAACGTTAATTGCATCACTTATTATTTTGTTTTTACTTTTGTTTTGCTTTACGCGCTTATTTTGTTTTTACTTTTGTTTTTTTTTTTGTTTTCTTTTTTGTTGGACGGAACAATTTACAACATATGATTATGAAACAATGATTTAATGATCTAACAAAATGTAATACTTAAATGCCTTATGAATGAGACTCTAAAATTATAATTCAATTACAACAGAAAAAAAAACAAACACAATAAACAAGAAAAAAAAAACACATAATTAAAAAAACTTTTGCTAATGGAATGAATTAGCTCGGGGTGCTATCATATAAGAATAGAGCTAATTTAGCCCGCTACGACAGACAGATACATACATATAGGGATGCAATTGGTTGTACATATGCATATATATATATACACGCATATATATATATATATATATATATATATATATAGGGAGAGAGAGAGCGCGTGAGTTACACATAATATATATTCATACTGTTTAAGCATAAGAGCTGCACTATATATAAATGCGGCTATAGCGAAATTGTCGTATCTATCATATTATTTGCACATCAGCTTTATCTTAAGTTTTTCATTTCAAAACTTGTAATTTGCACTTATTTTTTTGTTTCTAATTGATTTGTGTTTGTTTTTTTTTTTTTTTGTTAATCTCTTTCTCATTTCTCTAGGTTAAAACTGTCGCTTCATAAATATAAATATAATATAATCAGTAATCGATAATCGGTAATCAGAAGACAATCCATAATGACAATAATAATAATTGTAATAATAATAATAATAATAATAATAATTGTAATGGCAATAATAAATATGCGCGTATCTCTATAAATATGTTTAATATTATGTAAAGCTTAATCGCTTAGTAATATCATATAATATTTGGTTACACATTTCCAATACTTTATTTGCTGTCCGTTTTATGCAATCGATCAAATAAAGCTCATAAGCGTCTATATACTTTTCGTGTTCTTGTTTGTGATATTTGTCCATTCCTTCTGTATTCCGTATTCTGTATTCTCTGTTCTCTTCTTTGTCTCTCTGTTATTCGTTCTTTGTTATTATAATGTTGTATGTAGTTCGTTCTTAGTGATTACATTAATAATAATAATAATATTAATTATATTATGATTGCGATATTAGGCATTTGCTGGCCAACTTATACAGTTATAAAGCGATGTTCTTCTTTTTCTTGTTCTTGTTCTTGCTGTTGTTTTTGTTTTTGTTTGTGTTGCTGCTGTTTTGTTTAATACGTGTTTTTAGTATGCGTTTTATTTATTGTATACTTATATATCTTAGCAATTTTATATGTGTATGGATTTTCTCAAGTGTCTTTTTCTCACTCTCCCAACTCTCCTCCTCCATTCTAGATGGGCATATATACTTTTCGATTGTTGAAGCACAAGTGGGGGGAGGGAGGACAGGGACTGGGGGACAAGGGTTTTAAAAGTTGAAGAAAAACAATGCAGAAACACGAGTTACAATAACAAATGCAAAAATTCAGCATGAATGTTGGTTTTCTTTTTTATGTTGTTGTTTTTCTTTATAGATCTAATAAGAGATATGCATATGAAGCCGAGATCTCGTACAAAATATTATTTTTTTTTTTAAATTTTTTTTAGTTTTAAATACTTGGATTTCGGTGTTGCTTGCAGTATGAAACACACAAACACACACACACGCGCAATTGTTGCTACTAGAGTAAGTTTGATTTATATATATATATACATATATATATATATATATATATATGGTTTTAGGGGTGATTGCAAAGCGCCTAAGCAGAAGAATTGGAAAGCAATTTGAACAAGCTATGCTTTGATGCTGTCATATATATATGCATATAAATATACATATACACATATCGATATATATGTTTGTATATATATTCTTAACTCTAAGTGTACTCAATTAACAATCTCTTGCTTCCGCCTTGCTTTATGCCCACCACTTGTGCTTGTTGCTCTTGTTGTTCTTTTCTTCTCTTCTCGAGAAGAGGCGGGGCTGGAGAGAGGGAGAGTGTTGCAGCTGGTTGGCGACACACTAATGTATATATTTGCATTGAACAAATGTTATATATATACATATACATATACATATACATAAATATATATATATATATATATATACATATACATATACATATACATATACATAAATATATATATATATATATATATATGTGTGTGTATATGCTTTATATGTATGAGCTTAACCTAGGCAATAAATATTTGTTTGTTTTCTGCTTTTTTTTTTTTGTTTGTTTGACTCGACTTGATATCAGTGTCTCATTTAACTTGGGAATCGATTTTTCCATGTGAGTATTCTTTAAGTTTTGGATTGCTAGAATTGCGGTTATATGTTGTTTGTGTTGGTGTGTGTGTGTGTGTGTGTATATGTGTGTATGTGTATATGTGTGTATGTGTGTGTTGCATAGTTACCCTTTAGTTGCATTTATTTGGAATTTGAAAGTGCTGCTGCTGCGGTTGCTATTGCTGTTGTATCTGCTTTAGGCAATGCTTGTTCTCGTCTGCAACTCCAACTCCAATACCAACTGCAACTCCAACGCCAACCTGGACTCCGACGCCGACGAGCTCGTCAAGCATTTGGATCTGTTTGCGCGTGGGCGTTGTTAGGGGCGTAACGACATTCTGATATCGTTGATGAAATGTTGACAATATCTCGCGAATTTTAGCAATGATCTCTTGTACTCAGGCATTTGATTCCTGCAAACAAATATGTTTCAAAGTTGTAGCTTAACCGAAATGAGCAAAAGTCAAAAGCAGTCAATGTCACCTTTAGGTTATCAAAATAGTGCATGATCTGTTCGTAGTCCATGTCCAGATCATCGAGACCCAGACGCTCGCCGGGTGCCGTATCGTCCACGGTGGCCGAGAACATCGGATTGCCAACGACTGTGGCACGCTTGATGCGCGACGATTTCGTTGTTGGCTCGCTGCTAATGGTGGTTGTGGTTGTGTTTTTGTTGCTATTGTTGCTATTGGTGATGGTGGTGTTGGCAGCGTGGCCCGGTGGTGTCGGCAGGCGGACAATCTCATCGGTGGCATTCGAATTGGCCGCATCCGCCACGATGCTCAATATGCTGTGGTTGTGATTCTCTGCAAGAGCCACACAATTAGTGCGTGTGTGTGTGTGTGTGTGTGTGTGTGTGCGAGTGTGTGTGTGTGTTACCTTTTATTTGTGTTATGGCCGGCGATGCTGGGGCTGCTGCCAATGATGTGGTTGTGGCTGCCACGGCAGCTGCTTTGGTTACTCTCTTTGGTGTGAGCGAATCGAATTGGAAGGCATTCTTCTGATGCGGATTTGTGTACTCCACTAGCTTCTCAGCATTGTGCAGCTCCTCGTGCTGCTGCTGCTGCAGCTGCTGTTGTTGCTGCAGCTGCTGCTGCTGTTGTTGTTGTTGTTGCAGTTGTAGTTGCTTGAGCTTCAAGTGCGCCGACCTCAGCGCTGGCTCCTGGATTAGATTGTGGCTATGACTGTGACTGCGTTGATGTTGACGTTCTGGCTGCTGCTGCTGCTGTTGTTGTGGTTGTTGCTGTTGTGCTGGGTTGTTGTTATCGCTGTGCATTTCTTGCTCGCGTTTGTAGCTCTGACTATGCCGTTTGGTAATTATTTCCTTATCCTGCAAATAGTTGACAAGCAAAAAGAAGGACATGTTTGAGATACACCACAGAAACAGGGGGATAAATCATGAAACTAATATGAAATTGCTACTTGATGAAAATCGCTTGAGGAGTAGTCCAAATTGTTGTAGAGTTACTGCTGCTGCTTACCTTGCCTGGAGCTGTCTGCGGTAGCTGTGGCGGCAACATGGCCCGTGCGCCCACATTACGATGTGGCGGCACCGGCGGCTTATAGTCCAGAGCATTGCCTTCCTTGCGATCATTGGCCACATAGCTGCGAGAGCGTGTAATAGATTTGGAGTTTAGCTTGGCATGTGCATCAGTGTGTAACTTGCGATACTTACTGATCGGCATGAAGCTTGTGCAGATTGGAGGCGGGCACAATGTGCGTCTGCAGCTTGGGCTGCTGCTGATCAAAGGAACTGATGCGCCTGCCGTTGTCATAGTTAATAATGGGATTGCTGGTGATGCGCATGCGCGAATCTGCGATAGACCAAAACTCGTATTGTAATCGACATATGTTGATGACTATCTAAAGTTCTGCTTACCGCGTGCATTAACATGTTGATGCTGCTGTTGTTGTTGTTGTTGCTGTTGCTGTTGTTGATGTTGATGTTGTTGCTGCTGCTGCTGCTGCTGCTGTTGTTGGGGTTGCTGTTGGGATTGCTGCTGAGGATTCGTCGCTTCGTTGACGGCGGCGACCGATTGCCTGTCAATGGTCGAGCGTCCCAGCCAGACCCAGTCGTGAGCATTTGTCGTCGACTCCTTGAGGCGTACATCACGAAAGCCACCAACGCCGCCATTTGCATTGCCCTTGCCGGCACCAGTGAGGGGATCCAGGCCAGATTCGATCATGACTGGTCGAAATTTGGAGGCGTAAACCACACACGAGATGACAAACACAATGATGGCAAAGCAGAAGGCCGTCAGGAGCACATACATGCCCAGCTCCATGGATGACATGTTGCCACTGCCAAAGCCGCTTGCCCTGTTGCCGTAATGCGTCTTGTGCACCGCCTGGATGCTTGCCCGATGCTGTCGTGCCTGCACAGTCGGCTCATACTGTTGACTCGAGTCACGCAGTGGTATTCCAACTAAAAGAAGGAACATTTGTGTTGTGAGGATAGATTGGGTTGGATGACTGATTGATCGACTGAACTTACCAATAATATCCGCCAAATCTCCGCTAGTGCGATAGTTTTTGCGCTCGCGTCCCACGGTGCCATCGTTCTGGATGGACTCCTGCTTGCTGACAATGTCCGCATTGTTAAAGTCCACCTCAATGGAGGCCAAAGCGCTGGCGAGCGGCGCCGCATTCGGTTTGTTCTGCTTGCCACTGGATGAGGATGATGAGGAGCTGGCTCCTGGACCGCGTCGCATCCGGCATTCATCGGAGAGGAGCAGCGTGACACGCAACAGATTACCATTGCCCTCGCCAACGGCGATGACACGCGGATGATGCGAGGCCAGCATTGGGGCAAAGGCCACTACCTCCGTGTCCAGGCTCTCCACCAGCAGGATATAGTCCTCCACAGCAATGTCACTGCAAGCAGCAACCAAGCAAGCAGATTGAACGATTATCAAACACGTGAATATCTCTAAGCTCGACTCAAAATAGATGCTTACCGCAACGGTGTCTTGGAGCCATCGTTGAATGCCAGATCGATGTCGAGCAGACCCTCCTGGTATTGTGCCGTCAGCTTATGCGTAACGGATGTCTCCGCCAAATAGCCATTCTCGATAGCGTTCTCCGGTGTGATGGTCAACTGCAGGCCGGATATGACGCGCACAATCAGTTTGTTTAGGTTGACCTTGTCGCTGCCGACGCGTATCTCCTTGGTGCCAATGACACGTCCCGTTATCGGTGACAGCACCTGGACATCGGTGCGTCCCATTGACTTGCCCTGCAGTATGCGGCCCTTGAGCGATGCTATCTTCGGATCAGCCACACGCAACAGCGGCTGCACCAGATCCGTAACCCGCAGACCAGTGCGCCGTGAAATAAAGTAACTAATGCGTCCCGAGTTCTGTAAATGAGATGCCAACATGTCAGCGGGCTGCTTGAATCATATTTTTTTGGTTTTAAGGTTCGATCGATGCTCACCTGATCGATGGCCAAAAACTTGGCATAGACCTCGACGGGACTCTGCTGATAGCGGGCGCGACAGATGCTCTTATCGGCGCCCACATTGTTGTAGTAGCTGGTTCCGTGCTGGCTCCACACATACGAGCGCTTCTTGCGGCGACGCGACTGTTTATTGCTGCTGTCAATGCGTGGATTTCGAATGGAATCGATTAGAGCACAATAATATATACATATACAAAATAATAATAATAATAACAATATCGATTTACTCGTTACTCGTTTGTTAATCGATAAGTTTAACTAGCGCAATTAAGAATTTCCATTTCATACTGTTTAACTGAACTTCTAATCTTCTATTTAATCAGTCTTCTGGCATTTTGCAACTTGCTACTCTTTGCATCTTATTTGCTACTCTTTGCATCTTATTTGCTACTCGTTACTTTCTGCTTGTTACTCGTCACTTACAGATAATGATTGTCGTCGTTGACTTTCCAGCCCTTTATTTGGGATAGTCGAAAATCGGCTATGTAAACCTCGAGCGGAAATTCGGGCATCCACACAATGAACTTGGCCACGCCCACATAGGTGCCATACTTGACAATGACCGAAGCATTCGACGAGCCACGCTGCTCCGACCCATCAACATAAACCGAGCTGCACGACGAGGATACCTGCAAGACACACACACACACACACACACACACACACATGAAAGATTAGCAAGTATTTACGCATTTGGTTTTTCTTGTGGTCTTCACCTTGATGACGCTCTCGTCCTCGGCATGGCAGGAGCTTTGCAGGGTTACATCGGCCACTTTGCCCGCCTGCGAGACAATGAAGACCTTCATGGCTTGGGCCACCTGTCGGCCAGTTAGGACCGCTGTGTTCATCACCTCCCAGATCTTGGCCATGGGCAGCACCGCTTGTATATCATCCTTGTTGATCTCCAGTTTGGCAATTAAACGTTTCTTCGAATCATCGGAGGCCATCACCTCGGTGGAGTCCTTGTCCTTGGGCGCCTCATAGATGTGGGTGACGGACCACACGATCTTGCCACCATCCATAATGTCATTGCTATCGTCGGCCACCTCGAGCAGCCACGAGAATATCTCATGTACTTCATTGGTCAAGATGCTGCTGCTGCTGCTGTAGTTGCCTCTGCTCTCCATGCTGGATGATGCACCGGCCGAGGTGGTGTCGGCATCCTTGCGAAAAGCGGTCACTCGGGCTGTGGTATGCTTGGGATTCTCCTTCTCAATGCTGATGCTCCACTGATCGCTGGAGGCGCTGGCGCCAATGATCCGCAGACCGGCCTTGACACGGGCGCGCACCGTCAATGCGGCGATACGTTGCCCCTGATCCGCATACTGATGCAGAAAGACGGGCACATGCAGCTTGGACATGGGATACAGGGGATGCTGGGGCAGGAGGAATGTAACCGAATCGTCGGCGCGCAGCTCCTTGAACGCCGTTTTGGGCGCCATTAATGGCACCTGGGCAAATGTCGTCAACGGTTGGATTTGACCTTGGGCTCACACTGCTCCGGATTGCGTAGCGGTGGCTCGAATACACTGTATGAGACCTGAGCATATCGCTGCGGCACTTTTGGTGGCAATGAAGACCCCATGCCAACGCCGCCGCCGACACCACCGCTGCTACTGATGCTCTCCCTGGCGTGATATGGCGCCGGCAGCGGTGGCCACCAGCCGAGTGGAATGACCACCTCGGCAACACAGACACCATCCTCGCCCTCGGGCATACAACGGCCCTTGAGCGGCTGCTCATTGCCCATGGACACGTGCAGCAGGACGCACACCTTCTGCCGCTGCATATGGCCGCCCGGATCGGCGCCGGCATGGAAGAGGACGCGCAGCACTGGTGAATCCTGCGAAACGCTGCCACGCACCAAATGCGCCGATATATCCAGATGCATATTGGGCTGCTGCAGTTCGAGCAGTGTAGCCGTTGAGTTCTGTGGAGTGGAATGGAATGAATGAGTTTGTTTCTCGGATCTGGATTCTCCAAGACTTACATTCACATAATCGCCTGCTTGTCCATTATTATTGTTGTTGTTATTGTTGTTGTCCATTGTGTCCGGCACAATGTAGCGTGCGGGCACCGTTTGCTTGGTGGAGAACGGACCGTAGCTGGCGCGTATGGAGACGGGCTGTGTTGTCTCCACGACGGTGAAGCGATCCAGCGATAACACCGAATCGTACGAGGAGCGTGCCTTTGATGATGATGATGCCATCGAACCCATCGATGGCGATTGCACGTTTGCAATCTCCGGCGTCACAGGTGGTTGCCTGGCGTGCTTCAGAAAGAAACCGCTGTCCGGCGCCTCAAAGTGCACCTCGACGGTGGCGATGTGCTCTGCAATAATCGATAAGTGTGCAATCGATAATTGTATGTAATCAATCACACATAGTGCGAACAGTGGGAGACTGGGAGGGAGATATAGAGAGAGAGTTGGACATCCTCCCACCCCCTTCGGACCCCGCGCGCTAAATTAGCTTTACGACTTACGTGCAATTGACAGCAGCATCAGCATCGTAATAATTACGCAGCACTTCATGGTGTGGATTTGAATGACGCCTGCGCTCGTTTGTTTACCGATTGGATTGATTGGACTCCTCTTCTGTACGTGTGTGTGTGTGTGTTGATTGAAATGCGTTTTCAGATAGTTTTTTTATTTTAGTTATTTTGAATTGATTTGTGTACACACTGTTTAATTATAATTTGTTTTTTCTTTGCAGTTAATGGAAGTTTGAACGGTTTACTGTTAATTTCACTGCAGTTGCAGTCTTTTTTTTTATTTTAGTTTTTCTTTTCTTTTTGGACTGAATTAAAGTTCACAAATTGTTTTGCACAGACGCACGCACATATTTCAGTTATAAATTTTGCACACCGTTTACCGTTACGATTTGAGCAGAAACTTATACCGAATATTTATACTTTATACATATATGCAATTTGTTAACAACAGTTGCAGTTTTTGTTGCCTTTCTCTGCTGCTGGTGCTGCTTCTGCTGCTGCTGCTGTTTCAGCTGCAAAAATCTACAGCACATCCTTTATTGATTCTTTCAGTGTGCACACACACACGCACACACACATTGAGAGGCAGGCGAATACGCATACGTATTCACATACACATACATACACATACTAGTAGCACATACACATGCACAGTTAGCTGGTGTGCCTTGGTCGCATTCGCCTTCGCCTACATATACATATACATCTACATATACACACACACAGTTTCATTCATTTGGGCCGTGGTATAGACACATCTTCGGGGAGTCTCTTTTACTTTTCTTTCTTTGGTTTTGGTTTTGGTTTTTGCAGAAGTCGAATTAGCAATGCACTTGATGCGATTGGGGGCACTGTTTGAAATGGTTATTGCCACTTTAGCACTAGCTAACAAGTTCTTTAATACATTGCTCTTGGTTTAACTATACAATTTTTTTAGGCAAATATCGAACATTTCCAAACACCCCAATAGTTCCTTGGACTAGGGATGGTGAAAACTATCGATGTATTCAGCTAATTGTAAAATATTTGCTTTCGATAAGTTATCGCATTTGAGCATCGATATTAACAAATATGTCTATGTTCAAAATGAAACGAGTGGCAGCCCGCCAACTACCAGCTGCTGCACGGCTACGCTGACATATAGATGGCGCCACATGTCACGCGAAATTCTTGGCGCGTAATTCAAAGCATAAATTAATTTAAATGCAAATGGAGGCAACACTTTAAGTAACATTTTAGTTATTTAACAGCTTTTGTAGGTGTTTTAACAGTTGAAGATTAGGCAATGACATCAATTAAATACTCATGAAGCAAAAATGCCCATTGGATTTATCTTGCAGGTTTGCACCAGGTGCTGCTGCTAATTTGCCTGCAAGACAGCAAAGTAAGCAAATAAATTAATCAATGCGCTGACCGCTTTAATGCTGGCCACTTTGCACGATTGCAACTGCAAAATAATTCACACAACTGTAAATTCGGCAACAGAAAGCAGACAATGAAAAATATTTACAGCGTACTTGAAATTGAAATGGCCGCCATTTTGCCTGCTGTCTGCGAGCGTGCGAATGAGAGAGCTAGCAACACAACAACTGCATCTGCAGCATCCAACTGCATGTGCATGTCTGTGCATGTGTGCGTGTGTGTGAGCAGTTCTTGCTTTCTGATTGGGTGCTCAAGCACTGATTATTTTCAGTAGCAGCATAAAGACTTATCAGACACACTGAGGATCGCTTCTTCTTTTGTTTAATTTAATTTAGACTTTTTGGTGACCAACAACCGTTTCGTACCGCATACCAGACACATTCCAGCAGCGACAACAACAACAACAATAAGACCTAAGCACAAATCATGCATATTTTGAAAGAAACTTTGGCAGCAGCAGCAGCAATTTTTTATTGATTTGTGAATAAATAGAAAAACACACACACACACACACACACACACACACAGACACACAGACACACACATTTGCAAAACGTGAACGCATGAATTAATTCAAAATTCCGTTGGTGCCCGCTACGCGAAAGTGGTTAACATAAGCAAAGGCTGATAAGTCAGCAGCAGCAGCAGCAGCAACAACAAGAACAACAACAACAACAATAATAATAATATCAAAGTCTAGCTTAACGTTTCGTTGTCTGCCTCCACCTTTTGTTCATTTATGAGCTATATTAATGAAAGTTCTTTAATTATGCTTTGGTTTTTTTGTTGTTTTATTGTTTTTTTTTTTTTTTGTTTTGGCAACACTGCACATTCGTCGATGTTCGATTAATCAACCGATAAATCAATTCAGTGCATACACAGTTATTTACTTCTAATTGCATAAGGACACACACACACACACACACACATGCACAGTTGAACTTGTGGGTGCATTCATTTCCACAAACACACACACACACACACATAAAGGGTCGAATGCACTGCGGAAAAAGCCTGCTGTTTAAGTCGAACCAACTCTTTTTACTTTATAAGCCAAAACTGTTGTAAAAGTAATCTTGTTCTAAACAATTGCTTGATTTTGAATTTGATGGTTTCAACTTGATGTGAGTGCAGACTTGTAATCTTATTTTTTTCTCTGAGTGTAGCTAATGTGCATATGTATGTGTGTTGCCTGCAACCCCCCCACCCCTCGTGCTTCGCCCACTTCTACTTAGGTACACATTAACGAGATACGATCGTCAGAAATTGACGAGAAAAGTTGCCATGTTGTTGTTGTTGTTGTTGTTGTTATTGTTGTTGTTATTGTTGTTGTTGGCCATTTGTTGCATGTCTGCACGCGCAACGCACTTGACTGGCTGCCACTGTTTGTTGCCGCTGCTTGCTGTTTGCTGCCTGCTGCCTGGGCATTGTGGGGGCCATTCTTGAATGACGACCACAGCGACACCTTCTCCATACCAAATCAACTGGATGTGGAGACTCCAATAGAAGCTGCTGCTGCTGCTGCTTGTTGTTGTTGTTGCGGCTGCTTGAAGATGTGTTGTAATTTAATGGCCTCTTTATTTTTCTTACATTATTATTATTCAGAAGTGCTCGCGCAGCCGCCAGCCAACATTTCTCTCTGTCAATTGATCTTTTGTTCACTTTTCTTGATAATAGTCTCCCTCTCTCTCTCCCTCTCTCTCTCCCTCTCTCTCTCTCTCTCTCCCGCTCTCTCGCTCTCTCTCTGTCTCGCTTGCACCCAGGCTCGTCCATTATTTCTCGGTGCACTCAGCGAAACAATGTGTCCTAGTATTTAGAAAATCTCATTCTGAAAATCAAATTGTTAATTTTCTTAGATTAAATATTTTTACACCCAACCAAGAAGAAAGTGTTTTTAAGCGAGAATTAATAAAACAAAAAAGCTGATTCAAGGTTTAATGTAAAAATATATATTTTTGGCTTAAGACTCTTTCACTTGTTTCTGTAGAAAATATTTACTTAAAATTGTATATAGATGCATTGTAATAATCCCGCAAACTTTGTTCTTCTATTTGATTTCACAGATTTATCTTCATTATTTTATGCCAAGCAATTTTTGTGAAATTTAGAAATTTAAGAAAAACACATATGTAAAAACTAAACAAATAAAAATAACCTATTACTCATAGGTTGATTTTTTCCGAGTGTGTCGTAAAAAAGGCTTCTTCGGCTGCATGGAAATTTATGATGTATCATTAGCATGCAAAAAGAGTGGACACCAAATGGCCACGACTAAGCGACTCGTGTGTGTGTGTTGTGTGTGTGTGTGTATGTGTGTAATACATACATACATACTTACATACATATTTACATACATACTTACATATACATATACATATACATGTAGGTGTGGAGCTGGGATGGAGCTGGAGCAGCACCCGCCTTTTAAGCCGGATCAAATAGAGCGGTTTTATTTGTTGTGTGGCCTGATTCTTGTTTCTATTTTGAGGCTTGTTCATCTCAAAATAAAAATAAAAGAATACAGCAGCAAATGTCTATATCTATAGCCATTTGAATATGTATATGTCCATGTATATGTATGGAAATTGATTGTGTGGCAATAAATTGATTGTTTTGTCGGTTTACAGCAGACAGCGTTGTAGAAATCTTCAAAATTCAAAATATTTTGCTGTCAGGGGTCAAATTCGCTTTCTTTATTCTCATTTCGAACAACGGGAGGGAAATCGATTCAATTTGCTAGCTTTTTGGGAGCACAAGCGTGTTAAAGTATATTGGACACACCCAGTAACTAAGTATCTAGAGAGGAGTGAGGAGTATTGGTGACTTCTTAAATAGTTAAAGACGACTCTGACCCCATAAAGTGTACATATATCCATGATCTGTATATATATATATACATATATAGCTAAAATTCACATATTTCTCTCTTTGAAATCGTTTAGATCTGATCAATAAACTTTCAACTAGCGGATGAAGAACCTTTTTATAGTTAGGGATGTTCTAGACAATGAAAGAATATATATATATATATATAAATATCTTTTTATTCACCCGCATATCGGGCATTTTTGGGCCAACACACTCATTTTAACTGGAATCGACGAACTTTCGATGGTTAGTTAAATGATTTAGATGCTTTCGGTGGCCTTTTTGCCCTCTGACTACAAACTTTCTTCCGCCTTATTTGGCAACTTTTTGGTGGATCATCTTGTCGCTATTGTTGTCGTTGGTATTTTTTTCGGGGTTATTAGTTGACCATTGACCCCATGATTCGATCGATCGACCGATCGAGTGGCCGAAAGCTGGCGAAAACAAGTTCTTGGCAGCGAGAAGTCAGAAAGCCAATTGTGAAAAGCTAAAATTTACATACGTGTGTGAATGCCGTGTACACTTAGAGAAAACATATGCTATTATTATCGTTATTATATATAAATACATATTTTAATAAATCAAGGAAAAAATCAAAATTCAAAAAACATTCTACATATCAAAGAAATTAGCTTTTCTTGATGCAAGACTAACTGGTTTAATTGAAAGTTGATTACCGGATTGATTTATGAACTTCAGTCCTCAAAATATCCTTCCATGCATATCCTTAACTCTAAGTAATGAACTTCAACTGAGAATAGTTATTGAAGCGATTGAACTTTAGACTACTAAGCGAACAGGTTAATTTTTTGTTTTTCTGAGTGTATGTTTCAGCATGTATATTTACATATATATATATATATATATATACATATATATATATGTGTGTGTGTGTTAGATTTTGGCTAAAGAGCTAGCTGATGAATAATGCAGAGCAATTAACTGTGGGTCAATAGGTCTGCGGCGAGCTAATATAAGCCGCATCCGAATTTTGGCAGCTCAGTTTAGTCGCGAGATTCGAAGAGATTCCATGCCGAGATGGGGAAACGGTGCCTCTTGCTGCTAATTTGTGTTGCCGTCGTCTGCTGGCTAACAATCGCCTCGAGCGTTGCCGGCGACACGAGGATCGAGGTGGACGAGAATGGCAATGAGTACGAAGTGAAACGCTTTCAGATCCAGGGACGCCAGCTGAATGGCCAAGGCAGCAAGTCCCAGTGTGTGGTCACCCGGCGCAAGCGTGCCAGCCGAGCAATGGCCCCACTACCGGCCAGCGTCACCGTCAACTCCCAGCAGTTGACCCTGACTCCCGCTGGCATCGATGGTGTCGCTATTCCACTGACCGTTAAATCGGAACAGGCGAGCGGCAAGCGCCGCTATGTTGCCCTGGCAACGGTGCAGCGTCACGAAGACGATGACGACGATGGGGATGCTGAGGAAGACGATGAGCAAGACGAGAATGACAATGATGAGCTGACTCACTTTATCCAATTGCAGACGGCACAGGATCTGATCGACGGTGCTCAGGGTCATCGTTCGCAGTTGTCGCAGGGCGTCAGTGTTGTGGCCAGTGCGGCCACCAATGCGAATGTGGGCGAGGAGGCGGGCATTGTGGTCGTCGAATCGCAACAGCCGCCCAAGGTCAATCCCAGCACACATGCCGTCTTCGAGCTGAAGCCACTGACGCAGTCGCACCTGCCACAGCTGCCACAGCTGGCACAGCTGCCACAGTCGAACGTGGCCTACTGGCCACAGATTGTGGACTTGGATGAAGATGACGATGTGGATGTGGCCGGCAATCAGGATGAAGACGATATATTCTACTATGGCGATCGGTATCAGCCAGTGCGTTTCTACGAGGAAAAGGATCATTTCATATCGGAGGACAGTCCCGTTAGCACCACGGCCATTTGGAGCACAGACCCTGACGATGACGTCCATCCCGTCATCAATGAGCCCAACCAGCGACCCAACCAGAAGAAGAAGAAGAAGCAGCAGGTGAAGCGGCGAAACCAGAACAAGAAGCGAAAGCAGCAGCAGCAACAGCAGCAGCAGAAGAAGAAGAAGAGGCGCCGCTCTGAACTGACGGAGCAGCAGATCAAGAAGAAGAAGAAGCAGCAGCAGCAACTGGACGCAAGCTTTGCAAACACTGATAAGCAGCCATTAGAATCGGGATCGGGATCAGTGTCAGTTGCAGGCTCCAGTTCGACTGCACCCAGTAAAAACAAGAAGAAGAAGAAGAAGAAGAACAGCAGCAGCAGCAGCGGCAGCAGCAGCAGCAGCAGCAGCAGCAGTGTCAACAAGCGTCGTCGTCGTCCCAGCTCCAGCTCCGGCTCCAGTTCCAGCTTGAGCGATCGTCCATTGGGCGGCTATCGACGTCGCCGACCGCAGAGTGAGCGACAGCGCGAGGAGAAGCGACGTCGCCGCCTGCAGCAGCAGAAGCGTCGCCGTTTGCAGGAGCAGCTACGTCGACGTCGTCGTCGCCGCAACAGGATACAACAGCAGCAGGACGATCGCAGGGATTACTATAACGACGAGCCGATCATCAATTGCATCTACATCAACAAGGAACCGACAACGACGACGACAACAACGCAGCGTCCCTTCTGGAACATCCTCGGACGCGATGCGAGCGCCGTCCACGATAGCGGCAAGGACTCGCAGCTGCCCACCCGCGACGTCGAGACAGAGAAGGCTCTGCTTCAGGCCATTCGACGCAAGGCCGACTTTGGCAATCGCAAGCGCACCAATCTCAAATTTGTCGCCTAAAATCGAACGCTGAATAATTTATATACACACACACACACACACACATACACACACACACACACACACATTCATAATGATTTTTTTTTGTCTAGCTTTGTAATTATTTATTTATTTAAACGTATTTTTTTTTTGTATTACTATTGGCAATTAAACTTTCTTGAATAATTTGTTTCATCTAAGCTTGCAACACGTCCTTTCTCTCCTCCTCCTACCCCAACCTCAACCCCAAAACCTACCCCTACCCCTACCCCCACGCCCGACACACATGCAGGTGTGTGTTACAGGAGCCCTTCCCACGTCCCGCGAGCCGAGTGAGAGACTGACGTGGCCAACGGAGCCACCCCAAGCAAATGATATCTGGCTTAAGGGCTGCGCAGGGTTGGGGGGGGGGGGGGAGGGTGGTGGTCAGGCGCAGGATATGTGCATGAGTGCGCACCAGCGAGAGAGAGAGAGAGAGAGAGAGAGAGAGAGAGGGGGGTGGGGGGGTTAGTGTGTGTAGTGTGCGCTTGTTTATGATTTCCGCCGTTAGATGGCGCCAGCAATCGGAATTTAAAATGTCAACGGATTGCAACAATCGCTGGCTGACGCTGCGGCATTTCCTGTCGCCCGTGTGGGTGGCAACCCTACCATCAATTCAACCTATCTCTGCACAGTGGGTAAGAAAAGTATTTGCCAAGTGCAGCTGCCGCTGTTGCTGCTGCCACCGCAAAATGTGATTCCTGGCGATATTCTGAATTCAAATATTGCGACAATTGCAACGACATTTGGAGTTTGCTAATATCGGATTTTCATAAGCATATCTATATAAAATATATATATATATATATATATATATATATATCGTTTGATAATAATGTCAGTTGCAGTTTTTTCACTTCAAAAATGTTAAGTTTCTGTTTTAATTCCGATGCCAGTTCATAATTGAAATCGGTTCATTTTGGTTTGACATCCTCTTTAATATGTTTAACAAAATCCTATTCTGATTAAAGTTAAAATCAAGCTTTAATTTGAAATTGAAAATTAAGAAATTATGATTTAAATTTAAAATTAATTTCTTTATGTTCCAAACGAGCTGAAATAATTGGTTTAGCATAAGCAAATTGAAATCACTGAACAGTTTTGTGAATACGAATTTGGGAACTGCTCCTGCACTGACAATTACTAAAGTTCCTTACTGTGTGTGTGTGTGTGTATGTGTGTGTGTGTGTATGTGTGTGTGTGTGTGTATGTGTGTGTGTGTGTGTGTGTGTTTACGAGTTGTAGGTGTAAAGTTGGAGTCGATCGATATTCGGCGTCCAGCAGCAACAGAATCCAAGCAGCCAGGCAGCCAGCCAGACGAGGAACATTTCGTGCGAGTTGTGGCTAGCAAAAAATGTATCTACGAGATACACACGCCAAAACACACAGATACACACATTCATACATATGTCAGCAAACAACCGCGCACCGCTGGGCGCATTTAGTTTGGCTTCCGCCCATTTCAGTTCATGTTTTTTCCACAATTTTACTGCTGCTTTTTGCTGTATAAATAATAAAAAGCGTGCGCGCACAGGACACAAAAGAGCAGAATACCCCGAAGGGATCGAGGGGGTGTCGAGGGGGGTTGGGGGGTGTTAAAACAAAGAAGGTAAACTGAGAAATGGACACAGCAAAGTACAGGACACAAATGGAATTGAATCTGTTTTGGAGCAGTGTAGAAAGGGGGCCTCTGCGGATTGCGACAATCAACTTTTATTATTTTTGTTTTGTTTTTTGGGTTGCTGCCACAGTTCCTCACGGGGGCAGGGGTTGATAGGGGAGGATGAGGAGGGGGATATAGTAAGGTTGCACACAGGCTGAAGACATGCGAATGCTTTTGGCCAACCATAAGCTCCTCTCACAGGATTAATAAATAACAAGTTGGAATGTTCAAATATTGAAACTACTAAAACAGAACCACAACTTGTCAATTTGAAAATACTTTTCAGTTAGACAAATGTGTGTTTGTTATCCAATGTTCATGTAATTTTGTCAGTTCATCAATATCAGTTCAAACGGAACGCTATATCTTTACAAATTCATCTTTTACTTTTATCAATAATCGATTTGTATCGATATTCTTGCAACGGGGACAGTTGTTCGATAAATTAAAAGAAAATCTTGAACTACTTTAAATTCAAGAATTTATTCTGTATTTATATATTCTGTATATAATATATAATATATTCATAATATATATATATATATGTATATAATATATATATATATATATATAATGTATTTATATATTCGATATATTTTATCATTTGCTTGCAATTGTTTACGATTACGATTTTGAACGCGAAATACTTGTTAATAATTTAAGCTGTTCTATTCATGTATTTAATATTTCTTGGAGCTATGCTCTAAATTGGTGAATCCTATTTTTTGGAAATCGAACACCTAAATTGCCCATTTAGTTTGCCTTTCTCACGCCTCGCTCTGCTCTCCTAGGGGTTGGCTGGCTGTGGGTTGTTGGCCTGTTGGCCTGTTAGCCAGTTAGGGCTGTTGGTGGGTGGGTGTCCGGGTGTCTGGGTGTTTGGGTGGTTTGCGTCATTGATATCGTGCGATGATGATTCGTTACTTTTGCACTATTGGCACGCGTTTCATTTTTTGTTTTTCGTTATATTGCGTGTGGTTTTTTAGTAAATATTTACGCTCTGACTGTGAACGCTCTTTTGCGGCATTCTGTGTGTTTGCTTAAGAGGTCGATGCGTTCAGCATAGGCGTGTGGGCGTGAGGAGGAAGGGGGAGAGTTTTGTTTGTCAGTTGGCTTCACACTTAACCAAAATCGCTACTTGCTGTAATTACTAACTGAAAGAGAGGTCCCTGCACGGTCCTCGGCAACGGCAATGGCAACGGCAACGGCATCGCAGCTGTGTGTTTATGTTTTCTTTATGTTTCTTTTTTATTTTTGCAATCGGGTCATTGGCATGTGGACAAGAAACGGGTCCTCGATTTCTCTTGCGGTTGCCCCACATTGCAAAGGAGCACGAGCCAAAAGACCAAACCACGAACAGGATCAACAACAACAACAACAACCATGGGCAAAGAAGTCGAAGTCGAGTTGCTTTCGGCACAGTCTGTTAGTTTCTACTGATTTATGGCAACGTATTGATTAAGCGTCGAAGTCGTCTCATTTTAGTATCTCCTTCCCCCCCTCGCTCCTCACCTTACCCATACCCCGTTGCTCGGTGCTCCTCATCAAGGTGTGAGGCGCAACCCTCGCCGCGAGTTTTGTTTGACGCCAGTTGCTGTCGACAGATTGCCGAAGGGTTCGCTCTGCGAGAGGGCATGAGATGTTTCAGGCAGATGGTTTTTAACGCGCTGCTCCTTTTTTGTTGTTGTTGTTGTTGTCCTCTTCACTTCTCTCGCTCCTCTTGCTTCTATCCTGACTCGCCTAGTTACGCAATGATTTGGTCTGCTCCGGTTCGAAGTTCGAGTGGTTCTGGGGCGTGGGCGTGGGCGTGGGCGTGTGCGCCGGCCCAGGTATAGAGACCAGCAACAACATATAAAAACAAAAAAGGTGCGTCTATTTAGTCATAATTGGATGCGTAATTGGCCAACTGATGACGATGATAATGCAGATGTAGACGCAGAGATGGAGGGAGACGGAGATACGTCGAGAGGGGGAGAGATAAAGATAAAGATTGTTTATGTGGTTCATCAGGCATTTTATGAGCTCTCAACTTGATGGGATTAGCGCGTATCGAAGGTGTGAACAATTCAGTTAACGATTCGGTTAGCTACTTATAACATGTGCTTTCCTAATCCACAAAACGAAGCGAGCATTGTGTATTTTGCTGTTGAGTCAAGCGCGGTACAACTTTTAATATTTATAATGAAAATTAACAAAAAATATATACATTTTTTTTCTAAGTTATATAAAAGAAATTGAAAATAATTTCTGAAAGATTAGGCAAGGGATTAGTAGAACTAAGAACCGGGACGGAAGTGAAATCCACAATTTGTATTTCTTGGAGTTCCTAAAAGGAGTTGAAGCATTGCAGTATCCCACACCTCAAGGATCGTTTAGAAGACTGCCAAGTTATGCTGCAAAAGGTTATCATAAATAAAAAGTTTTGATTAAGTTGATTTGCCGGCCAATCCAGTAAACAGCTCAAAAACAATTGCAACTTTTAGGTTTTTCCTGATTATAGATTAAAGGCAGTTTAGATGTGTTCTTCAATTGATTTGTTTAGTGTAAAGCCAAGATATATATCTGCTGTGTGATAATTGGGAGGATGTTTCCGTTGATTCCACAAATTTTTTGTTGAATTTAACTGAACTGGTTTGGCGATAAGTTTTTCTTTTTTTAAGATTTCTCAACCTAATTCAGCAGTTGACATTTTGAAAAACAAATAGATTATTAACATCAGACTACTATATCATATAGCTGAGGACTGCAACTATATTTTGAAGTCAACAACAGATATCCACTCTTTCTTGGTTCATTTCAATTAATTTGCGGTTTGGCTTGGAATTAACTGTGCAACGCGGCAGCAGCAGCTGCTGCTGTTGCTGGATGCTGCAAGCAGAAGAACAAGAAGAAGAAGAATATGTTGGCAGCAGAAGCTGCACAAACCGATCGTGAAGTTAATTATAAAGCGGCAACAAACAACACACACACACAGAACTGGCTGGCTGGCTGGCTGTCCTTGGTAGGAGCTAGTTGATCCTGCCACGCGCTAAAATTGAAGCCCCCAATTCGAGTGGAGGGAAGACACTGAAGGGAACTGTTCTTGGAGGGGAGTTGGTCGAAATGCAGCTTGCCTGCTGCCTGAGTGCAGCGTGCCTGCTGCAAATGGAACGAGAAACGGTAAACGGGGGAAAACTGGTAACAGGTAAGAAACAGGCAGACGCTAACAGGTAATAGGATGATGCCTTCTGCAACATGATGTTGCAGTTTTAAGATCATCATTCCACAATATGGGAAAACGGGGCAGGGCCGACAGCGCGGCAGGGATGGGGAGCACAGATGAACAAAAATAAGGGGCACGTGCCGCCTTTTGCCGCGCTCGACCTGTGTCTCCTTTATTTACGATGCGAGGCTTCTCGTTTATTGTTGTTGTGGTTGTTGTGGTTGTTGCAAGGATGCAAAAGGACTGCAACATCCGAGCAAGGGTCGTCGAGACGCCGCACAATGCACCTGTTAGGCCTATTAAAGAGGGCCAATACCAACAACAACACCAACAGTGACCAGCGATCTGAGTCTGTTCATCGATTAGGTTCATTGCACTGTCACCGGCGAGAGCAGAGCATCTGTTAGTCGCCAAGTCCCTGTGGAGAGAGTGGGAGTATTAGAAGGAAACTGCCAACCTAAAACAAAGAATTTTATTCAGTATTGTCAGCTTGGGTGCGAGTATGATATAGAATGAAATGCCTCGAATCAAATTTGTTGTTGAACCCTATTGAACTATTTTTCCTAAAACTAATTAATTGATGAGTTCTTTCATTGTAAAAGTACTTTTATGGGTTGGGGCACAAGTTTTCCTTATTGCATATGCTGCAAGAATAGTACTATTATTTTCTAGTAACCCGCGCTGCAATCCAGTTGTACTCCTATCATACAAAAATAGAGCAGGCCTTAGACCTTATCAATCTAATAGAGAAACAACGGGCAACCCTTTGGGCCAAGATGACAAACCAACTAGTAACTGACTGCAACTGTGCAACTGTGCAACTCTGCAACGCTGCAGTCTGTTGCCTGTTGTCTTTGACTGTTGATGCCTGCTGTTGCCTGTTGGCCCAATGTGTCCCCATCGAATGCAACTCGAGACATGTGCATGACTGCTTAATCTAATTTAGCTGCAGTGTCCGGGTTTTTTTAATAGGAAAACAACAACAAAAAAACGAGAAACGACGAAGAAACCCCATTGTAATAAAGAAGACAAGAGCGGCAAGAAAATAAGGGAAAAACCTACGGGAACGGCAAACAGGACAGTCGAATGAGGCAGCTATGTGTGTGTGTATGGAGTGTAGAGCAATTAAAGAAAACGAAGTCAACATTAACAACAACCAGAAGAGACTACGATGTGATGATAATGATGATGACGATGACGATGACGATGACGATGATGATGATGATGATGAAGTCGACAAGTCGGGTGAGAGGAAGACAGTGAACCGCAGCGCCGGAAGTGCAGGCGCTGAGTGCAGAAGTTGGCTAAGAAGAAGCGGTAGTGGAAAAAGGTATGCTAGCAGCATATATATTGTATATAATACCAGCTAGAGATGAGCACGCATTCAACTCACGAGCACCACAGATGCCAACTATACAAACATGCATAAGAAAGTATTAAAAAAAATATATATCTATTTATTTTATTTATTTTCTTCTGATATGGAATATAATACATTTTGATATAGAGAAGAAACTTAAATGAATTTATTGAAAATATAATTGAGTCGTGGTAAAGTCGTGGCTTGACTTCGTGTTCGTGTCACGACACGTGCGCAACACACAATTACAGAGCGAAAGATACCGTCTGCCGAACCAGAGGCCAAAAACAGAAGGAACCCATCGACCCATCGCCGTTGAGGCATCTTCGTCATTTAGCTAGTCATTCGCTGCGTAACTGCATTTCGCGCTTGAGAGGGCACGTGCCCTGCCCTGCCACTGGCCCCCGTTGCTTGATCGTCGTCGTCGATGAACCCACATGACATTTTTGTATTGTTCTTCCGTTGTCCCTAAACTAAAGAAGAAGAAGAAGCGTCTTGCCAGCTACACACACAGATGGAGGCTTCGGCTTTGACTTCAGCTTCAACTTCGGCTTCTTCGACTTCGGCTTCAATTTGATGTGATGCAGTTTTGGCTGCTGCTGCTGCTGTTGCTGTTGCTCTTGCTGTTGCGGTTGCTGCTGGTACTGCGGGGGGTTCTTGTAATCTGCAGCAATCAGCAGCATTCATTCAATGGGAGAGCGCGAGAGAGAGAGAGCGACCAGCGAGTGGCCCCTGATCAAGATCAAGATCGAGATCGGTGAGTGCTGCTGGTGGTGGCGATAGAGCTGTGGTGCTGTGGTGCGCGACTGAGGTCAGGTGTCTTTTGTTACGGCTGGAGTGGGGTAGATAGTGGTAGGGCTGGCGATCTGCCACTAAGCTGCTTAGAGGGTTGCCAACGGCTCTTGCAAGTGGCAAGAGAACCCACATGCGACATTGCCTATAGGGTTGTGGTGGAAGCCAGCAAGCAACCCACATGCGATGTTGACGTTTAATTATCAAGATGACACAAATGTCGCCTTACCAGAAATGAGTTCAAGTCGCGAGCCTTGCTTGCAGCTGGTCAACAGCTCGATGAGGGGTAATTTGTATTGCTTCTTGTTCTTCTTTGTCTTCGCTGGCCAAAGGGGGAGGAACGCTTGAGTGATCCAGTTGATTTGTCAGGGCATGCTTCTAATCTGGCATTGGAACGCGCCACAGCGTCAGCTGGAAGAGTTGCTCCTGTTTCACAAGTTGTGCCTGCTACTCGACGTGACCTGAGCTGAGCTGGGCTGCTCCGTTTAATAAGCCACAGGCGTAGCCGTTACACAAGGCAGCCTTATCAACAGACAGACAGACAGACAGACGGACGGACTGACTGACTAACTGACTGACAGACAGACTGAGAGAGAGGGCTGGCAACTGTCTTGGCGGTTGTCTTCGCTTCGTTGCGCAAATGGCGGGAAAAATCCAAAGCAGCACCTTTGAGCAACGAAGCGACTGAAAAGAGAGCAACACAAGAGAGCGAGAGAGAGAGAGTGACAGAGAGAGAGAGAGGGGGAGAAGAGAGAAAGAGAGCCGCACTTCTTATCAGTGACAAACACGCAGCTGGGAATATGCTTATGCGGGTGTGGAAAGCTCCAAGCGATAAGTTTTTGGGGCTGCCTAGTTGCAGCTAAGCGGCGCGTGGGAAAATCAGACGCCCAATTTTTGTGAGAAACTCCCTATCTGCATTTGTGCATACATAAGTTAGAACCCCGACTTCGTATGTGGGTACACCACTTTATACAGATATTGCTGGCGTTCCGAATTCCACATTTCCACAATTCCTTGTTAAACTGAGTCAGGTGCCATTAGGATAACTTTGTTTTTGTTTGTTTTTGATTTTGTATTCGCCTCACTCGATTCGATGAGAGTACTGAATTAAGTCTCTAAGTAAAAGAATGTGAATAAAGAATAGAAATTTCCTTGGTGCTTAGCTGATATACTTTCTGGTCAATAGCCAGTTAAGTAAATATTATAGCTTACAGTAAAATAGGCGTGATTACGATCAATTTTCAATTTTCCAAATTAAATTTCAATATTCTGTCCAAAATACAATGTATTAATTCTGAATGCAAATCGGAAGTAGCCGGCTTAAGTTTGCGTACAGTAAAACAACTCCTTACTTCCCGCTCTATAAACTATAAGTCTGATTATATTTCTATGGATAATTACGCTTAAGTTTTTCAATTGGTTCAGTCGAGTAGCAGACAAAATCAGGCATCAGCTTTACTTTCAGTTTAGTTTGGTTTGGTAATTTGCTTACTTATTACGAGCACCTCTTACTTTTCATTTTATTTCATATATATATATACATATATACATATATACAGACACACTTATGTATGTGTTAGTGGCATCTCCTGCTGCCCCCAACCCCTTCCATGTGCATCTCCTCCGCGCAGCGTTGGTGTGCACCAGTTTCATGGCTTGCACGTGATAATTGCCGCCCGCCTGCTTTATTTTATATGATTTTTTGTTGTTGTTCCTGCTTTATTGCTGCGCTTTTTATCTCGTTTTCATTTTCATTTTCATTTTGTGTGTATGTGTATGTGTATGTGAATATTTTTGTATATTAAGATATATAGAAAAGCTCTGTAGCGTAAAAATGTGAGCTGCAAAAATGCGAAGAGGAAACCGTTTCCTGGTCGACTTGTGGGTTTATCGGCTGGACGGAAGATCCACTTCCCCATCTTGCTATTGTTGTTGTTGTTGTTGCTGTTGCTGTTGTTGTTTGTGTCTGGCACATCCCCGAGTTTAGAATAGGTGGAATACTCTTAACGATGGAGTGCAAGAGATATGTAGAGCTCAGCTGCCGTGTTAAATGCAATTACAATGCAAAGTCTGCATTTTTATGAAATGCCAGCACCTCGGGGATTAAGCGGACGAGACAGTCGGACCCCCAAGCCCAAGCCCAAGCCCAAGCCCAAGCCCAGTCCCAATCGCAAGCCCACGCCCAATCCCAGACTCAACTCAACTCAGTCAGCCAGTCAGTCAGTCAGTTAAGTAGTTGGTTATTTAGTTGCCAGCAGCAGCAGATGCTTTCTGCCACACCCTGTTTCAATTTCCCGTGCCACGTTTCATGTCCGGCACCCTAATGCCAAACATTTACTTACTACCTTTACCCCTTGGCGAGAGCGTTAAAAGTCACGATTAAGCAAAAAAAAAAAAACAGAAAAACAAGAAAAAAAAAATTAAAAAACAAAACGCATCCACCCCCATTCCACTGCCAGCCACTCCTCCCCCGTAAATGCTGCACATCCCACAAGCTTACGAGAGACGAGTTTCAGTTTCAGTTTCAGTTTCAGTTTATTGACTCCTGGCCAGGGGGTGTTTTCTTGTATGTATTATGGGCTCTGGGTTTTGGGTTGGGCTTGGCTTTCTGTTTTTTTTGGGACATCAACTGCGTGAAATGAAGCAATTAACTGTGTGTAAAGTTCAGGTCGCATCCTGTGGCGAAAGGCCATCAAATTTGATAAATACCCTCAGATTTATCAAAAAAAAAAAAAACAAAACAAAACAAAACAAAAGAAACCTAATGATGCACATTTTGACTAACGAAATTAATTATTGCTGAGGCTGTACACATAAATAACATAGAAATAATCATTTTAAATAGACTTTCAGTTGGACATTTGATAACCTAATGCTTGAACCGACATTGATCACTCCCAATAATGTAATAATGTTAAACAGTGCGTGTTTGATGAGAGTAAAAATTCCAATTTTATTTGTAAAACAAAAAACGTAGAATTGATTAAATTAATGAAAATATAACTAAAGTTATAGACACATAACACTGATTCTATTACAATTGCAATTTGGTTAGATGCCTTAAGAAATTATTGGAATATTCCAGAGAATCGGTAGACAACACATAATTCAGTCGAAAATGCAAAAGTCAAAGTTTTTCTGAATAATAACTCTTCCAAGTTGCTAATAATATAAAATGGCTAGCATATTTTATACTAATATATATACACATATGTATATTGTTTGGCGCCAAAATCGAATCAAAGCATAAAATTAGTGTGTAGGCAAATAAAAAAACAGGATGACTGGAATCAGGAGCAGGACTAGGAGCTGGGACCTAAACACAGCTGTGACTCTTGATTGCCGCGAAATACGATGTCTTATTTGTTGGGCAATAGGCAAAACGAGTTCGCCTAGCTGGCTGCTGTCCCCGTCCCCTTTCAGTGCCCACTGTCCACTGTCCATTGTCCAGTGTCCAGTGTCCAGTGTCCGCTCCAGTGTCCTGTCCGACATGACATATGAAAACAAAAGGCGGCGCCCAGACAATGCGCACTTGAGCCATGTATATGTAGATGTATGTAGCGCAACTGCAGCAATCAGCAGGGATCAGCATAAGACAGAGAGAGAGAGAGAAAGAGAAGGCGATGGAGATGGAGTTGAACAGAATAGAAGAATAGAGGCTGACCAACGGTCGAGGCGCAAAAGGTTCCCATCACTAAATAAATAATAATAATAAATAAATAGACGAAGGCGCAAATGCAAATGAGGCCAGGACTCGCACCCGAACCCGAACCCGAACCCGAACTCGAACTTTTGGCTCTCGGCTGCCACTAAGTAGCTGTCCAGCGAGAGGGTCGGTTCCTCCTATCAGCCACTGGCCACTGTCCAGCAGCAGCAACAGCAGCAGCAGCTTCTGCTTCTTGGCGAATAGGGTGGTTCCTGCTACGTCTTCGGGTCAATGCAATTTCCTTGTTGCGTGCTGCCTTATCCTATCTTAAAACCTGCACCCTGCACCCTGCACCCTCTGCACCCTTTTGCTCTCTGCACCCTCTGCTCTCTGTCCCGATTCGATGTCCTGTGTCCTGTGCCCTCTGCCGTTTGCTCCCATTGTAATGAGTTGCGCTTGTTTCACCCTTTCGCATTCTGCGAACAGTTGCATTCACTGGTCAAGTCGCCTGTTAATTTACGGCCAGCTCCTCCTGGAACTGATCCGGTCGACCTCATTTGAATATTAGTTGGGCTGGTCAATGATCATCTTGATTTGCTGCTGTGAAATTGCCCCGACGTCTTCTGTAAGAAACTGGTGGCAGCAACATCTCACATCCTTTGGCATTACACGCTCGACCAAACCGCTGGCCCTTCTGCATTTGCCCTTCCCTGCCCGAATGTCCTGAACTCATATTTCATGGCAAATGTCCAGTTCGAAAGCGTTGCGTTTGGTCAACATGCGTATTACAATTTGATCCCGTGAATCTTTAGTTGATTAAAATTTGTTTTATGACTGCGTAATTTTTCGCTGATGTGTGTGTGTGTGCCAGTGTGTGCCAGTGTATGTGTGTGTGTGGCCGTTAAAATTATAATTTATGGATCGGTCAGAGCGAGTATGCTGATGTTGATGATGATGATGATGATGGGCCCTTGCCTGCCTGCCTGCCTTTGCCTTGTGGGTTAATGAGAGTTTGAACCTTGGTTACGTTTTAGCTCTGGTTTATCGCCTCAATTCCGCTTGATTTGACAAAATTGAGATCTGGGACTCTGGAATATACCATCTGTTTTGAACGCATATACAAATAGTTGTATAAGATAACTGTATATCTCATCTTTACCTCTCTCAAAGTCTTGGTTAAATGACGGTTAATGTCTGTAAAAATAAATGAGTTTTTCCTCACTGATCCATCTTAACTGAGTCGAACTTTTTAATAAACTTTTGCTAAGAATTCACCACCAAGCAAAAATGTACACAATCTTAACTTTGTGAAAACTGAACGGATATTCAAAGACAATAACTGCTTAACAATAAATTATACTCTAGTCGAACACTACATTTAAAGTTGTTTCAATAATTAATCACTATTCAAAAAAATTTAAAATCAATATTAGATCTGGAAAGTTTTCTTAAAGATGTTCATATTCGTTACTCATTAGATAATAAACTTGATTCAAGTTTCTTCGATCTAGAATATAACGAATACAATCTGAGAATATGTGTTATTGGTCAACGATTTTTGAATTAATTGTAATTGAATTAAGAATATTTTCATAGCTTTAGATTGTTTTCTTTATCTGTATATGTTCTACTAATTAATGGAATATGTTTTGAGTGCATTTTAGATCTTCAGTCGCCTCTCTCTTTCTCTCTCTTTCTTGCTCACTCTCGAGCAAGGAAGCCATTCGGGAATTTAAAGAGCAGCAGAAGAACTTGGCCTGGGTTCGATCGAAATAAGGTCAGTGACTGAGCAGCAAAGAGCAGCAGAAGGAGAAGGAGAAGCAGAAGCAGAAGGTGATGGAGAAGGAAAGGCGCGGGATAGACAGGACATTCAGGCTGGCAGGCAGCGTAGGGCAGACAGCGCAAGGGCAGTTCCCTGGGGCATTGTGTGAAGAAGTAACGGTTTTCTGTCCCAAACGGGACGTGTCCAGTGAAAGGAACAAAAATTAGATCAAGCCAGCAAGGCAAGGCAAGGCAAGGCAGGGACAGGTTTCCTCAGGATTAACAAAAAGCAACAAATTTCTAACGGTCAGTCCGAAAGAAAAAAAGAAAACAAAGAGCAGATCGAGTGAGAGAGAAAGAAATAACAATCAAAAATAGCATTAGAAATAGTTGAAGTTTAGTATAACTAAAGTTTGCTGCTGATCAGCACTCAATTTCCAGCCAAATTGAATATGCGCCATTTTCTACTCTCGACAGGCGTCCATTGGTCCAGAATCCTTGGTAAATGCTAAATGGTTAAAAACTGACATTTTCTAACCCAAAATGTGCCATGTTTAATTGTTTCTGGGCTTGCAACCCTCCGGAGGTTGCAAAAGTTCACGGGGATGTGACCGGAGACGGGGTTTAAAAGCCACCCCAGCACTTAGAGGACATTTTTAATGAAATGTTTTCCAAGATCAAGATGCAGATCAAGAGTTCAAAAGCAACATATTCAATTAATTTCTAGCTAGAAAGTTCATCTTTTTGCCTGGACATTGGTCAGCGTCAGTCCAGCGTGACGAAAACCAAAAAAAAAACAAAAATACTAAAGGAGAATGGGAACTGGCTAACAACCCTTAAGCTGGCATAAGAAAGCTACAAAGGTGGAATGGAGGGAAGCAGGGTTAAGCCGCTAAACTGGTTTTTCTCCTGCTACAATTGTTGATTTATGAGTTCGCAACCCTTTGACTCGGCACTCTCAAGGAAGGAGCCGTGCCCCTGGCCCCTGCAGCGAAAGTAGATCAAGATGCTGGACTGATGATCGCCTGATCGCCTGATCGCCCTTGCCCCCTTCCCTTGCATCACTTTCTGGCCACAAGATGCTGCGTGTTAAAATGTCTTGTTTGGGGTGGTGGCTTATACGGATTTCCATGCGATTAATTTGGTTACGTAATACCTTCGGGGGTCAGCTACAGCTGTCTAATGCCTAATTAGTCAAACGGGATCTTTCCACAAATCTCGGACACAAATTGAAACTGTTGTTGCAAAGTGGGTATCACCAACTCTCACCTGGAAACTGTATGCCAACCGATTTCAACATAAACCCCAGCTCTAACATGCCTCCCCACCTCAAAAGCCGTATTGCAATTGCTTAGTAAATGAAACAAGTTTTGGGACACAGCACCAAAACATTTCAGCATCATTGGATGGGTCTTGATGGACTTGAGTCGGATGTGGTTCTTTCTCAGCACCTTTTGACCCACCCAGTGTGTAGTGTCGTTTTGGTTTGTTTCGTTTCATTTCCACACTGGCAGGTAGCTCAGCTCTGAAGCGGACACAAATTTTGCGCTCACATGTTTTTTAATAGCCATAAAAAGATACTCATAATGTTTAAGATACTCATATTGTAGATGAAAGCTAGCCGAGCTGACCCCAAACTGAGAAACTGGCCAACTACCAACTGCCAGCTGGCAAATGGCCAACTGGCCAACTACCAACTGGGCGGTCGCTTGGTCAACTGTTTCCGTTAGCACTCTCCAACTTGTCCCGCTTGTAGCTCGTCTCGTTTAGCCATAAAACAACAAAAGCAACAGCAACAGCAACAAACATTTAACGAAATGACAAAGAAATTTAATTATGTGTCAGATATTTGTCTGTCTCTCTGTCTGTCTGTCTCTCTGTCTCTCAGTCTGTCTGTCTCTCTGTCTCTCTGTCTCTCTGTCTGTCTGCCTGTGTTTTCCATTTGCCAGGCACTTCAACCTGCGTCAACGCTGGGAACCTTGCCGATAACATCTCCATCTTCAATTTTGAAGGTCAGCACACCCAGGAAAAAAAAAAAGCAAAAGCTTGCAGATAAATCAACAGACTTCAAAGGCTGTCACAAATTGCCTCTTAAGTTGCTCATATTAAGCTATATAATTTTAACTCATCTTTCATAAAATATAACTTAAGCACATATGTATTGTTTTTACGTTTATAACAAAATAGTGTTTATTATAAAACAACTCGAAATGCTCAAACCAAGAGAGAGCTCAACTAGGAAATACATTTATTTATTTAATGTAGACTCCACATAAAAAGTTAGCGATTAAATTAAAAATAATTGGCTTAAAACTAAAAGAAATGGTTAAGCTAAAATATAAAAAATAAAATATGATTTATTGCATGGATTGAGGAAAGCCAGAAAAACACTAATCGTGCCACAAACAAATTTTAATAATGAGAGGCTAGTAACATGAAAAATATGAATGCTAAGAATAAAGGGAGGCGCAGGATAAAGAGAGAAAAGAAAGAAGAAATATGATATATATTCTTATGATGTGAATAAGTTGTATACTTTTAGCAATTACGTTCTTAGAACAAGTCTGATCTGGTCATTAATCAGTTTTCAGCCGATGGCAAACTTGAGCTTAGTCTTTGGTCATGTTCCAGACTCCGATGCGGTAGTCAAAATTGCAATATTTTAGCCAACGTTCATCGCTTGCCTAGTTTGGTTTTATTTTATTTTTTATTATATTTTATTTTTTATTTTTTTTGTATACTTCCTCTTAACGTTGTGTTGAGTTGCTGCATTTCTGTTTAATTACAATAGTAACAACAGCAAGATGTTGCATTGCATTAACTAAAATCAAACATGCAACACGGACAGACAGGCAGATGGATAGCTGGATGGATGGATGGATGCATGGATGGATGCATGGATGGATGGATGGATGGATGGATGGTAAGTGACGGAGTTGGGCCCAAAAGAGCAGCCAAAATAGTTGCGCCATTTTTCAATTATGAAATATTTATTGTTGTTGCTGCTGTTGTTGTTGTTTTTAAATGTTGAGCTGGTTTTTTATTTGGCTTTGGAGTGCGCCCATGTGCAGTGATTGTGATTATATAAAGCGAAACGAGCGTTAATCATAAAACACAAAACGCAAACTGCAAACTGCAAACTGCGCTGCGCTGCGATGCAATTTTTGTATCTACAAGATACAAACTGCTTCTGGCGCTGGCAGCGTTTCGCAGCGCGTGCCGGCGCCGTGCGCGCCAAGCGGCAGTTAAAAGGCGAACAAAAAACAGCCAGAAAAAAACAGCAATGATTGTTAGCTCATCGCGACTGTGAAGGCGGCAACATTGTGGCTAAAACGGGGGGGCGGAGCGGCCACTGCCTGTTGTTTTTATTAATTACACACGGCAGCTGCAGCACCACTGCCATGCAGGGGGTGGTGCAACCGCGAGGCAGGGGGCTGGGGCGTCAGTTGAAGCAGTCGGAGGAGGCAGCTTCGTTGCTTCTGTTTCACTTCATTTTCTTCTTTTTTTTTTTTTTTGGTTTAATTTTTATTTTTTTTGCTGTTTGGTTGCGCATGCGCCACAAATTTGTTGCATTTACGCGAGATTTATATTATGATTTCATTTGAGTTTTCATTTTCATTTTTTTGTATTTTTCTTTTGCGTTTTCTTGCGCAGCAAACGATTGCAACAATTGCGAATGATCACTGATCTGCACTGATAATATATGTATATAAGTATGTACACATTTAGGCTAGAATCAACAAATCTTTAAATTAACAACTTTAATCTCAAAATAGTGGCTACAATCTTTTTGTTTGTTATCTATCAGAAGACAATCAGGCAATTTCATGTTTAGACGAGTCATATACAATAAATTTATTTGTTTTGACTCTGGGGTATAAAAATAATCTCTAGGCTGAGATGACTTTTTAGTTTAGGGTGAAACATATGCTATTCAGATAGGTATATTTATAGGCAAAGCGATCGTTTTCAATGCCAGACTTGCATAATATGGCAATTTCCTTTCGTGTATGCGAAAATCTTGCTGAGTTTGCATTTTACTTTGCTGGGTATTGGAAAGAACCTCAAGAACCTTGGGAGAGGCTTAGGATTACGAAGCGTGTGGCTCCGGTAAGACGATGCTGATGCTTACGTCAGGAGGCTGTATTTTACCATTTTACATTCAGCATTTCAACTTTATATATACGAATTTCGTGCATTGGTTTAGGAGTTTCAACCTTGACTATGGACTTGGACAACGTTGTCGACTTTTGTCTGATAAACTATTACTTTCTTATATTCCTACTACTACTACTAGATTAACTATCACTTTTTATTTATGTATCTGATAGCCTGATAGCCAACAAAACATATATTATTTTCTTCTTTAAGTTGCTGGCATAAAATTACGTATTTTATTAATTACCTTTTAGGAAAGGGGTTTCAAGTTCGAGTGTGCTGTTGTTATTTGTGCTGGTGTGTGTGTTTGAGGTTTGTTTTTTATACACTTACACATTGAAGGGGAAGGTCGCAGGGCCCATAAGGTATACATATATGTTCTTGATCAGCATTACTAGATGAGGCGATACAGGCGATATTATGTCCTTCCGTCAGTTTTAAATCGCTTGCATTCGTCTTTTGCTGCAGGAAGTACCCTTGTTGCTGCTGACCGAATCTGACTACTATATCATATTGCTACCTTAGCAACAATTGGTCATAAGGGTATGTCAACTTCGGATAACTGTTTCTTTTTTTTTTTTGTCATTGGATAAGAGACAGTCGAAGCGAGCTCGGCTGAGGTGCATGGTGGGAAGCATTTTGATTGGGGTGTGCACACGAGGCGTGTGTGTTGTACAGTTATCATAATCGATCTGTCTTACTATCTCCGTCTGCCTATCTCTTCTCCCTCTCTCTCTCTCTCTCTCCCTCTCTCTCTCTCTCTCCCTCTCTCTCTTTCTCTCGATTGGCTTGCTAGATTTTGGATGTGTTGTGGGGGTGGGTGAGGATTTCCTGCACTCGAAATTAAAAATCGCCTGGCGTTTCGTTTGACAACAACATCAATGAAAGAACTCTCTTCAAAAACAAAAAAGAGTTCTCCAAAGTCTTTTAACTGGTTTCGAATACAATTTTGGTCGCCTTGTTGATTTTGTTGTTGACGACGACGATTGTCACGTTCCCTACATAAATATCCATAAAAGTAATGCTCACATCCGTCCGGATGAAATGCGCTCGTGTGCTGCGATCTTCACAGAGCAATCAAAGATTAACAAATAGAGAGAGAGAGAGAGAGAGAGAGGGAGAGAGAGAGAGAGAGAGAACAGAGACAGATAGAGACAGGTAGAGAGAGAGAGAGGGAGAGGAAGATTCTTCAATACTTTCGATTTGCTCAGAGCTGTTTCTCAAGGCGTCATAAATACAAGCCATAACGATAAGATAACCGACCATAAAAATAATTCGGTTTTGCCTTATTCACACGATCTGAGGCTATACACATATGTATACAAATATACATATATATATATATATATATATATATATAAATACGTATGTACCTGGGATGCCAATGCCTAGCAGCATTGATACATAGATAATACAATATATAATCGTGCTATTGAAAGACCAGAGACTGCAGTTGAGTTAACTCAAACAAATTCGATTGACTTTCTGTTTCTGGCACGCTGCTGATAAGAGATAACACAACATGCAGGTGTCCCATCCGAGGAGCTGAGAACTGGGAACTGGGTACTGGGTACTGGGTACTGAGAGCTCTTAACTGAGACCCGATCCGACCCCGACCCGGACTCAGTTGATTCAATATTTGGCCAGCTTATCGAGCACCCACACAGACACACACACACACACACACACGCACACACACACTGGCGCAACTGGGCCAAAGTGTCAATAAACACGACTGCGATTCGAATCATAGATCAACATTTGTCTAAACGGGTGAAGGGGAGTGTCGAGGGGTTAGTTAAGCCATTCGCTATATATGCAGATGGTCAAAATGGGCAGATGGGCTGAGCGTAATCAAAGATAACAAAGGATATTCATTTAGTAAGAGAATGTCAAAAAATATGTAAATTGAGAAATAGTCATAAATGTATGTATTAAAATGAAATACGCTGTTGATTAATAAGAAAAATGGTTACGCTTACTGCTGAGCAAGATGGTATATGTGAATGCATGATTTTTCCCGTGTTTCCAAACCAATCTAGTTGAAATTTTGACAGATGAACAATGTGATGTCAAGGTGCATACAAATCCGCTAAGAAAGATATACCTGTACAATTGTGGCTTTTATTGCTATCGGAAATCAATTTTGATTGATTTTTGGAAAACTGAGGCAGTTAGCGTTACAATAAAGTAAACTTGAAATGCGTAGAACACGCAGAACCTTGTTTTCCGAATTTGAAGTCTCTAGCTATTATAGTCTGTAGCAAAAATGAATTAACGAAAAAATCCTCATATGTATAAAATTCCGTTTGATAGTTTGCAATGAAGTACATTCATCGCTTAAAGGTCAGCATTTTGGGGTCAACTCAGCCAAAGTCATTTGCCATATTCATATGGAATCTTGTTGAAATAGCTCCACTTATTATAATTAATTGAGCCGAAGGTTCTCATTATTTAGTTCTTGGTTCTTGGTTCTTGGTTCTTGGTTCTTGGTTCTCACAGAATTCGAATTCGAATTGAGCGCCTTGAACGCGTTTCGCGTTGCACATGCAATGCCAATCGAAGTCAAGACAAGTCAAAGCTAATGCAGCTATGCAGCTATGCAGCTATGCAGCTACCTAGTACAAGCAACTACATCCGCCCACCCAAGAACCAAGAACCAACGAAGACTTGAGAGCTCCAGCTGCCAGTATCCAAAGTGAATCATTGCCGGCGCCTTGAGAAACCAGCGAAGCAATCGATGGATTTGCGCTGCTGCTGTTCAAGTCAAGGGCCTGCGCTTCTCCTACCCTTCCTCCCAAAGTTAATAACGATGTATACCCTACACAAAATGACAATGGCTATTATTGTATGTAGGATCAAGGAGTCAAAAATATTATTTTCGATCAATGTCTATTTTGGAACACTCAACTTATTTATGAATATATCAGCTAACGAAATGAATTACGAGGGACTGTTGAATTAGCCCAGAAGAACAGAAATCTTTTCGGTATTCTTATTCCGATCTGAATCCATCTCTGCAACGATCAAGCGCATATAATCCTGACCTACATCAATTGCATATTTAAGCATATTTCTTTCGTTTCTCAGAGCCCGAAACATTATTTTGACTGCCTGCTGGGAACTCTGAGTTGTGAGTGTAGGGTATCTATTGGTCTAGCGTACACCATAGCACCATAGAGCATTCTTGCACGTAGTATTTTAATGTTTGTCTGCACTGGCTGTTAATTCAATTAAAAGTTTATTTAAAAGAATCAATGTTGAAGTTATTAGAGCGCTGAGAGTGCAGAAGTAAATCGAAGTCATTGCTAAAGCTGCGAAAGAAGACAATTCAATTAAACAATTATAAACAATATATTTAGCTATATATGTATTAGAAATATATGTATATATATATATCTATATATGGTATATATATAGTATATATATTTATATAATAGCCGCTAAGTAGTATGTTTATTGGCGGGGCCAACAAACCCATTTAACCTACAATACAACCAATGTCTTCGGAGCTGCCTGCGTCCGTTTAATTATGGAAATTGATCGAGGCGAAGAGCATTTCCTGTCCCATTGTCACATCGCCACAGCTCGCTCCAGCCCCATCTCTCTCTCTCTCTCTCTCTCTCTCTCTCTCTCTCTCTCTCTCTTTGTCTCTTTTTCTCTCTCGTTGTGCGAGCACACAAAGTCCATTTTAAGAGGTAGCAAGCAAGTACCTCCCCAACTTGCCCCCACCCATATGCCACACACACACACACACACACACACACACACACACACACACACTGTGTGCTTATCTTTTGTCATTCTTGTATTTCTGCTTCTGCTTCTTCTTCGTTGCTTGGCCTGTCTTCTCCTCGTCTTTCACTTTGATAATTTCTCCGCACTTTGGCGGCAAGCCATTATCCATTACCCATTACCCATTACCCATTGAGCATTGCCCATAGACCCCAATGGCTTTGTCTGGTCTCTGATTTGCTCTCAGAATTTTAAATAGGCTCTTCAGATTAGGCACGGCTCGTTCGGATCGGTCTATTGTGTATCTAAGAGTATTTTGTATCTGGCAGCCTGCCCAACACTGCCCAAAAAGAAATAAAAATAAAAAAATATATAATTGCCTAGCCTTCAGTTTGCTTACTTTTGGATATAAAAAAAAAAAACAAAAAAAACTTGCAGGCTTGAAAAACTCTTTGCTCTCAAAGCCAGATATGAAGCTCTGTGCTTAAATCTCTCCTTCACATCTCCCAGTAGATCTGGTCTGTTGGTCTCTTGAAAATTTGAATCTGGCTAACCTAGTCCAAGTCTAAGAGTATTAATTGGGCTATGAGTTTCGATAGATAACTTAACTTAAGATCAAATCCAAAGAAAATATTTGGCTTAGTTTTGGTTACAGTCTTATGTTGGATCTGGGCCCAGTTTAGAACGCTTTGCAATGTGGATAATAAAATGCATCAAGCACAAACTATCGCTGAGCATCTGAAGATACTTAAAGCAAACGAAGCGTCGAACGTGTCAAACATAAAACGCAGCCAGCCTTAGAAACCAGAACCAGCCCAGTCAAGGCGTGGGCAGACTCACAGAACGAGACAGCAACACACACACACACACAGAGATAGAGAGAGAGAGAGAGAGAGGGAGTGAGAGCATCGTGTGATGGTGATCCTCGGGAAGAGCTATGCGAGCCATTTCCTTTGGCGACTTGGTCGAGTTGACGCTGCACTTGGCATACTAATTGGGGGGAATGGGGCATGGCGTTGGGTTGTGAGTTGGACGCTTGAGTCTGTGCCATTAAATTGGTACTTGATGCGAGGCAGGAGATGATGATCATCATAAACATGATCGTCATAATGCTGCTGCTGATGTTGTCGTTGCCATTTTTGAGGTCGCTGTTGCGTCTCTCTCCGCACAACAACAGCAACAACACAGCAACATTTAATGGCCTGCGAGGCGTTTGCCTGTGCTGCATACTAATTGCGATTGCGTTTGTGAATGATCATGATCTGTGCATCCGATTCCAATCCGATCCGCTCAGCTCAGCTCAGCTCGGCTCGGCTCGGCTCGGCTCAGCTCAGCACTGATGCGATGCGTTAGGCCTCAACTTGAGATGTATTTTTTTCTTATTTTTTTCCCTTTTTTTTTTTAGTTTTTGCTCCGTCCGACTCCGACGACCGCCTACGCTCGGTAGCGTTGTCTCGTCGTGGGAATCACTTAAAGAGGCAAAACAGCTACCAGCAAAACCGAATTTCGGTCGAAAATGTATTTTATGTGTTAAACGTGAGGATGCCTCAACCTCTCTATTGCTCCCCCTGTCTCTCTCTTTCTCTCTCTCCCTCTCTCTCGCACACACTCTCACTCACTGGGCAAAGTTTGTTATTTATTTTTTTTCTTTTTTGGGCTTATTTATATGCCAGCCGGATCATCAATGGCCCTCATAACGCGCATAATGCCAAACTGACATTCACTGTCGGATTTCAATTCCAATTCAGACACGGATTCGGATTCGGACTCGGATTTGGCTACGGATTCAGATTCGGAGTTTCAGCATTGCCAATGTGACATAATCAACAGTAACTTTAATTGCGCTTGACATGCAGATACTCTGTATAAAGATCTGAGTTACACTCTTTGGACTGTTGGCACAAGAATTGGCCATATTAAAATGTATGTGAATGTAGCGCTAGATTCTAAGCTATCGTCCATAAAAATAGGTTCCATTTGTGCTAAACATTTTTCGAATTCAGAGTTGTCCAAAATTCCAAATCATTCACTATAGAATGGCAGACGGAAGTTTTCAGTGATTTTGCTGCCCAATCGGATCGCCTAATACAAAACCCTATCTAAAAATGTAACTATATAACAACTAGATATAGTTATCGGAGATGCCTACTTCAATGACTACAGGGTATTTAAAAAAAAAAAAAGATAATAAAACACAAACAGCAAGCAGAGCTCAGATACGCACTTGAACCTTGCGAGTACCGTTGCTGCTGCTGCAACAGCAACAGCAACAGCACCAACAACAACAATAACAATGACAGTAGCAGCAACAGCAGCAACAGCAGCAACAAGAGAAACAACAACATCCTGAAAGAGGTCAAGTGATTGCCCAATGCTGCGAGCAGCTCTTCGCCTTGGTCTTCTGGCTAGTGAGTATCTCATTGTGTTTTCTCATCAGGTGCGTTGTTGTCGCCGTTGAAATATGATACACATTGTGTATGCATGATCGTATGATCGTATGCTCTGTCCCCTATGTGGCCCCTCTCTCCCCGTTTCCCCTCTTCAACTTCGATGTTAACCATCTCCATGTCCACGCCATGTCCCATTGTCCGTTTGTCCATTGTCATCAGCAGCTTGTTGACGACGACGACGACGACGACGAAGACACTCGGTTGGTTCGTTTGGATCGTTGACTGATCAACAGCAATACCGTGGAGTTCAAACATCCCCCGAAACTCATCCGAATCCAAATCCCAGCTGAGAGACGTGCTCAGTTTCATTGAGAGGCCCATCCTGAGGAAGTCAGGTGCCTAATTGTTTCCGTTTATTGTCGCCACTTTTTAAATTATTTTTTCTTCTTTCGACTTATTGATTTCGGGTTACACTCACCTTTACACTCACCTCGTCTGTTTCTTCCTCTGCATGTATTGTGTGGTTAGTTAGCGACACCTGATCTCAATTGATAAGCCCAGGATTCCTCTGCTGCATCTCTGCTTATTCTTCTTCTTCATGTAACCTTTTGACATGGTATTGCTTGGGAATCTGCAAGCATAGGGTTTCCCCTTCTTCTTCTACTTTATCAGGTGTGGACTCTGCGATCCCTAACCAAAACAAACAAAAAAAAACAAAAAACAAAAAACAACAAAAACAAGAGAGAAGTTTGATGTTTGAGAAGCATTTTAACAGTGATAACTGTTTGGCTACAACATCTTGGCAAGCAAGAAAAAAAACTTATTAAAGATCCAAAAGCACTGATTCAACCTGACCGAAACTGACTCGTCTATTTCAAGCTTGCAGGTGTATCGATTCATATATTTGAATCGATTAGTTAAGGATTCTTGGTACAGTTGATATCAGTTGGTGTGTATGTGTGTGTGTGTGTGTGTGTGTACTTGTAATTGGTAATAAACAGAACTGATGTCTACTTTATATTCTACACTGAGTCATTCACATTAATACGCCAAGTGCTATGAAAATATCTTTAAGCAATTGGAGCAAAACCAAGTGACAAGCACCAAGAGCCTCGTGTCGATAAGACCCGGCCCCAAAGCCCAAAGCCCAAAGCCCAAAGAACAAAGCCCAAACCTGAACCCAGACCTAGTTGACTATCTGCTTAGGTATGTAGAAATGGCCGATACGAGTCCATATAACAATTGACACGCTGCATGCTAATTGGAAAATGGAAAATGCCACAAAAGCAGCACAGCTTAGTGCTTTGTCTAATTAGCATAAAATTAACTTATAATCATTGTGCCAATTGCCGACGCGGCGATAAACCAAAAAAAAAAAAAAAAAAAAAAAAAAAAAAGCAACAACAAAAATCTCTCGAGAAACTGTGGAAACCCTAAACCCCAAGCCAAAACCCAAACCCAAACTCGAGAAACTGGAGCAAATGGGCTGTGTGTGAGACCGTGGGAAACGGCAAGATTAATTTTATTTTAATTATTTTATCAAAACGTTTGCGGCTGTGACTTTTGTCAGCGGCTGCGGCTTGACGATATACCCTATCTTTTTGGGGCAACGACGCATTTATTATGCTGAATGTGACACACAAAAACCAAGTCTAAGCAATTTATTCAGTTTCTTGGCTAAGATAAGCGAACTGTGAACTCGACTTGTCTGTTTGCCGATTTACTTTTACCTTATACCTTAAATTTGGGCTGATATTTCCAAGCTGAAATACATATATGTTTGTGTGTTGAATAAAATCAGATTGCAGCTGACTAAAAGCGATTGCAAACTTTTTCAAAATAATTTTACAATTTTCGAGTTACATTAAAAACATTTTTTTATATTGAAATAATTTTGCATTTTAATTTTTAGCCTTATCAAGAAACTTAAATGTTCTTTTTATTGATTTTATTGCTGTGCTAAATTCGAAAACAACACAAATCAAAGGGTATAATGTGGTTCGGTGTGCCGCATTTGACATTGGCTTTCATGTTTCATGGCATTTTATTACATGAGTTATTTGCCCTGCCGGCGTATTATCAACGCAAACTGTAGAACAGTGGGAGAGGGGGCCGGGGCGGGGATTGTTGGGCTGTTGGGCCTGTGCTCTGCTTCTTGTCACATAATGTGGCCCAGCAATTAAACGAAACGACTTCAAATTAAGCCAAGTAGCTGAGACGGACTGCGCACTTTGCATACCAATTTGCTGCTGCGATTTGCCCAGAAAGCCCCCGCCCGAAATGGGGGCGAAATCGAAAACGAGAGTGCTCTACAGATATATATTTGTATATATATATGTATAGAGAAAGGGAGAGAGAGGGAGAGTGAGATGGAGTGGCAATCAATTGCTAAATACAGACAGCAGAATACCTTTCTGGACCACCAAAGTGTTGAGCTGAGTTCATTGAAAAGGAGGACACTAAACCAAGCTAAAGTGTGGCACTGTTTAACAAGTTCCCCATAACATTAAATGGGTACAAACGGATACTACACACACACACACACACAGACACATGCACACATATATATATATATATATTACGTATGATCAAAGGAGGTAAGAGGATGGACCGGTAGCTGGTTAGCTGGTGACATTGTTCAGTTCAGTCATAACTTTTATGAAGATGATTAGGCTGCACAAGCTCATAAAATACAGCAACAAGAACCAACGGCTTTAGCGGCTTTACAAAGTGTTAAGAGAGCGAGAGAGAGAGAGAGAGGGAGAGAGAGGTGAGTCGGGTCTAAACGGGTGGCCCAAAATCAGAGATACTCAGCTGATAAATATCTCAGTTGAAGATCACTCGTCGTCGGCTGCTTTGGTCTCTGGGAAGTCTCTATATATGTGCTGGAGGGGGGAATTGGGGAGAAACTGCTGCTCTGGTTATCACATCTTGTGTCTGAGCAAATATTAAACATCTCTCTCTCTCTCTCTCTCTCTCTCTCTCTCTCTCAGTCTATCTCTCTTGGGGCAGCTTCGACGCCGTTTAATGTACTCGTTGCCGTTGCCGTTGCCGTTTCTGTTGCTGTTTTCGGTGTTTGCCTTTGGCGGCATTTTGATCTTTGTTGTGCTTTATCTCTGTGTGTGCACTGTGATGCTCCATATTCATCATAATAATGATCGTAAAGATGAGCTGAGCTTAATGTTGATCATCATTATGGCCGGAACTTGTCACATGCCAAGATGATTGCGTGGCCGACGCGACAAACGCTCTTTTATGGCCTGTTGGTTCCTGTTTGGCACACACTCAAAACCAAACAGAAAGATCACTTTGCCAGCTATGATTGTGACAAATGCTGTAAATGCTGTAAAACTTACAATTTAACATCACTCTCCAAATGCAATTCAAAGCTCAACTTGAGATGGGCAATAATACAATCGATGCGAGCATCGGCTGAAACTCATTCAAATAAGGATCGGCTTGTTTTCTTTTTACACTCAAAAAATGAAAATTTTCCTGAAAACTACAAAGTTTTTTTTTCTTTCTAAAAATTAGAAAAACTTGCCCAAAATCGACAATTATTTTTATTTTTTTTTGTAGAAATAAAAAGTAGAAGTGCAATTCTAAAATGCAATATAAGAGTTGATCGAGTAGCTGAGTGGGAATTCATTCACAGAACAAAGTGCTGAATCTCCGTAAAATCGTTAGTTTTATTTATATTCAATTATGCAAATGGATAAACTATCTAAAATACAAAATTTTTAAAACTAAGTTTTGTTGTTACTCAAAACAAAAAAAAAACACGTTGAAAACTAGACTTTTTTTTCGTAAATTTTCGAAAAAATTAACCAGAAATTGAGAAAAGAAAAATTCTGATTTTTAGAATTATGCTTTACAAATAATAAGGTGAGTTGCAACTAGCACAAAAAGTATGGCTAAATTTGAAAATTCAAGTCGATTTTCTGTCTGAGTGTATATATATATATGTGTAAAAGTAGCATCAGTTTGTGATTTCAAATATGGCAATATATATATATATGAAAATCAATTGAAACTGGCGATGAACACAAGGGAGGATCAGTTATGGACACCGCATAGATTTTGTGTTCACGCTCATAAATGTGGGAGCGCATGTCGCGTGTCGTTAGCGATCAATGGCGTAAAACACAACACCAACAACAACAACGGCAACAACAGCAACAGCAATAACAACAACAACAACATCAGCAACAAAGTGAACAACAGCAACAACAACGATTAATACTTAAGCTGACGCATTACGCTGCTTATTAATGGGGACTGGCAAAGTTGGTGGGTTCAATTGGGTCAAAATCAGCATAAAAATCCGTATGTGATGGACTGGTGATTTCAACGGATCCGATCGGATCGGATTGGATCGTTTCGGATTGGATTGTGGTTCGGATTGAAACGGTTGGGAACTGCTGGCTGGCAAATGTGGCAACTTATTGCAATTGTAATGCGTTGAATATTGATGAGAGGGGACTGATGGGCGCAGATAGACAACTCCAATGTCGTTGAGAGAGAGAGAGAGAGAGAGAGAGAGAGAGGGGTGGGGGAGACCTGAAGCCAGAGACTAAGTCTCAATATTTACGAGCTGCGACTAAAGTGCCTTTCACACACACACACACACACACACACACACACACACACACACACACAATGTCAAATCAGCCAACATTTCCAGTTTTTTTTTTATATTTTATTTTTTTTTTCTTGGACCTTAGCACTAAAACTGAGACTGTGAAAATGTAAATTAAAATATAAAAGTGAAATGAATGCGTGCAAATTTTTAAACATCAACACGAGATCCCATTTGTCCAGCTCTAAAGAAAGAAAGAGACGAGGAGACGATCGCAAATGCGATTTGAATACATCTGGAGATGTGCACTTGAAAAACGATAATCGCGATATTTCTTTCCTTCTGCACTTGGTGCAAACTTAATGAATTTTTAAAATCAAACAACATTGTGTCTATATCCATCAATCGCAGCGAACTCTTGCTTGAGATATATCTCAACTTAATATATATATTATTTTATATTGTCTTTGATTGGTAGCTTCAAATTGATGAACAATTACAGTGAGGCCCCCCATTCCTTTACAAAACTTGGACCATCTCTGATGAATTAATAAAGAACATAATTCGAGAAAGAAACAAACTTAAATCAAGATGCGCCATTTTACGCTGAGAATGCATTTTTTTCGCCCAAACAAAAAAAGATGAAGACATATTCAGCGACTCACGAGCGACGTACTCATCTCTAGGAGTCCCCTCCCCCTCTCCGGCCTTGGCTACCCTCTGGTGTTGAGTGGTGGGGTCTATTCGCTTTTTGCTTCTGGCTGATCTATGCAAATGGGCAACGACGACACTTTGGCCTATGGAGATACGCACTCAATTTGAGCACCCCTCGCTAATTCCCCCATCCACCCCTCTATCCTAAAGTCGGCACCCTACGATTCGTCGTCTGCTGCTGTGTAAGGTTGTATGAACATTTAAAATATGCAGACCAGACCAAAACAGACCAGACCGAACTCAAAACCAAAAAAAAAAGAAGAAAAACACAATCACAAAACCAAAGAATGAGAATGAGTACGAGAAATTATAGAATTGCCAATTGTCTGAAGCTAATCGAATTTCCGTTGCGTTTATCTATTTTCTGTTGATGTTTTGGGTTTATGTTGGCGTTAAGTGCTCGTGCTAGGAAGTGCTTCCTGTTCCAGTCCCCCGCTCCCCTGCTCCCGTGCATAATCGAATGTCGAATGTCGAATGTCCAAATGTGGAAATGTAAATGCAGGCCTTGCAGTGACCTTCGATAAAGATGTCAACCGCAGAAGGGCACAAGGATCAGCCAGATTGGCTCTACCTGAGAGCACATTAGTCAGTTGCGAGCTCGACTTCCGTTTGCCATTCCCCGCATCGTCGTCGAGATAGTCAGTCGTCCATTGTCCATTGTCCATTGTCCATTGTCCATTTCCATACTCTGTTTCCTTATCTATGAGGTATGCTCTGCTGTCCGGTTGCCGACTATCTTAATTTGGCCCACAACAATGTCTCCAACAACATTATACATTCAGTGCGGGCAATTAGGTAATGCGCACTCGAAGATCTCTAAACCAAACTGAAGATTTCCAAAGACAGCAGCAACAACTGTTGACAACAATAACAACAGCAATTGTTGCTGCTGTTGCTGCTGTTGCTGCTGCTGCTGCTGGTGCTGCTGCTGCTGCGTGCGAGGCTGAGGCATGGCTGAGCATTTTAATATAGAAATTTTCTTATTATTTTAGGCCAACGGCCTACAACGGCCCCGAGGCCTCAGTCTCAGTCTCTGTCTCTGTCTCTGTCTGTCTCTCTCTCCGTCTTAGTCTCGTGTCTGCCTCTGCGTCGATTGCCAACATCAACATCCAATTCCAAATTCCAATTCCAACTCGCAACCAAAGCCAATCAGACAAAAGCCAAAGCTCAGCTCCGCACAGCGCTCTGCAAGCAGCCATTGAACAGGCATCGACCATCGACCATCGACCATCGACCATCGACCATCAACCGTCGACCATCGACCATCGACAGTGCGTCCATCCCTCCATCCGTCTGTCCGTCTGCCCTGCCAGTCCCTCTGTCCCTCTGTCCCACTCCCATACGCAGACAGAGAGCCATAGAAGGGCTGCCCCTCGACCACATCACCCCAACTCCCCTTTAGCGCATGAATATTGTTTTAATGTTGAATCTTGACAGCGGCGACAATTTGGTCAAAAAGAAAGTCGCATTGTCGCTGCTTTTATACGTATGTTTTTATGTCTGTATGTGTATACCCTACAGTGACGAACGAGCATAAGGGGTATGCGAGAGCTAGACAAAAGATATCTATAGAAATGAAGTGATAAATGTTTATTTGATTTATTTATTATGTTTGAAGAATTGAGATAAAGTTGACACAAATTGGGTTCGAACAGGTTCAATTTAAATTTAAATTTGCCTTCTCGATGAGAGTATATGCAAAATGCTTATATCTGTATAAGAGAGATAAACATAACATATGTTAACGTAGAATAATATAAATAAAAAGTTTAAAATATATATAAATTATAATAAGATACAGATACATATAGGCCAAATTGTTGGCACTTTCTGTTTTGGCTTTCAAAATCAGTTACGCTAAAGTTATGCAAAGTTATTTGAACTAGCCGAAATTAGAATTTAAAAGATAAAAAACATCACTATTGTATTTGTATCCTCCTATATTTTATTCCCTATATTTGTTAACTTAGAAATGTTAGATTTATATTGCAGAGGGTATCTCTCAGTCGAGCTGCGCTGCTATAGTAGTTGTAGTTGGTTGCTTGGGCCTTGGGTATTGGATTTTGGTTGGCTTTCGTTAGCCACTACTGTCGGCTCACAGCCCATCACTCATTGAAGATTGGCGGCACAGCAGCAGCAACAGCAGCAACAGCAGCAGCAGCAGCAGCAGCAGCCAGCGAATCAACATCGAGGCACCGAGTTTGGAGAGGCCGTCAAGTGGTTCCAGTTGGAGCTGTTGGTTAATGGTTGCCGTTGGAATGGTTGGAATGGTGTTCGGCTTGGAATGGTTCGCCATCGCCATCGTTTTGGGGGCCCAGTTGGTTGTCGTGGCGTACGTTTGCCTGAAAGAAAGAAAACACACATCATGAATCTTTAATGAAGAATCACCAAGTTTGGCGGAGTGCGGCGGGATGTGGGGAAGGGGTGCCCGGGCACCTGGGGCACTCGGGGCACGACCATAAACGTTGCCGCACATTTTCTTTTATTGAGCCGTAAGATTCGACTTGTTGTTGTTGTTGTTGTTGTTTTTTTTTGGATGTGATTTCGTATTTGGCGCGACGTTTGAAGACCGGCGGCCAGCAGCCATAGCTCTACCATAAAGCCACAAACCACACAGCCCATTGTCAATTGTCAATTGTCGATTGTCGATTGTCGCTTGGCGATCGTGAGAAGGGCGGCTGGAGGGGGCAGGGAGACAGAGGCGACAGAGACCCTCAAGCCACACAGAGACCCATCGTGCACCCATCGCAATTTTAATGTATTTGGAAATCGTGTCCGACGCGTCTCTGAGCAGCACATTGAGAAAACCAGAATGGAAAGCTACAACTCAAACAAACCGGCATCCAAATGCTCTATCATAAAATCAATAAAAACCAGAAAAGTCATTTAAATTTACCTCAACTCTACATTCAAAGTAATTGGAAATCGTGTTTCTTTACATTTGAAAATCGTGCAGATTGATCGTAATCAATATGGCAGCTCAACTTTATACGAATATTAACTATATAGTTCAATCTAATTTACTTGTGTTAATTAATGCCCTTTATAAATTGCTATATAGCAATTAGTAAAGAATCAATTTAGAAACCACTTTCAAGAGCATTTCATTTGAGAGTCTTTAACTCTGGCAAATCGATTAAAGCAGACGACGCACGAAACTAATGACAAAGTCGAGTTACTTTTCAACTTTGTGTTCCATCCTCATAAAAGAAATTTATTGACAAACTATGCATTATTAAAAAATTATATGTACTTGTGGTGTGTGGCGTGTTGAAGATTTGTTTAATAATAAATTCATTATGCGAGACGAAGGCGGAGAAATTAAGCATGCATAGAGATATGTAGGGGTACAAGTATGAGTGCGAGTATGAGTATAAGTATGAGTATCAGTATGAGTATGAGTATGGGTATGGATATTGGCTATGGAGACCATGGAGGCTATGGTCAACGAACTGGTGGACCGTGAAAGTTGTCTGCACACGATTCTGACCCAAAAAACATAAGCACTGATTGAATGTGGTTTCAATATGATAATTGTAGAAATTAGCCAGTGATTGAGGGTCTACAAGCCAACCAATCAAAAAGTGCATCTGAAACTAGCACTCAATACTCCAGTTACTTGGTTGACAACAAGTTTCATTCTTGATTCGATGCTAGAAATGAAAGAAAAAAGAAAAATGCGATTATCAGTTTTAGCCAATAAAATTGCATTATAATCTTGTCAGGCTATAGAGTAATCTACATGAATATGTAACTAAATTTAAAATGTGAAAAAATAGCAGAAAGTATCTTAAATATAAATATCTATGATTTCATCTGGCTTTTAAATAGTGAAAATGATACCCAAAGATAAATTTCTATGCCCATCCTTTCGTTCATTTAATAACTGCTCGATATTGTAAGGAAAACGTTGGAGATTTAAGCTGAAAACCAGAATTTATTTTTTAGATTTTATTCTTTTTTTTTTTTTTTTTTTTGCCGACATTCAGCTCAAGTCAAGTTGTAAAACTGATGCCAGTCCGAGAAGCAGCCTCAGCCTCAGCCTCAGCTGGCGTGACATGGGATATGAGCCTTGTAAAGCTTCCTTGAGCTGGTTGATTTAAACAAAAAAGAAAAAAAGGAAGCAGTCCGTCGTCGGCGTCGGCATCCAAGTGCAAAGTCCAATCAAGCATTACAAGAACGCCACGTTTCCGACTTCCGATGCGAGTCTCATATTACGGCCGAAATGTGAGCAATGCCAACGGGCTACCCCTCTATAGTGAAACTGTCGCAAGAACCACAATCCCCCCCACCCCACCCCCCCGTGTTCCTCATCCGTCTGTCTGTGCGTCGATCGCAGCGAAGTTTAACTGCCGCCTTCCACTTGATTAAACACTTTTATCCAAAAACGCTGAGCGACCCTCCTCAATGCCCTCCATGCAGCGACTTGGCGATTCTGTGAAATGTGAAATGTGTCAGGAGCAGGTCCGGTGTTGGCCGGTGTTGCACAGTGGGTAATTTGATGCCAGACAATGATCCGCTGACGCTTTTGATCTTGGCTTGTTGGCCAGACTGCATAGGGCAGAGTCAACAGCCGTCAGTTACCGCAACATGACAGGTGCAGGCTCCTACCGATGATGCCCCATGCAACATCGTCATGATCATGTTGATGATGATGATGATGATCAAGGATGCACCTTGCTGCAACTCTGCAACAGCTCTCTCTCTCTCTCTCACTGTGTGTGTGTGTGTGTGTGTGTTTTGTTAGGGGTTGCTCCCGAGTGATGTGCGCTCGAGTGGAATGCAAAACGTGTGTCAAGAGGAAAAGCGAAGCGAAACAGAAACAGAAACAGAAACAGAAACTGAAACAGGTACAAAATGCAAAGGTAGTCGACGTGTAAGGGAAACAAGAAGCTGCTACAACCTCATCCCTCAGAGCTGTTGCAGTTGCAGCGTTCATTCAACTGTTGCCAGGACACTGGAGAATAGTCTGCCGGCCAGTCTGTCGTCCATCGTCCATCGTCTGTCGTTTCTTTGATCAATGCTCGCTGCTGTTGCTCAACTCAGTTTGTTGAACCATAATTTGATCAAGCCATAGTCCTTCAGCTGACCAGTTGGCAGCTAGTAAGATCTTGGTACTTCCATACTCACTCAAATCCATCTTAAATGTCAACACGAGTCATCTTCTATCTTAACGCCATAATGATATTAGTATATTAGTATTTCAGATGTCTTCGATCTTAAATATAGTCAAAAATAAGATAAAGATAAAAAGAGTTTTAGTCTAGAAACGAACTGTGCACAACTTTCATTACTTTCATTAGTTAATTAGTTAATTTTGAAAAAAACAAGTACTAAATATGTTCAGATCCCAATAGCCCCCTAAAAAAAAACTGAAATAAAATAAAATAAAACAAAACAAAACAAAACAAAATGAAATAAAGATAATAACTCATCTGAGTGTAAACAGAGGTGCGGAACAAAACGTTGGCTCATTTGGGTATTGATTACCTGGCCAAGCGACAGGCAACAACAACAACAGCAACAACAACAATAGCAACAACAACATTGGCTACAAGGTGTGTTGTTGGGTTGCTTCGACACGTCAACAGTCGTCAATCGGCGCTGTGTCAACAATTTAATCAGTTCAAATACAAGATACAGCGGATACAACAGATACTCAGATACAACAGATACTCAGATACAACAGATACTCAGATACAGCTCGCTTGCTATGAATTGCCCGTTTCGGTTAAATTTGAATATGCAGCCGGCGTCATCACTGCCACAACACAGACACAACCACCAACAGCAGCCACTGCCACAGCCACTGCCACAGCCACAGCCACATCCACATTGGGCTCAGATAACTCAACTCAACTCAACTCAACTCAAATTAACTCCCAGCCAGCTGCGCGATTCCCTTTTCTTATGACCCTTGTAGAGGGTTTTATTATTCTGGCGTGAAGTGTGCAACACACGGAAGACCTCATTAAGTATATATATTCTTGATCAGCAGATATAATAGCTATATCATTTAGCTAATATGGGAACTATTGGTGGTCGCAAGATGAGTTCTTGTAAGGAAAAACTCATTTGCACTAGTTGCTCTAATAATCAACATCGGTCTACTATATCTTATCTTATATCCTTTCTTTTTATTTCGGGTAGGGTATGTCTGCTACAAAGGGTATATCTACGTCGACTGCTGTCTTTGTTCTCGTTCCCTTTTCTGACAACAGCAACACATCCACTTCCTCTGCTCGGGCTTGGGATCTGGAATCAGACTTGGCTACGGTTTTATTTTGCTCTTGTCACACGCTGAGTAAATATTTTCGTTGGCTGATAAAAAAAAATGTAATAATAATAATAATAAGCAAGGAAAACCATTGGAAAAAGCAGGGAAATGCAAGCGGACGGGTAAAAAAGCGCACGCAGATGCATTTATTTTAGAGAGCTCGTGTTTGCCGTTGTTCCTGATGTGTTGTGTCCCTATTGCGGGGGATACACACACACACACACACACACACACACACACACACACACGCTTGTATGTGTGTGTGTTTAGATACAGATAGAGATACGGATACATACGTATATATATATATACGTATATAAAAAGAGCAGATAGTTGCCATGACTATTGACAACACACACAAAAACACATGAATATTCAATCAGTTGGGTTCGCAATGTGGCGAGGGTGGTTCCCGGCACTTCCATCCGACCGTTAGCACAAGAGGCAAGAGGCGCGGGGCACGGGGCACGGGGCACGAGGCACAAGGCAGGGTCTGGAACCCAGGAGTCGGGTCAAACGAGTGTCGTGGGCCGCAAAATTGAGCGCAAATAAATAAGACAAAGCAAACGAAATTATAGGAAAGTAGACGGAGAGGAAGTGCGACACTAAAGAACTAAAGAAGAACAAAAGAGAGAAAACTGCAAGGATAAAAGTTGTGAAGAAAACTTAGCTTAAACAAGTTTGAGAGAGAAGAAAGTTGAGGCGGATGCAGAAAAAGAAGCGAGAAGAAAAGGAAATTCAGATATTTTGTGGGATTCCAGGTGAAGCAAAAATAAATGAGAAGAATGTTTGGGGAAATGAAGCCAGTTCCTGGTGGGACACATAGAAACCAGAAGAAAGCTGCTCAAAAAAATGGAAGTATCTCTAAGTTGCTAAGTGCATTTCGCATTTAGTTAACCTAAGACTCAATAAATTCCATGCATGACTAAAGAAGACGAAAGCTGATCAATGCATTAATGGATACAAATCGACTTCACACACACACACATATATATATATATGTATATATATATATATATATATATATATGGCGTATTGGGTCACTGCGTCAATAAAAATAACAAAGTCAAATCGTATCCGAACATCAGGCAATAAGACAAAGTCGAAACACATACAAATAGATGTGTGTGTGTGTGTGTGTGTGTGTGTGTGTATGTGTGTGTGTGTGTGTGTGTGTGTGTGAGTGTGTGTGTGTGTGTGTGTGTGCGTGTGTGTGTGTGTGTGTTTATGTAAGTAGGTAACATTATCAAGAATAAATAGATAACGGGTGAGCAAACGTCTCTTGGCTGATTCAATTTGATTCTGAAATCAACCCCACACATAATAAATACAAAAAGTACAAAAACGCACAGAATTATTATTAACCGTACCGAAAACAAACGAAAAGACGACAATAACAAATTCAATACACCTGGCCCCCGATATCAGGCATTGCGACGGCGTTGAAATCATCATCGTCGTCGTCGTCGTCGTCGTCGTCGTTGTCGTTGTCGGCTTAAATCTCAAGAGCACACACATACACACACACTCACGTAACCACCCCCTCCCACCATCCGTTTACACCTCCAGCAGTTGACAGCCCCTTCATGAAGTGCTCAGTTTGGTTTGTTTTGGGGTCTAGTTTGAGTTAGTTCGGCTGGTTCGGCCTTATCGGCTGGCAAAATCATCGATCATCTCAAATTCACGATCCATCATCATTAGCGATAAGACATTGGAAATACGCTTGAAGTAATGCCGCCCCAACACCCCACCACACACCCACCCACCCGAGGTCACACCTGGAGGCAGCGAGTGCAGATCTTGACAAGACCAAGGAATCTATTTTGAACAATGATCTATTGTTGCCCCGATCGCACTTTAGACCCATTATACCCTCAGTCCAACGAATAGCTATATAAGGGCACACTGAAATTGTGCTCAAGTATGTAACAAGCAAAAGGAGGCATATTCGATACCATAATCTATATATATTCTTGATCAGCGAGTCGATCTAGTGAGACTTCAAGTTGGAATATAAGTTCTCGTATATTATTCAGAAAGTGTGCCGATTGCCAACTATAATAAAAGGTATAATATTAAAAGTATATCATTCTAGTTGGATTTCTATATATACTTTGACATAATACTGCCCATCTATAAAAATTTGTTTAAATATAGGTTAAGACTTGGCTGCAGGGTATCTCCTAGTCGAGCTATCTCGCCTAAATTATTATTATTTTCTTCTTTTTTTTAATCAACTGCGTATAAACGGACGCTTTTCTAGGGGCCTCGTAGCGTATATTAACGTAACTTAACGTAACGGTATCGTATCAAATCATATCGTGTATCGTCTTTGATGATGGCTGGAATCATAACCTCTGGTTTTATCTTTATTGTGGGGCCCCATTGCCACATAGGCTCTGCTTTTCTTGTATTTTTTTTGAGAAGCGTAACGTCCAATTGACTTGGCCGTAAAATCATGTCACGTGCCCGATTATATAGACCAAAATATACGATCGTCGTTGTTTAAACAACAATTTCCAATGCACTCTAACCAATGCGTCTTCTGCTCGCTTCTCTTCTCTTCCCTCAGCTCTCCACTCGCTCCAACTTTTCTAATTTTATAAGGCCCGCACTATTTTCAACTTACTTCTACGGACTTTTATGGCGGTACACTGAAAGAAGCAAATTACGGCAAATCAGCCTTGAGAACACTTTTCAAGAATCACTTATCTATTCTCTGCTGTGTTTTCAAAATGGTGATTTTAATCTGGAAATCATTTTGACCAGCTGGACAGACGGAGACATCTGTAAATTTAAATCTTTATAAAGGTCAACCTAAGGGAATCAATCCAGAAACAGAATCGTTAACCGATTGAAACTCAGAAGAAACTAGGATTGCAATCGAAAGTCGATTCGGTTTGAATTCCTGTTTAAGACTGTTCCAACATATTTGTGTTTGTATAACTTTGTAATAAGGATGATTGCAGTTTCTTCAACTAGTGGATCCTGACTTTTTGCAGTGTAAAAGAGCGATTATCTGTGTTTGTCAGAGGTAGCCGTATAAAGCGATATGCGATCTATCGATCTATTGCACAGAGATAAGGGATATTATAGTAACCAAGATAGGCAATACTATATGCATCCGCATATAGTCTTGCAATATTTTACACTATTTGTAATACACTTACACTCCAAACACACACACACACACACACGCACACACCAACTGTCGGCATGAATTAAGCCTTCCAAAGCCCACCAAAAAAAAAAAAAAAAAAAAAAGAAAAAGTCTCTTTAGGTGTCTGTCTATCTATCTAACTGTCTGTCTATCTATCTAACTGCGCTTCTGCCTGTCTGTCTGTCTATCTGTCTGTCTGTCTGTCTGTCTATATGTATAAATGTTTATTGCGGTCTGTAGTCTCAGTGGGGTTTTAGCACTAAAGACGCTGTAAACGATTTTTAAGCCCCCGCACTGACTCGGGCTGGCGCGTGATAGATTTTCTGGTTTGTTTTCCGTTCTTGGTATATATCTTTTATATCTTTTCCACGTATGTATTGTATCTTTGTTGGTCTTTGTCCATAGATTGCATCACTGATCACAGTTTAGGGGATCACGCTTCCTGTCGCCAACCACTACGCTGACTCAACTCAACTCCACTCAACCCGCTCACAGCCCATTCACAATTGGTGAGTCACACCAAAAGTGGGCTCTACGTACTTAGTGTATCTATCGTATCAGGTGCCAAAAAATAATATAAATATATACTTCAACTGCTACAATATCTACAATATACTATTCGTAATCGTTCCCTCGGTTTTTTTTTTGTTTTTTTTTTTTGTATTATTTAGTTTGTCTCTCGTCAATTGGGCAAATGACGATATCAATAAGTTATGTATGCGCCCAATTTCTTGTCCAAGTTTTTTTGTGGTGCGTAAATCAATTCTTGTTAAGTCCATTATATAATTGAGCACCTTTCCCGTAATCATCACCTAAATATCCATGTGTATGTTGTGCGTGTGTGTGTGTGTCTTATAATCCTTATTATATATGCATTTTTTATTCGTATTCCAATTTGATGTCCTACTTCCACATTCCAGTTTCCTAGAATCATCCTGGAATCAATACGAAGCCAACGCATAACTTATAGGCACAACCTCAAGAGACTCAATCAGGCCGTCTCCTCTTTTACACTCCACTCCACCACACCTCACCCTCGCCACACATCATTAGCCCTCCGTTTATGTGTTGTCTGTTTTCTATTGATTATAAACAGAGCAAAAAACTGCTGCTCCAATTGCATAATGAATTTCAAATAGAAAACATATTATTTTGACGTTAACTGAAAACTATAAATTAGGATTAGTAAAAATAAAATGTATAACGTAAAATTGCAACTTATTTATTGAGGCAACATACTTTTAGCGCTCAGTGTAATATTCGCAGTGTCTGACCAACGAGCGAAGAAGAAGACTAGCGGCAATAGGAGCAGCTGGGGGATGAGAAGCGATGGGGATGGGCACCCCATATAAATGGGGGATAACATCGTTTTGTCAGGGGGTTGCTTTTCCAGTTCTCTCTCTCTCTCTCTCTCTCTCTTTATTCGACTGTATGTCAGTCTATGTGTGTGTGCGTGTGTGTGTGTGTGTGTATCTTGCGGATACAGATACACAAGTGTTGTGTTGCCAGGTAACCAAAACCATGAGAATTGTACATAACAAACCAAAACTGTTTGGATGGGCTGCTCGCTCAATTGTATTATAGGGGTAAATCAACCATCCCCCAGCCCCTCACCCCTCCCAAAACTCACCCACCCCCACTGCAGGCGCTGCTGCTGCTGCTGCGGGTGCTGCTCCCAATTGCTGCTGCTGCTGCTGCTGCTGCTGCTACTGCTACTGCTGATGTTGTCATTGGCCAGTTGCCGCCCGCATGATTTCATCTGGCAACAACAACAAAGACAGCAGCAACCTTACATAAACTGCTGCTGGATGCAGCAACAACTAGCGACAACTAACAACAACAACGGCAACAGCAACAACAACAACAGCGAAACCTCCTCTGAGCCAAAATCGATTAAAATGTATCTGCTGCTGACAATGGCAAATGTATCTGCAGCTGTGGCTGCGACTGTTTTGTGGTTCGTTGACTAAATGCGGGCGTGTGCGTTACACACACACACACAGACACACACACATGTAGATATGTACATCTTTATATAAACATAAGCTATGACTAAGCGTACAAAAATATATTTTTTTTATGCTGTGTATCTTTGCCTGGGCAGAAAAATCAATGCGCCGAGGCAGAAGCACTAACCAAAGAGCAAACGAATCACAAAAACGCAAGTCACGCGGCGCAATACAAGAGATGTGTGCACACACTCACACACACACACATTTATATATATCTATATATATATATACAAATGTATATAACGTTGTAAATGGTCGGTCCTGCGCAGCAGCAGAAGCTGAGACAGAGATAGCAGCAGCCGAGAGGCTGCTGTGGTTGGTTCACACACACACACACGCACACGAACACACAAACACACACAAACACACACATACACACACACATACACACACGTACACACACACATACACACACACGCACACACAGAGAGACAAGCATAGTTGTGTTGCGCGAGAGAACAAATCTCATCGGGCCCAAAAGGAAGCAACAGCAAAATGAAACGAGAAGGAAACAACAGCAGCCAAAAGCTGTGCAGCGCTGTCAGCGTTGCTGCTGTTGCTGCTGCTGCTGTTGCTGCTGCTGCTGTTGCTGTTGCTGCTGTTGCTGCTCGTTTTGCCCAATTGCCAGGCGGCAATTTATCAGCGTTCCTGCTGCGCAAGATGCGACGTCGCAGCGCTGCCGCAGCGCCTCTCATGCATTTGCAGGCGCTAACGCTCTCTCGCGTTTGCCGCTCTCTTTGCTTGTATCTATGTGGCTTATCTGTGTGTTAGCTGGCTGCGCTTGTGTGCGTTGCGTTGCGCTCTCTGCTGCTGCTGCTGCTGCCATCGCTCTCTCTCTCTCTCTCTCTCTCTCTGTTTCTCTCTCTCTCTGCTGCTGCTGTGGCGGCTGGCTATGCGCTTTGATTACACCTGAGTTGCTGCTGCTGCTGCTGTTTGGTTTTTCTTCTTCGGCAAAGTCGTTGAACGCGCCCGCGCTTCGTGTGTGTCGTGAGTTTGCCGACGTCGTTGACGCTGACGTTGACGTTGACATCGCTGTCGCTGTCGCTGTCGCTGACGCTGGCGCTGACGCTACTTCAATTGAATTGTAATGAGCGTTGTTTTTGTTGTAGTTTCTGCTGCTGCTTCATTTTTTTTTTTCTTTTTGGAAAATTTGTTAAATTTTCGTCGCCAGCTTTACGGTTTTTTGCGTTTTGCGTTTTGTTGTCGCTGTGTTAATGCGTTTTACGTATTATTTCTTGTTGTTGTTGTTGTTGCTGTTGCTGTTATTGTTGTCATCTTTTGTTCTCTTTCATGTTGCCTTTGCTGCTAGCAATTGTTGCTGCTTGTGTTGCTTGTACTCGTTGCTTTCTGTTGTTTACATATTATTTGGTCTGTGTTTATGTCTCTGCCTCCCTCTCCCTCTCTCCCTCCCACTCTCACTCTCACTCTCTCTCTCTCTTTCTCGCTCCATCTTCAACTCTAATTTGTTTAAATTGTTTTTTAATTAACTATCAGCGACATTTTCTTTTTCATTGTTTTCGGGTGATTTTCAGTCTGTCGGTTTTTTTTTTTTTTTTTTGGTTCTGAGATGATAATGTTGTTTAGCCCATAATGAAGCTGTAGGGAAAGTTGATTATAGTGCCAAGCTCTCGAAAAAAAAATAGACAAAAAATAAAAATAGAGTCATGGAATAGTGGACTTACTTTTAATAGATTGTTTCGTGTTGAAGATTTCTGGATTTCATTTTTGATGAATATCAATATAGTATAAGGATACTTAATGCAGTTGGAATGGGAATTCTTTCTTCTATAATATTGTTCGATATAGCCGATAAGTGTTATCGATAAAACGCCTCAAACTTTATAGTCAACTGCAAGCAGAATATCAATAAACGATTACTGATTACAGATAGGAAATATTAATAAAAACAATTATTGATCGATACAATCGATAAGATCCATTGAAAAAAATTCGCAGTCAATAATCAAGTGCAAAAATTATGAATAACATACATATACATACATATTATCAATAGTAATAATCGATAATCAAAATATTAGTCAATACAATCGATAAGTGCTATCGATATAAAGCGTCAAGCCTAATAATCAACTGCAAACATCCTGAATAACATACATATGCATGCAAAAATACATACACATTATCGATAGCAATAATCGATAATGGGCTATCGATAGCAATAATGGTGCATAATCGATTTGCCACTAAGCAAACTTGGATCTATTTGTATGGATGTGTGTAGAAGATATATACACAATAGTCCACTAATGAAAAATTAAAAACTAAATATATTTGTATGCACTTTCTAGCATCTGGATTGATAATTGTTGCTTTGGTTTGTCCTTGTCTGTGGCACCTGACTAAGGGCTGCAACTTTCCCATATTCATTTCTACTTTTGCCATTTGCCATTTCCCAATTTCCTGTACATTTGCTGGACTGCAATGGAAAACGAAACAAATACAAAGCGACATACGTCACTAAAGTCCACCTTACAATCGCCGTCGCCGTCGCAGTCGCAGTCGCCGTCGCCGTCGCAGTCGCTGCTGCTGCTGGCTGCTGTTGCTGTTGGCGTCGCTATTTGCTGGTCTATTTTAAAAATGAAAACACGCTAACACAACGCATAATAACCATAAATACTTAAAAATATATTATTTCTACCTCTCTTTGTGTGAGTGTGTGCTTGTCCGCGCCAAATGTATCTGTATCCGCAAGTACGTGTAGCTGCTGCTGCTGCTGCTGCTGCTGCCGTTGCACAGGCTAGCAATGTTCTCTTGTACACTTGAAGAAAAACATAGTTCACAACTGTGTAAATGCAGGCCAAGGTCGATCAGCCAACTAAATTCGTATTTCAAGTGCATTGCTCATCATCCCCGAATAACTAAAGATAAGTTTCGTTTGTTATCGTTTTAAAGATTAAACTGGTAAATTTCTATTAGCTTGCCTTTAATCTACTCCAATTAAATCATCTTTGCTAGCATTATTATTTTTATTTAAATGTGACCGACTGTTCCTATAGCAGCTATATGATATACTGATCCGATTTGCGGCATATTAACTGCCTGCAGCAAAGAGACAGATACATTCCAAGTTTCGATGAGAAAGCTTTAAGACTCAAGATAGATAGAAGCAGACGCATATTGCCTCGTCTAGTTTTAATGCTGATCAAGAATATATATATATGTATATATATATATATATATAGACGTTTCCTTTAAGGGCGTTACAAACTTCACGACCAAATTATGAATGCCTTTGCAACTGCTTAAAAATACAAAGAGCAGCATTCATTTTCTTTGTCATTTACTGTGTCATTGCCAAAAATGCTGCCAACAAGAAGCCCCTACCCCACCCCACCCACCCACCTTGCACCAACATTATTCGCTTTTGGTCAGCTTGTGGCCTCCTTTGCCGCTTATCATCCGCAAATGATTGAACGGCTGCTGTTGCTGCTGTTGTTGTTGCTGCTGCTGTTGTTGCTGCTGTTGTTGTTGTTGTTGTTGGTTGCTCCATAGTTGGTTTTGCGCCTTTGATGTGCGTTGCTTATCTAATCAAGCGTCGACAGTCGCCGTCGCAGTTCCACTACCAAAACACCACCCCCAACCATTCACCCACCCCACCCCGCCACAAGATTAGCGAAGCTGCGCAGCAACTGTTGCTTATGTTGTTGTTGCTGGTTGTTGCTGGTTGTTGCTGGTTGTTGCTGGTTGTTGCGGGTTGTTGTTATTGTTGCCGTTAGCCAGCTGCTGTGAGTGCGTGTTGCTTGTTGTTCTAGTATTGGCTTCTGGTATTTGGTATTTGGTATTTTTCTTTTTTTTCTTTGTTGCTCTATAGTTATGTGTGTGTCTGTGCGTGGCACCTTGCGATAGGGGCACAATTATAGAAACATATATACGATTATTTATCATACATACTACATACGACGACGAGGCGTAGTTGTTGCTACAACTCGATAGAAATGAGAAGAAGCCCGAGTCGAATGTGGCAATGCGACTGGTGAATGCCCTAACCAACTCTTCATATTTGTACTACAAACAGTTGCGGTCAAAATATTAGTATTGCTGCACTTCTATGTAGTTCTTAGAAATATTATTTAGTTCTAGGGAAAGTTAACAAAACTTCACAATTATTATTTAGACAATTTAAAGACTCTCATTTTTTTATTAGTCATTTTATAGCTAGCCCACTTTTCATTATTTACTTATCTCCAATTTTAGTTACTTGTGTCAAAAAAATATTTATTTCTTTTTTTAACTATATTTTAATTATTTTTTTCTACAAATTAGCCATAACAAATGAGTGCGCCACGATTATTTTGACCACATCGGTACATAAAGCGTAAACACATCAATTTTGTTCAACAAAGTATTCTCTGTTTGATTCTTAAATCGAGAATATGTATTGCTGATATCAGATGTATATATTAGTGTATATAATGTTATTCTCATTATAAAACTGCAATGCCTTCCGAGAGGGTATCAAGCAAAGAGTGCAAATTCATATTGATTTCATATATATTTCTTTAGATGATTCCAGATTCCAAGTGCCACCTGTCTGTGTGTGTGTGTGTGCGTGCGTGTGTGTGTGTGTGTGTGTGTGTGTGTGTGTGTGTGAATGTGTGTCTGAGCGAAATGTCCAACTCAACTGTACTTTTTCACCTGGACGCACATCTTGCGCAAGATTCAGTCATTCTGTGTGTGTGTGTGTGTGTGTGTGTGTCTGTATGCGTGTGTGTGTGTGTGTGTGTGTGTGTGTAATCAATGAAACGGTTTGCTGATAGCGTTATTGTTAACTATATCGAACGCTTAAGCGCATTAGCATAGCGCTCTAATCTCGCAGACTGAACGCCTACAGATTAAAAGATGGCGGGAGAAAGGGAGAAAGGGGGGAGAGTAAGAGCGAGCGAGCGAGAGAGAGAGAGAGAGATGAGAGAAAAAGGAGATAGAGACTAGACGTAGATAGAAACTGGCTAGTAATTATTATTATTTTATTTTTATTATTTTGTTTTATTTGATATTATTTTATTATTTATCCGCCTGACGCCGATTTGAAATCCCACTTCAAGTTCCAATTGGATTCCTCGTTGCAATTGGTTTTTATACCCTTGCAAACGGGTTGTAACGCATTGGAGGAGACATCTCCGACGTCCCACAAGATATATATATATATATATATATATATATTCCTGATCAGCATCACAACTAGACAAGACAAGATAGCCATTCCCATTTTACCGACTATTGCTATTCGAACTAGTCCTTCAGCCTTAAGACTTTCTTATTGAAATTTGAAATATATCTGTCAGTTCAGTTGGCCAAATCATATCAAATAAAAAGAACAACTTTTTCTGTTTACCAAATGATCCGAAACAAACTCACTAAAAATGGGTTCCATGTTCCATGCTCTTCACATGTGGGCCAAAAATCAGCGACACAGAATCATCTATCTTCAGTGAAACTTCGTTTTTAGCAGCTTGATTTCGGTCTGAGTTTATTATTTTTTAAACCCAATCCTAATTTCATATTTCTTTACAAATGAAAATGCCAAAGTTGGAAACACGATTTTCCCACGAAATTAAAGAAAATTAACCGTAGTCCTAACTTTATCGCCGTATTCAAAAACAAACCAAAATGGCAAGTTAAAAGAAAGAACGAAAAGATTCAAGCAAATGTAAATTTGTAGACAATGAGCTTAAGCATGGAGCAGTATGTGGCAGTATGTGGCTGTATGTGGAACTCAGCTGGAAGTAAGCTAAAAAGTGAGCTGGAAACCGCCTTTGGCGCATGACAAACCGAGACGCTTTTGTTGCGTTACGTAAGAAACGACAACAGGAAGACGTGTTCAAATTCTATTTTGTCGATTTGCACTTGCAATAATGCAAGTCAACAATAACGTGTCTCCCCACACGGCCCGCACCACCCCCCGCCCGCGTGCCGAACGCCTTTGTAACAGGTATGCTGCACTCTCTGCGCTTATCAGTTGTGCACACTATACATATATATATACACTATATTACATTATATATTAGCTGTTTGAAGTTGGTAATCCCTTCGGTGCCTCTCTGAGTGCCGCCGATAAGCGATCGATTGCCCATAGACCAGATATATATATATATATATATATATATATATATTTATATGTCTGTGTGTCACATGCATGTGGAGAAACTGAAGCTCGCAAAAAGCCATCGAATGTAATCGGGCCATTAAATGTAACATTTCTCATGATGGGCAGCGGCGAGGGGGCAGCGTCAACGAAACGTGCACTCGTTGAGAGCGCAACTCTCCACCCCCCCCCCTCCACCCCTCTCCCTTCGCTTCCCTATCCCCTGCTTTCTACACCCTCCATGCCCGCCCCATTCACACCTGTCTGCGCAAGTTTTGTGTCTCCAATTGCGATTGCAGCCTCATGTGGCGCCAGTCACCCGGCCAGACACGTAATTGGAACACACCACACTCGCACACACACACACTAATGCGTTCAGTGATGCAACACACAGACCCAGTTTCAATTCCAATTCCAACGGGTCATTCTTGTGGCTCGTCTCGTCTCGTCCACTCAGCAGGCACATTCTGCACCACATTCAATGAAGTTACCCAATTTGTTGTCACATTGTGCTCTATCTGCGGCTACGTGCCACACATGGGGCATAATGACGAACCGCCTGTTCGAGAACATTTTAGCACAAGCCTGCCACCCACCCCTGCCCCATGTTGCTGCATAATAACTGTGTATATCAAAAATCTTGCATAATGCACAAGGTCAATTAAGTTGTGCGGAAACAAAGGAAGACGCTCGACTAGAAGATACTCACTACTACTTGAGCAATATGTATATATATATGTATATATATAAATCAGCTACTGAGACGATCTTCTTTGTCAGTTGAAAGTTCACTTTCGATTCAGAATTGTTGAAAATTGTTCTTGTTGCTGTTGTTGTTGCTGTTGTTGCTGTTGTTGCTGTTGTTGCTGTTGTTGCTTTTGCTTATCGTTGCGTTTTTGGTTTTGTTTTTGTTTTTGTTCTTTCGTTTTCATTTTCCTTTTGGCCAATTTCCATTAAGAAGTAATTACGTTGCTGCTCATTAAATTCGTGATCGCATGCCATGTAAAATGCACTGAAGGGGCAGGGAACCCTGGAAGCCGGGCAGGAAGGGTGGCAGAGACGCAGATGAAGAAGAGAGCAGAGAAGAACTTAGTATTATAACAACTATTAGCACGAGTCCAAAATAAGGGGACGCTCACTCAAATCGACAGAGAGACAGAGACAGAGACAGAGACACAGACAGAGACAGAGAGTGAGCGAGGGCCGCAACCTGACAACGAGACAGTTGCAACACCTGCCACAACCACACAACAGCAGCAGAAACAGCAACAGAAACAGAAACATTTGTAAGTGCAATGTTGCGGGGGTAACTCAATTGAGGCAGCTGCGACAATTGGTGTCCTTGTTGTTGTTGTTGTTGTTGTTGTTGTTGTTGTTGCTGGTTCAGTTCAGGTTCTGGACATGCAGAGACAAGTTACAAATTGCGCATACGCCACGTAAACACTCATCCACCCATCCATTTACCATTTACAATTAAACCTATCATAAATTGATGCACTTGAAATTAGAATATTGTTTTGTTGGTTTGTTGTTTTGTTGTTTTGGCTGTTGTTGCACTTGATTCGAGCACAATAATCTCAATGCTTTATTCGAAATGCACTCACTGATGGTCAGAGCAGCCACCCATCCGTTAGAGTACCGCTAATCGATCATGCAACATGAACACAACTTGCAACTGAGTACCGAGTTTGCCAGAGTTCAACTTTTGCGTGGTGCGCTTAACACAGTTTAACACGGTTCAGCAAGTGGCACTTTCCACTTGCCAAAGAAAGTTGCGTGCACAGAGAGAGAGAGCCATAGCGAGAAAGATAGAGAGAGAGAGAGAGAGAGAGAGAGAGAGAGAGAGAGAGCAGAGAGGCGAAGACACGACAACTAGACTCTCGAAGCCTCTGAGAGCTGTCTTCCACTGCCCGAGATAATCATTGAGTATGCATATGTCTCATTTAAAATATATATATATATATATACGAATCGCTGCTGCTGATGTTCAGATATTTCTCAGAGTACGAAGTCATTCATATATTCACAGATTCATTATATGTGCAATGATTCTTTCGGACAGCCGATGACATCTGAAATGCGATTCTGATAAAGTGTCGTCTGGTTAGTATTATCATATCATATCATAGCATAAATAAAGTCTGGATAGTCCCCTCTGCCAGTCCATTCAAATTGTAATGTTTTATTTGTACAACTTGCGCAGATCGAGTTAATTTATTAAATTATATGCATAAGTCAAAAATATGAATTGCAATCGAAATATTAAAATATTCAAATATTATAACAAGGCATATGTTCTGCTTTATATATGTGTATTGTCATAATATCTATAGTCTATATTATCAACATCAAAGTTGATGTAGCCGTGAAGTCGCTTTGAAGTTTTCATTTCGCATTGTTTGAATACAAATTAAAAGTAAATAAATATGATATGGTGTTTTTTAGTTAGCTAAAAGTGTTTACGTCAAAAGGAAAATGGTCAGGGATCAAAGAACATATAAATAAATAAATAAATAAATAAATAAATAATGAAATATAAATATATTCATTTGTAAGAAATGGCGTTCTCAACAGATCCCAATAAAACAATGCAAACTCTGTCAAGTAGCAGAAATACAAAAAGAAAAGGTGAGTGGGGGAGTGGGGGAGCTGGGAGGAGAGGGGGAGTTAACAGATACAACAAAACCGACTGGAGCAGACCTTGAAACAGTTCAAAAACGTAAACGGTTCAGTGATCATTGATGTAAAACAGAAAACGGAGCCAGACTCTGAACAAAAAAAAAAAAAAAACAGAAATGGGAGAAACGACAGCCAGAAACACTAAACACAAACACAGAGTCTGAAGCGCAAATCAGACAGAGAAAGAGATGGTGAGATGGAAAGAGAGAGAGAGAGAGAGAGAGAGAGAGCGAGAGAGAAGGAGAGGGCGAGTGAGGGAGACAGCGAGAGAGGGTGAGAGAGAGAAACAGAGGAAAGCAGAAGCTGCAGATAATGACTGACAATGGGTGGGAGCGAGGGAGAAGACGTGAAGAGAGAAGAACATCCGTCATCTTGTGCCAGAGGATGAGCATGGCATGCCATTAAACATAGTACACACACACACACACACACACACACACACACTTGCATACACATACACATACACATCTATAAATATCTGTACGGGGTCTCTACACAAGTCTGGGGTCTCTGGCGTGCGCGCTGATCTGCCTGACTGCGTCCCAGCCGCCCGCCAAGAGGTCGACGCTGCTCTTCCTCTTCCTCTGGCTCTGACTCTGGCTCTGACTGTGACTGTGACTCTGAGTCCGACTCTAACTTAAGCTCTTGCTCTTGGTCTTGGTCAAAAATCGTTGAGCCGTTGAGAGAAGCAGTCACCATTCAGCAGCAGCCCATTTCCCATTTAACATTTACCATTCCGAAATTGCCCTTTTCCACAAAACTCAGTGTTGGTTAACGTCAGTCAGCTGTGCAGCTTTGCTTAGCTGCAGTTTTTTGTTGTTTTACATTTTGACCTTTTTTCTTGTTTTATTTTGAGCATAGATCGAAAAACCGCCATCAAAACAGCAGCAGCCAGATATAACAAGCCCAAATGCTCGACTAGCAGCTGCCCTGTAGGGCAGATGCTCAGCTAAACTAATTTTTAAATAATAGAATAATATCACATAAATATATATAATAATATAATATCGATATGTTTGAATAAAATTGGAAATGGAAATTAATAAAAAAAAGAGACTGTTCAAAATCATGTAAGAAAATGAATAAATTGCCAAAACAAGACAAATTCTTATCACAATTAATGTTAGATGTTTGAATTTATCAGTTATTATTAGTTAGTTTATCAGTTAACATTTCTTGAAACAAAAACAAAACCACGTATATATGTATATATATATAATTATTATATATATATGTATAATACTATGCACATAACTTAAGCACTCTTAAGCTACCCTTATCATGAGCTTCCAGCTTATATAATGCAATAAGTACTAAGAAAGTAATATTTCAAAATATACGGTTTTCCTTATACTGAAGATTGCGAACTATGATCTCAGATAGATGATTAGCTGCGTTTCCTCCCTCCATTTACCCCCTTGTTACATACACTTTGCTAACTCTATGATTATTATTTTTTTGCTGTTTTTGTTGTTTTGTTGTTTTGCTGGTGGTAGTCATCGTTTGTCTCTGGGCCTGGGCCTGGGCCTAGGCCTGGGCCTGGGTCTCGGTCTGGGTCTTGGTCTGGGTCTGTGTCTCTTTTGAGTGCCCCTGGCAACGCTGACGACGCCCCGTTGTCGTTGTCGTTGTCGTCGTCGTCTTCATTGTTGATGTTGTTGTTGTTATTGTTGTTGTTGTTTGCTGCTGTTGCTGTTGCTGTTGCTGCCGGTAATGATCTTTAACCAAGCGTAACGTTTGCTTTCAGTGCGTCTACATCTGCGCCGTCATCACACATCACCATCGCCATCACCACCACCACTATCATTATCATTATCATCATCATCATCATCATCATCATCATCATCAAGATCATCATGATGATGATAATCTTCCAGCCAAACATTAACTTTGCTGCTCCTCCAGTTGCCATTCCCGTTCCCGTTCCCGTTCCCATTTGCTTCGCTGTAACTCTTTGTAAATGGCTGGCAACCAAGTCAGCGCCAAGCTTCCCTGTCCGCTGCAGATACAGCTAAGGCAACAGATACAAATGCAGATGCAGCTACAGCTACAGATACAGATGCAGATATGCAGGGTTTATGTGTATGCAACATGAATGATCAACCAGGCAGTGAGTCTGCTTAGACCTTGATTCTCTTCGCAATGTTGCCTCCTCTTCTCGAACTCGAACTCAAACTCAGAACGGGGGTTGGCTGTGATGGGGCAGGGGCTAAAAGCAGCGTCTGCCCCTGAGTCGCAATAAAATTCAAAATGGGGCATCCATGTGAGGAAATCATAAAGTTGCTGGCCACTCGAAGCTGAAATAAACAGCAGCAGCAGCAGCAGCAGCAGCAGAAGAAAAAATATATAAATAAATAAGAACACTGAGAAATTGAGTTGGCAATCGAGTTGATTGTTCTTCTTCTTCTTCTTTGTACTCTTCTTCACCTTTTTGGCATTTGCTTTTTGCGTTTCGTTTTTGTTTTTTGGTAATTTGCTCAAATTATCTAATAATCTTAGAAGCCTCTGCAAATACATGCCGCGCATTGAGATACGCACACTCGAACTAAAAACAGAGCATGTTTCCCATTATATTTAATTATGCTTTTAACCATATCAAGTATTGGTAGAAAATGTTCATTTTTTTCGAAATACAGCAACTGATATTATTAATCCATAACAAAGCTGAAAAACGAAAGCTTTGTGAGCGTTAAGCTTTAGCTAGAGGAACCGGAACCGGAACCGGAACCGAAATACAATTCGGTATGAAAACCTGTTCTAAATACTATTCAAAATGTGTGACGAGATATAGAAATCCATATATACACATACACATATATATAAAATAAAAATGTTAAAAAGAATTTATTCGCTCCTGTATTTTTTTTGAGTGTAGGCAACGAGACAGTCGATGGCTGGTTGAAAGATTTTTGCTTAAATCGCTGTCTGGAATTTTTCACAGAATTTCGCAGGCATACAATGGCAAATTAAGAGCTACACAAGACACACAAAAATATACAGATACACATGTGTATATATGCATATATGTATATATATATATATATATATGTATATATATATATGTATATATTTATAGACATATGTGTGCAGAGTGACGGATGCAGATGCGGATACGTTGGAAAAATGCAAATGCAGAGATGACCGCCAAGTTGTGGCCAAGGCAAAGCTGCTTCGTCTGGACTGATCACTGAGCAGCTTTGAGTGGGGCAGGGGCAGGGGCAGGGAGGGGGGCGGATAGGAGGAATCTGGTTTGGCGGAATAAATAGCGTGCGAAAAACAATTGCCAAGAATTGCCCGACTATTATTAGATTAAGCAGCTCATCTGCATAGCTGAAGATCGCCGGTCATCTTACAGCTCCTCCTTCGCCGAACGCCATCACACAAATTGAGACACCCAGAGAGAGAGAGAGAGAGAGAGAGAGAGAGAGAGGGGGAGATAGTGTGTGTTAATGTGTGAGAGCGAAAGAGACAGACAGAGAGAGAGTGTGCTGTGCTGCTATAAATAGCTTTCTGACTTGCCTTGATCTCTGCTCAAACTGCGTGTATCTTCAGCCATTCCCATGGCAGCAGCAGATACACACACACACACACACACTTGCAGATACTCTGTGTGTGTGTGTGTGTGTGTGTTATGGAGGCGTCGAAATCTCAGCAACAAGAATAACAACAAACACAACAGCTACTGCCTGTCTGGCTGCCTGCCTGATGATGATCAACGCGATCAGCGCCCCAGCGCACAGCCGCCAGACACAGATACACACACACACATGATTTGTTTCTGTGTGTGTGTGTGTGTGTGTGTGTGTGTGTGTGCGCGCTTCTCGTTCACCCATAAGTGCTTCATTAATCTCTGTCAGCGCCACTGCTTTGCTTTCTCCCCTGCCCCCATCGCAACTGGCCCCAGCAAATGGTTTTTCGTTTCTTTTTGCTCTTTGTATCTGCATCTGTATTTGTGGATGAATGTATCTGTATCTGTATCTGTATCTGTATCTGTATCAGTGTCGGTGCTGTGCTGTGCTGTGGCGTGTGTGTGGTTGGCTTTGATTTTATGCGGCTACTACTACAGATTCCCGCTCTGTCTCTGTCTCTGCCTCTGTCTCTGTCTCTGTCACTGCTGTTGAACAAGGGACCCCAACATTGCCACTTCATTGGACTTCATCTTGGAATGAAAAAAAAAGACTTTCGACTCTTGACTCTTCAATCTTGAGTCACGAGTCACCAGTCGTGACTAGCGTTTCTTTTACTTGGCTCCATTTTTCATCTTCGATGTGATTGGCTTCCACCAAAGCATTGTAGCTGAGACTTGATTTAGCTTAATTCATTTCACTCATTTGCAGACATTTTGTGGCATTAAATGTTATAAGTATATGCTATATTATATATAGCATTTGATAAGGTATGTGCTATTTTATAGACATAGTATATTATATCACAGTATTGCAGACAATCTTTAAGCTGCGCAGATTCTTGGAAATTTGACTCTCTGCTCAGGATTCTCTCCAATTCAACTCGATAATAATAATTTATTGATTATTTATTAAGATACGCAATGTTATGTGTATTATATAGTTGGGCATGGTTAGTTAGTTTTATTATTATTATTAAATACAGCAAAATTACAGTTTTGCTTTAGATTGCACAATAATAAGTTGAAGTTTTGCTTATCTTTTATAGGGTAGGTAATGGAACTGAAATGCTTAATTCTAGATATAATTATATATTTTGTTTTTGGTTTCTAAAGATCATTTATATAATGAAATATATATATATAGATTTGAGTATTGCGTGGCATAATAATTTGTATAAATTAGTATGTAGTAAAATGACTTAGAATTGGTAAAGATTGATATTGTAGAATGGTATTGTAGGAGACAAATAAGTTGTAAGTTATTTGATGGTATAGTGTTATATAGACTATCATAGTATATTTATATACTGGTTTTTCTCTTTTTTGACTGAATCAAATAATTCAGATGCGGTTCAACTCACCCTGCTGCGAAGCAAAGACTCCTCCTAGACTAGGGATTAGTGAGAAACTGCCTCTACTCCTAAACTGATTGCAGAGATAGAGCCAGGTGCATTAATCAAATGAGGGTCAGGGGAATTAAACACTGCCCAGCTATTGTTGTATATGTATGTATGTACATGTGTTTAGGAGTACATATGTAAATAGACTGACTCATGTCGAGGAGCACATTCATCTTGGAGGCGAGCAGGTCTTGCTCCCTCTCCCTGCTGGCACTCGTCACGTTTGGATGCACAGCGACCAAGCACAAGACACATTCATGGGCAGCTTGGGGCAGGGGTTGGGTGAGTGAGGTATGCGTGCGCTGTTTTTTTGTTGTTCTTTTTCTTTATCGCGTGCTACGTTGAAAATCAATATCCAAAAATAAATGCTTGGAACGGGCTTCAGCAAGCCAGATGCTGCTGCCTCTGCCGCTGGGCAGTCACTGGAAGGGGGGGTGTTGCATGCCACACCCAGCAACCATCATCGTCCAGGCGAGTGTCAATGACACACCTTGGACAAACACACACACAACGGCGTTGGCAAGGAAGCAACTTTCCGACTTTTCCAAGCTTACGCGACCATGAATAATCCTCAAAATAATAAAAACGTTGCCACAAGAGGGGGCAAGAGCAGCAAAGTAAACTCAATGTTGAAGTTACAATTGGAGTGTGCATCGCAACACCAACACACACACACACACACACACACACAGACACACACACACACACACACACACACACACACACACACACAGACACACACACATAGGGATCCCTGTCGCTGTGCACATACAAAGCACCATAAAAAAAGCCACGCACATTTGCAACCACCTCACTTCCCACACACACGCTGCTAATGGAAGCTAAGCTACGTGTGTGCGTGTGTGTGTGTGCGTGTGTGTGTGTGTGTGTGTGTGTGTCTGTGTCTATACTATCTTTCAAGTCCACACAGCAAGTTGACCACACAAGCAAATGAGACCCAACTCCAACAGCAGCTTCGACAGAGATGGTCAAAAAAATGCTAACAAAAAATGCGCAGCAGAATTCAAAACTTAATTCAATGTTCTTAATGCTAGAATAAAAGAGCTTAATTCAAGTTTATGCACTTTTTTAAGACTTTAGATTATGGCAGCTCTGTTCAGTTTTGGTACTATTTGTTTTTCTTTTTTCAGATTTCGTATTATTTTTGTATAGTTTATCTTTTCATTTGTCATCTGACTGACTTTTATTGATTTGCAATCAAATTAGTTTTATGTTGAGTCGTGCGTGTGCCTGTTCGTGTCACGAGAGGAAAATACACAAGAAAATCGGATACACGAGTCAGCACTATTCCAGAGTTGAACTTTACCAAGTCCATAGTCCTAGCCCATCAACGGAGAGAGCGCTGGGGCCGCTGATTATCTGTCTGAGGACATGAACATGGACATGCTCATTAGGCGAATCCTTGGAGAGTGCTAGCCCAACACACACACACACACACACACACACGCAGACACACATTATGACAATGACGTAGAGTTCATGACTGTTTTATGATGGGACTTTTGGGCCATATGAATAATGATGATTGTCGCTGCCCTTTAGCCTTTTCGCGGAGGCAGAGTTAGAGAGGTGGCTCGTCAAGGCTCTTGGGCTGCAGTGTAGAGACCCCTAATTTAGATATGTGTAGACATGTACACTCAACGAATAAATGCACTTCATTAATCAATTCCCAAATCTGATTAAAAAACTAAAGCTTAAATCAAAAATGAAAGTAATAAAATAAAGACTAAAGTTAAGCTCGAATTTGATGTGCAAAAAAATGCCTAAACGCGTATTTGGCACTTGACGCAAGTGACAGCCCTTTTTCTGCTAGTGTACTTACATACACGACTGTATTGTATACCCTGCACAGTAAGAGAAAAAACCCCAAAAAGTTTGAGTGACATGATTTACGCCCTGCCATTTGCCATTTGCCATTTGCCTGCATTCTCCATTCTCCATTCTCCATTCTGCATTCAGCTGATGTCAACGGAACATGACCCCAAAATGTATCCCATTGCCACGTGACACACAACCCTAGCCGTGTCCCTCGCCTAACTACCCCATAATGCAGCAATGCCACATAAATCCATTACACTGACTGAAGCTCCATGTGAATATTTTGTGGTTTTGCCCATCAGCTGCAGCAGTTAAATTTGCATAGCAATGCAGTCAAATCCTATGCCACCCCACCACCCCACCACCCAACTCCATGGCGACTCCTCAGCTCACCTTACAGATTTGTAGCAGCTGCTTCAAGGATCCAGAACCAGGTGGTCATTTGGCTTGGCTTTTGGTTTAGGTTTGCTTTTGAATTGAGTTTCCAGCTAAGTTTAGGTTTTATCAAACTCAACGCAACTCGAGAAAAAATCATAAACATGGCACTACCATATCATATAGCTTTCATAGGAACGATAGATGACAGCTTTGTTTAGCTTTCTTTTGGAAACATGTGGATGCGAGAAAGTTAAATATATATCTTAGTCTGATTTCAATCCAAAAAGAGTGAAGGATTGCTTTGGATGAGCATCGATTTGTAGCATGTCCATTCAGCTCATGCCAGAAAGAAGTCAGTCAAGTATCTGTGGGAGACGCAATAGCCTATCAGAGGACGCGGTCGATCATCCTGTTTAATCCTATGGCTGCCATCTCGATGTACACACACCCAAAACCCATTTAGCTGCAGGGATGTTTCAGCTGAGTGGGCGATTGGGTGTTAAACGTTGGGCGTTGGGCGTTGGGTGTTGCCTGCTCTTCCACTCTAGCTCTCTATCTCTCTATCTCTCTGACTAGTTTTGCCTCATTTTATTCGCTCTGTTTTGGGTGTGTGGGGTGTCTCTATGCGACAATTTCCTGCTGTACAAAAGTTATCCAACACACACAATGAAATTGAGGCCCAGGCTACAGCAGCAATAAATTCGAGGCAAATGTATCTGACGATTGCCCCCGATGCCTGCCTCCATACACACCATGCACCCTTTGGCAGCACCCTGCGGTTGGCGTGCGGCAAACAAAACTAAAAAGAACACAACAAAAAGTTGCAATGTTTTTGTTGTTGTTCTTGTTGCTGTTGTTGTTGTTGCTGGCAGCTTTTTGCATACGAAATGCGAGCTGTAAATTGTATCTGTGCGCTACTTGGATACACCAATGCGAGCGGCGCACGGGGGTGGCACGTCTCTCGTCCAACCCTCTACCCAAGCACACCCCCCCCCCTCCTCCCCCGTTCTCTCTTGTCACACTCTCTGTCTCTGTCTCTGTCTCTCTCTCTATCCCGCTGTGTGTGTGTGTGTGTGGTGCGCTGCTTTTTCGGTGGTTTCGTTCGTTTGTCCGCAATTGGTTGCCGCAGCAACGTTGATTTAATAGATTTTTCCGTTTCAGCTCGAAATGTGTTTTGCAGATACGAGCCGAGCCAAAAGGACAGACGACAGACGTTGACGATGACGATGACGTGGACTTAAGGAGAGGTGAGGTTCTGCTGGTGCTGATAGACAAGGACAGTATTGCGTCGAGGACGACGAGGACACGTGTTCGTCTGTCCCTGATCCCTGGTCTCCGGTCTCTGTGTCTCTCTTTTTGGGGGTTGATCTCCCCTTTTGACTCCCCTCCATGCCACTCCAATCCACTCCACTCATCTACATCCTTCGTGTGTTTTTTTTTTTTGTCTGCATCCGCAGCGAACCCCAGCGATGACTTTGCCCTTTTTTGCGTGTCGCATGCCTCATGGCAAGCCGGCTAGAGCCCACTCAAGGGTTGCCCAGCACAGCCGAACACAGCCCAAGCCACCCCCTCAGCTGTCATTTCAGTTTCTCTGTGTGTGTGTGTGTCTGGGTGTGTGTGTGTGTGTGTGTAATTAATGCTTATTGCTTTCGGTTTCTTGCGAATATTTTTGCTGTTGAATTGTTCGCCTTTTTGGTTGGCCAAATCTGAATCTAAATCCATTTGCAACCACCCGACGCACTTGCCCTCGTTCTATCTCCCTCTCCCCCCTCTGCCTGTCTCTCTCTCTCTCTCCCTCTCTCTCTCTGATTTATTGAATGGGTGTCTGTTGTTGTTGTTCTTTTTATTTGTTGCACTCTTCGGGCTTTGTTGTTGGGGTTGCATAATCAAAGCTCGTTTTGTCATCCTCCCAAAAAAAGAAAATGGCTTTCTTTTGCAGATGGACATAAGCTGGGGATGTTCGCAATCATCATTGGACAGCAGCCAATTGAAAGCATTTCAATATCCGGTAAGGACTTCAATTCTCCAACACTTTACTTGAACTGTATGTGAGTAAAATGGTCTCCTCGCTATAGATAGGATTGCAACTTGGACTTTACAACACTGTCCGATTGATATGACGGTAAAGCTGCTTGAGTTCTCTTCCCATAGGGATGACTAATTAGTTGAAAGTGGGTCTGAAGTTCGTTCCACATTTGTTGCTTATGGATTTATTGCTGACTCAAACTGAGCGTGCTTATCTGCTGAAGCTCTCTAAGTGATGGTTTCCTCTGCTCTATTGATGACTAACCACTTGGGGTGTGAGGCTTGTTCAGGATTTCATCCACCTGCCGCACGCAATGCAGCAAAGCAAATCAATGCGCAATAACCCACAAAAAAAAAAAGAAACAGAACGAAACAAAAAAGAAGACGAATACAATGTCCAGCTGGGAAGGCAAACAATAGTTGGGGAGGATAGGAAGGAGGAGGTGCAGATGGCGGTGGAGGGCAGTACGTCGGAAGGGCAGCAAGGAGCAGCAAGGAGCAGCAAAGGAGGCCATTTCATCAGGCCGCTTCATGTCAGCCGCATGTCATTCGAGTTTGAGGCAAATGCCGCCCAAGAATTTTAGATTCATGGCTTTGGTTTCTTTTTTCCTGTGTGTGTGTTTTTTTTGTTTTGTGTATTTCTGTTTACTCATTTCCGTTGCACACTCACACACCTTACACACACACACACACACACACACACACACACACACACACAGACACAAGTCTCGAAAATGCGACGCGCCATCATTTAACGTCTGGCTGCGTGGCGTCGACTTTAACTGCACCCCTCCTCTCCCCATGGCCCAGCGCCTCCCCCCAGGGCCGCGGGTTCTTCACTCTGCCGGCAGCCACCCTCGCCTGTCATTAATTTACCTGCCAGCAGTGTTAATTCCCCCTCTCTCTCTCTCTCTCTCTCGCTCGCTCTCTCTCAGTCTGTGGCCCACACCTCCCACGCTGGCTGCACCATCGCCATCGCCATCGCCATCGCCACCCCCAACCATCGCCACCAGCCAGGTGGCCTCATCCTCCACACGCAGGCAAAGCCTTCAGTCTTTCAGTTTAGTTGCCTTGTCAGCTCGTCAGTTTCAGTTTCCATCCCCCTCTCTCTCTCTCTCTCTCTCACCACACACTCTGTCTCTTTCTATCTCTCTCTCTCTGTCTCTTGTTCTTTCTCTCTTACTGTATCTGTATGTGTATGTGTATGTGTGTGGGCTGACAGGTGAATTATTTCCCTCTGTGCGCATTTCTAATTGGATTTTCCCAAGTTCTAAGAAAAATCTATGAAATTTTTCGAGCCGCGCGCGACCTTCTCACCACACAACGGCTGCTCGGCTCAGCTCAGCTCGGTTCTCTCGTTTCAGAGCAGAGCAGTGCAGAGGAGAACAGGGCAGAGCAACTACCCCCAGAATGAGGAAACCACCCCCAGCAGCAGCAGCAGCAGCAACAGCAGCAGCAGCAGCACCCCAGGGTTCTGTCAGCCAGCCAGGTCGCACAGCAGCTCAGAGCTCTGTTCGCTACCCTCTGTGTGACCTCTACCCAACCACCCACTCAACCACCTTTTCCCACCTGACACAGACCGTCATCCGACCGACCCCTCCTTACACACACCTCCCCACGCCCCGCTGGCCCATGTTCACATCATGAACTGCGATGACGTCGTCGGTGGATATTTTTTCTCTTTTTTTTTAGTCGTTTCTTTTTCACATTTCCATCGTTTCCATGCTCGTTGCTGTTGTTGTTGTTGTTGTTGTTGTAGCTATACAGTTGCCTTGGCCGATTCTCTGCATATGTACTATATATGTGTGTGGATATATGTACACATATGTATACACATCATGGCCATGTGCAGGCACAGAGCAGACCCAAGACCCAGGAAAGGGGCGCAGAGGCGCAGCAAGTTCTTCTGAATTTCTGAAGTTATTCTGATAAATTCTTTACTGCGCCATTGTATATACTCATACATATATATATATATATATATATCTTCTATATGTGTTCATGTGTGTGAGTGTGTGTATGTGTCCTCTGCTGGCGGAGAGTTGAGTTTCCTAGCCAATGCTAAAAGCACTTTATTGCCTCCAGCTTTGCAGCATTTACTGATGTGGCAGCAAACAAAAAATCAATATGGATGAACAGAGACTACTAAATATTGTATATATAGTGTATATACGACATATATATATATTTATATATATATATATATATGTGCAGATGAATTCATGTACTTTAGGACACAAGCCAACCAAACTAACGGATGTGAGGTTAGATTGAAGCGAATTTGCAAAGAGTTTAGGTTCAGTTAACTACTAGATAATGGCAAAAGTATGTTAAAGTTAATTTAACAAATAAAGCGAAATGACGTAGTTGTATATGTGGATTTTCTTGGAAAATATCTGGCACTGGTTCGAGGCAATGTACAATAAAATCTAAGCATGCATCATCCAATGATTACGGAAAGTATTTATAAGAAATTCACTTAAAAATCCCCTGACAAGGTTGCGATTCTGATAGGCAGCCTAATCGAAGAGAAACATCAATTGTAAAATTTATGGTGGAGGACAGATGACTCATCTGCGCTGGTTGCGGGCAACAGCCAATAAATTGCAGATTGGCATTTTATTGTCGTCGGCTAAAGTGTAACAAATAAAAGAACAACTGAGAGCTGAGAGTGAATATACTTAAAATGCTGTATCGATATCAGCAACGGCGACAACGCCATCGACATCGACATTGACATAACCCTCTGATAAGCACACAACATCTGTTAAGCAAGCCGCATAGCGAGCAGTTGTTAACAGTCAGACATAGACCTCTCCAGACACCGTAGATCCCATTGGCCCAGAGCCAGAGCAACCACTCGCAATAAATCGATCACCACGCTCAGAAAAATATCGCCCTGAATTTTAGATAAAGGCGCAAAGGTTTCCTCACCTTATTATTCAGAAGGAATATTTCTAAAAGCCAAGGTTATTCTTTTTTAAAAATTTTTATAATTTCAAGATACATTTTTCTAAACATTTTAGAAAAAATATGTCTCATTTTCAGGGGGTTTTCATAAAATCAACATTAGTATTTTAAGATTTCATATATGCAAACATTTTCCCACTGAGCTTCACGACTTCTAAAGCAGTCGACAGCTAAACTCTAATATAAAAATCGAGCCAGTAAATTCCATTATTTATTTGCACTTATACTTTTTAGAAATGTATTTCTTTAACATAGAAAATATTTCAAAAAAGTTGATCCAGCCCCATTTCTTCGTGAGTGTAAGAAAACAAAAAGCCGAATGCTTAGGCAAGAATAATATCAAGAATACTTTCTTGAATCAAGTGCAAAACGTATTAACATTGAAGTAATTTTATGGCAGGTCAATAAGACGATTTCGAATTCGATAACGATTCCGATTTGAAACGATTCTACAACAATTACAATGTTTCTGCTGTTCATTCAGTCATTCGATTGATTGGCGATATCGACAAGATTTTTGTCAAAGAAGAGTACATAAATCGCATTGTAAGGCGTATGGAAATATCCATACACTATCTAATCATCATTAAATCAGCTATATAACTGTACAGATACCCATTAAAATTTCTCAAATGTCGATTTTGTGAATGTAAAGAACTTATGAGAGCCATAGGGTGGCATATACCAATTATCGACATGTTATCGGAGTTATCGATAAATTACACATTACAAATAGAGAAGATTTTGAAAAAACCCAAGTTGAGAATTCTGTTGCCTTTAGATGGTATACCCCATCAGCCAATTAACTGCTACGTATTCACAGCGAGGGAGGGGGAGAGGGGGAGGCAGAGGCATAGTTAAAGTATCTGCTGCTATTGGCTGCAATCGGTTCTATTGAGTGTGCAGGTAGATTATGGCCTGCCATAAGGAAGCACATTGTGTGAGTTTATGTAAACATGGCAAATTATACCCGACCGAATGCCAAAGATCCGAAGGTCGAACTCAAGATCTAGCTGTAACTGTAAATGTAACTATCGCTGTAACTGTAACAGTAACTGTAACTGTAACTGTAACTGTACCTGTAACTGTAACTGTAACTGCAACTGTAACTGTAACTGTAACTGTAACTGTAGCTGTAAATGTAACTGTAACTGTAGCTGTAAGTGTAACTGTACTTCTATCTGTAGATCGATAAACAAGCGCCTGAAAGCGTACAGAGTTCGCTTATCTTGCTCTCATTCACCCTTCTCCCTTCCGTGTGGTAGTTGCTGTCAAGCTTTCAACATCTGCCTGCCACAGATGCTGTGCGATGTCTAATGGGACAGCATTAATGTATTTACACGGAGTACACGGCTCAAATGAAACAAAAACCACATTAATTATCCCAGTCACTTGAATGCTACACTTAGGCACTGAATTTTGCGGTTGCGGCTAAGCAAACAAATTATATGGGAGCCGAACCAAGACGTTGGTCAGAGCCTGCTGATTGATAACAGCCCTACCACATGGTGCTACATGAGCGAAAAAAAAAACATTTAAGACAGACGTCAAGATAAGCTGGCCTTCAGAAACGGAACAGAGTCGTAATCGAAATTTAACATTTTATGAAGAACCACTAGCCGTAGCCAATATATTTACAAAACGAATTAAATAATTGCATCTTGTGCCGGTACGAACCAGAACCGTCAACAATCAAGGAGCCCATACAAAAAACGAAAGAAAAAAAATCATTATCCATACGAGAATCATCACAATTTTCGTACTAGAACCGGAACCAGAAACCAAATTCGTTTTGATTCGACACTCTGCATAGTCCTACATGTGAGAAAGAAGCCTTAAGTCTTAAGCAATTCGTATTGGAATTCGATGGTAGGGCATTCGATCAGCTAAGAAAAGAAAACCTCTGAAAATTGTCATAGTATGTTTTGCGTGGCTTTTGCGGTTGATCAACGACTTGCACATGGAATATGTGAGAGCTATCAAAAAACATTTTAAAAAATACATAGTCATTATATAAAACTTATTGTTGCTGCACTAAATTGTACAGATAAGACCTCAAATTTGCGGTCATCTTGTTAGCATAAAGTTGGTCACATGGGAACTAAACTGAGCTGAAGTTAACTGATGATAATTGAGATTGTGATAATTATGTGTTCGTAAATATTTCGGAGAATTATGTTGTGATAAATTTAAAAGTCGAATGAGACAAAAAACATATATACATATTTAATGCAATAAGAAGGAAAGAAAAGAAAAAAAGCATAAAATGGAAAAGAAAAAATTAAATAAATTGCCAGCGCAGTTAAATAAAAGCAGAAGAGTTTGCAAAATCAAATCATATACGGATTGGATTATATTATGGCCAGCAGCGACCATTGATCTATATAAGAAATGCGAAACATCAGCGTAATCAAAGAAACGCTCAAAATATAAGACGTAGTATCCAAACTGCTTCACCTGGGATGTAATCGGAGGAACTATACCAAATGTATAAAGGTATGGTATGGATACATGTGTATTTGTATATATATATACAGTTTTGATACCAACTTAAAGCTTGCTGGAAACTGGAAGTGTCATTCACCCGAAAGCTAGCTAAACGATAACTAAACAAATTATCTTTGACACCCTCTCAATCTGTCTGGTAGTGCTATATCTGTATCTGTATTGGCATCTGTATCTGTATCTGTATCTGTGCCTGGTACTGTGCGCCAAGCACGTGTTTCTTATGTGGAACGAGGTATCTTATTACCAAGAATATACTCTCCCCCACCATCATTCTTTCACCTTCTGATCATGCGGTTCTTGGGAGTATATCGTATATATTAATCATTTGCTCACGAGCACAGACAATGGCCGGTGCATGGAATTATAAATATATATATATATATATATATATATATATATATGTACATACAGATATTACATATATATATATATATATGCACCTGTAAATACGCTCTCTATAAGCATAGCCATGCTCATAAGTAGTGGATCAGCCAACGATCCGATTTCATAAATACATACATATATGCATACAGAGCAATACATAGACACACATACATATGTGCATGTTGCAATATTATGATTCTGATGTCATTGAACACAGAGTCACAGAGATTTTCATATATCAATTTTTTTAATTTGTTTTTTTTTTTGCTTTTTTTTTATGTTTTTCCGTTCGCTTTTGGCCTGAATTTTATCTTGCGAATGCAATTTTTTGCCGCCTTGCGTTGCGCAGAAGATATATTACGGATTTTGGTGGCAGTATACAAAGTATACTTTATATAGCCATAACGTTATATCATATTACAGACAGTGCTGGATGGGTCTCGAGTTGACTCCACATTCGAAATACGCTGAATCTGTGCAAATCGAGAGAACACCTTACAAAAATACAAATACACACGCACACACACACACACACTTGCATACCTACAAATATGGCTCATGTATATTTTAGGCGTATGCTGAGCTATCTTTGGGGATCAATAGCTGAAATATCAGTTCAGTTTCCATCAAATTAAGATCGATTACAAACTACTTTTTATTTTGTTTGATATTCAAACACCTTTTTTGGTTTAGTTTAAGTTTTCTGAGTATAAAATAATTATATCATATATAGCTATCAAATTGTTATCGACAATGATCCGATCAATAAAACCGATTAACATTTTTATCGATAAGCATTATTTGCTTAATAACAATTCAGAATCATTCTGCTAGTTTATCAACGAAATTGAACACTCGATTCATTGATTTAGCTCTCATTTCGATTACTAATTGCAATTATTATCAAACATCGATAAACAAATATCATTTATTTTGCATAAGCTGTGGACACACTTACTGACTCATTTTGGTGTGAAATACTTTGGGCATTTGTCACATGAGGCCAAAGGCGAGTCGAAGTCGAAACCGAAAGATAAAATGCTTTATTGAATTTCGGATAGTCTTTCGACGGCTTTTCTCTCCTTCTCAATGCAAGTCAATCGAGGGGGAGGGAGGGAGGAGTCAAATTATTTACGGCGCCTAGCAACTTGCTTGTAAGCCGCCAACCCCTTCAGCGGACCCCTCCCGTTTCTCCCAAACCAACTATAATGAGGCACTTGAGCTTACTGGGAAACCAGACAGGCAGATAGGCAGGCAACCGTTCAACAGCGACTCAATGGCAGCGATTGTTCACCAGGGGTACAACAAACACATACGCACACACACACGCACACACACTCACGCACACACAGATACACAGATACACATAGATACACACGCATACAAAACGCTGGCCATTTTCTTATTTATTTTATCAAAGGCAATGCCAGATTTTCTACATTTGATAAATGGGGGCGCACATTATGGACTTTGTTGGAACTGCACATGGAAACACCCAACATACAAACACACACACACACTCACAGAGAGAGTGAGAGAGACAGAGCTAGACTGAGTGAGGAGAGACGGAAAGAGTATAAAGTGTATCCGATCAGATAAGTGCAAGATTTTGCATTTTGCATAGCAAGTCGAACTACTTAAATAGCTTTTGGATTTATTTTTTTATTTTTGTTGTTTCTTTCGACGCACAGATAAACAACTTGGATTCGTTGGCTGTACCGGTAACCGTACCCTTACTCGTACCCGCACCCGCACCCGTACCCGTACCCGTACCCGCACCCGTACCCGATACTCAAGCGGTCATCCACTGGCAGCGTGTTCGCAATTTTGCAACTGCGAAATCTGCGAAATCAAAAGCCATAAGTCATGGGCTTTGCATTCATCACTCAGCAATCTATATATTAATAGAGCTCCCATTGATTTTGACAATTCGACAATTGAAAATCTCGCGTAAATCAGCAGCAATTGCTAACAAATGGAAAATAGTCAAATATAGAGTCAGATCGAGCTGAGAGTTAACTTTCTATAAATCCCATCTAAGAGTTGCGTACTTAACAAGTTCGATTGAAAGGAGATACAGCTGAATACAGCTTGGAAATGCATAGCAGCATTGCTGATAACAAAATCGGTGTTTCATTTCTGATTTGAATGAAATTTTAACTGTTTATCAATAATATGTTGATTGTATATTACATATTCATTGAAATTTATGTATATTTACAAATCTGCCGCAAATTAATTTGTATCGATATTCACGAACCGGTGGCAGTTATCGATAAAATAAAATATACTTGATCTGCCTATTGTAAACGATTATTTACATTAAAAATTAGAAGTTTTTAGTCTCTGAGATCGGCTCGTTCATACAGACGGCAAAGCTTAATCGATTTGTGTACTAATCAGCCATATATATAGACTTTATAGATGAGATGTTTTAGAGACGGGTTCAGTGCATATAAGGAATCGCAGAGAGCTGAAACCACATCGCACAGACTATATTGGAACTATACAACTGATTATGATAGTGAATTGACTAAGGAGAGGTTTATCTAATGATCTGAATTGAGCTATTCGACCTAATTAAGGCTATTCTCTCAGCTCAGAGTTTCTATAAATTTATTTTGTTTTTGTTTGTGGTATTTTCCAAAATGAAAAAAAAACACACACAAAACGAAGGCCTTGTCGCTAACCAAGTTACGCGACGCGCCCGCACACTGGGGAGATATTATCTAACGCCTCGACAAATCCCCCATGCTTATGGGGACCGTGCTCACGTATGCTATGTGTACATGTACGTGTACGTGAGTATATACTGTATATGCTATGGTATGGTATGAGTTATGAGGTACACTCAGCAAAAGCTATACCACATCTTGTACTCAAATTTATAGAAATGCTCATCGAATGCTTAGACAACATCTATATTTTCTGATTTCCTGATTACACCGATTGCGTAACAACAATAAATACACTATTTTTAGAGATTAGAAGTATATTTTGTGTACTTGATTTACGCATTTTTCTACGCATTTGAAATCAAGAATGACTTAAGCATAATTTCAGCATATTCAAAAAGAGATAAAACAAGCAATTTTCAATTTAGAGCAACGCTATTTTTCTGAGTGTAGGGCCGTGCAGTGGGGGGTAGTGCAACTGTGTGTTAACTGTAGACATATGACAACAGCACATCATCATTCAAAATATCTTATCAGACATAACCAGAGAGGGGGCAGAAGGATGACTGATCAAGCGGGGAGCGGAGAGAGATGAGTTGAGCAACAGAGGAATCGAAATGTATCGAACAAAAATGCATGGAAAAATCATGGCGAAAATCGTGTCTAAAGGCGCCCAGATAAAGCACCGCATTATATATATATATGTGTGTGCGTGCGTGCGTGCGTGTGTGTGTGTGTGTGTGTGTGTGTGTGCCAAGAGGTGTGGGTATCTGTAGGTTCGTCTATTATACTATTTGAGTATTTTTAAGGGGACTTACGCGTAGCCCCATTGATGGTGCTCGTTTGGCTTTCGGCATGGCAAATACATACACACACGCATACATAGATACATGAATGTATCTGTATATGTGTATATTTGCGAGCTTGTAACTTGCACCGATAGTTTGTAATGCGTTTTGCTCTATATTTCTGGTTATTACCACTATTGTTGTTGGTCATAAAATTTCAGCGTCGTCATCGGGCGTCGGCTTCAGCCTTAGAAGTTGACAATATTTGTTTGAAGAACCAACAACAACAACAAGAAGAGCAACAACAGCAGCAGCAACTGATGAGCAAAAAACGAAAAGCGAAAAACGAAAAAAAAAGCAAAACTTTAGACAACAAGTCATCGAGTCAAGTCGCACTTAACTAGAAATAACGCGCCGACGTCTATACTAAAAATATTAGGGAAGATTTCTCGCTCGACGCTATCAAAGTCGAGGGCTTTTCCACTGAATTTGCGTGGCGCCAGCGTCAACTGATAAATACATACAAATAGGCAAATATATATACCGTCATCATCCTTAGGTAAACTCAACCGATATCCAACTTAAGTTTTCTGAAATTAAATAGAACGCCAAGGATCCACATACCATCGCAGACGGTGACACAATTTTTGACATTACGGAAAAGCAGTACAAAGAGATCAAATAGAATTTGGCGATTATTGCTCCTCTAGCTATGCAAAATCAATGATATATCCAATCAAGATATACATATATATTCACAGACCAACAAATTGTTTTTAACTTTACCAGACTTGTAATATATATTGGTGAAGACTCGTCGGATTTATCAGAAGTAACAGGAGTATTTATATCGATAGCGATAACGAGCGCGATGTCGATAACTATGTAATCGATTTATCGTTGCATGGACTTTAGACGAACGCATTTACCGTTACCAGTTACCAGTTAGCCAATTAATAACCAAATAGCCAAATAATAATTATATTCTACGCATTCCGCCTTGGCGTTTCTATTTATACGAATCATTTTCGTATATAACCTGAAACCTATAATTAACTAAAAGCGCAGCGGAATAGATAATGTCGACATTATAAATCAAACATCAAGATAAGCTGGATTAGTGCATGATCCGGATCTGATTAAACAATACTGTATTGAATAGAAACGCAAGAGTATCGAATCTTCGACACTCCGACAAAAAACCCTAACTGTCTCTGTTCTGTTCAGTTATTCAGCTAGTATCTATCTATATAAATTTTCATGCTGATTGTTGGGTGTTTCCAGTGGACTTTTGAAATCTGTGACTGGAACTGTGACACTGTGACTCTATCTCGATGAGCCCCATCCGCTGATGGGGCTGCCAATGTGTGTGTGTCGTGTCTGTGTGTGCAGTCAATCATTGGTCAGCTTATCAATCAATCCATACAATGAGTCGAGGCCAGCGCCAAAATTTAACGCTACGATAAAAAGCCAAAAAGCCAAATAAAAAATGAAAACGAAAGGTGGCAAAGGTGGCAAAGGAAGACAGAGCTGCGAGATATGATGACTATGACTGTCATTGAGCTATAACTTTATCTGGTAATGAGCTCTGCAGCGATGACACACGATCTCTGGCCAACACCCACCAAAGTTGTGAAATAGATACCTCGAGCGGGGCAAACAAATACTCTTTAACTGTACTTACCCCACATCCATCCATCCATCAATCCATCCATCCATCCATCCATACACATCCATTATCAGCAGCCAATGTGAAGCGGCTCCTTTGATATGGAACTGGAAGTGGAGCCAACTGGCAGTTTGCGAAACACATATGTACCAGGTAAAATTCGCTGTGAAACCAGTGAATCAAATTGAATCGAATCTCGGTTCACATTCCGCTTTTTGGTCAGAGAATCAGAGAATTTCCAATTTTGGTTCTGATTCCGATTTGATTTGTATTTGAAATTCCAGCTACAATATAACAATAGTGTTAAAAATATAAGAAAATGATACCTTGTAGCCAAGTATTTGATGTATTTATAATTAAAAATAATTGGTTTCCAATTAAAACGTAATTAATAATTGTAATAATTAAAATCAAATGTAAAATTGAAAATATCCTGTCATTTATACAAATACATTTTTATGCCATCGATAATTAAATCATTTCCGTTGTTTGCCAATTGTTTGCAATCGAGTATCTCAACGCTGGATGAGATCACGCAAGATAAGTAAATCAAATCATATTGATGTGGCACATAGACACAGCCACATCCACATATACATACATACATATATGTGGATTTATATGTATATGCAACACATATTTACAGATGCATTTGCTTATGATGAGCAGAAGAAGAGTGAGCAAACACACGCACTGCGATACAGACAGAGAGAAAGAGAGAGATGGAGACAGAGAGAGAGAGAGAGAGAGAGAGAGGGAGAGATGTGTATTGTTTGCCATGCTTATTAGCAAATATTCTTATCAGTTGCAGGTCCAGGTTGCAAGTCCAACATCAGGTCTTTCCTTTCTGTGTTGGCGTTGAGAAAACAAAAGTGAAAACCGAACAAAACAAACGAACAAAAAAATACAATATTTTTGTACAACATAGTTGTTGTTGTTGTTGTTGCTAGTGTGGCAAAAGATGCAATAATCGATAATAGGAAAGGGAATACTGCCCCGCACAGAAAACAAAACAATAACAATAACAAAAAACACTAAGCACTAAACAATAACAAAAGTCAAAGAGAAATTCGACGCGTCTAAAGAAAACAAAATAACTGAAAGATACGGATACAGATACAGATACAGATACAGATGCAGATACAACTATAGCTGTCGGGCTATGTGGCTATGTGGCAATGTGGCTGTAGATGCAGATACAGACGCGCAACATGTGAGGCTAACACACACGATTATTTGCTTAAGTGTAGCTCAGTGCGATTGAAATTGAAAACTAACAACTCCCCCCATCCCCCTTTCCCCTTCCCCTTCCCGTGCGCCTTCCACCTAGATTGACACTCTGACTAACTGTGGGGGGGAGGCGGGAGCAGAGGGGGGAAGGGAGGAGTGGAGTCAGCGAGACGTGCTGTGATGTTTGGATGGCGGTAAATGCCGATCAGTTGACAATCAACGTTCAAACAATAAAAGACGAAAAAAAAAACAAAAATCGTTGCCCGTTTATGTTCTCAGATAAAAGATACAAATAGCAAAAGACAGAGATATACGGTGAACACCTAAAGATACAGATACAGATACAGATACAGGCACAGATACAGATACTCTGGTGCTGTTGCTGTTGCTGTTGCTGGTGTGCTTCATGTATTATTGTTGCAGCTCCATTCGCAATCCCAGCCATCCGCAGTGTAAGTGACAACAACTCATTTGGCACAGATACAAACAGCTACAGATACAGCTACAGATACAGATACAGATACAGATACAAACAGCTAACCAACTGTTGCAACAATTTTCAAATTGACTCCCATTCGCTATTTATTGACTTTTCATTCTATTGCTCGAACAAAGAAAACTAGTTTAACTCAATCACACAGATACAAATCACTTCAAATCAAAACGTAGATAAATAAGTTGATATTTAGCGAGTATCTACTCACATATAGACAGCTCAAAATATCATAAGATTTCCAGTCGATTTCAAGAATCTGTTTACAATATTTACATGACTTTTGCCAAGATGCACAGACACATTCAGCATCCAGATACAGGAAAAAGATACAAATACAGAAGCAATATGAGAGCTACACTATTTATTAGATCACCTTTCTTAGAATCGATAGAAACAGCTACAAACACACATACAAAAGAGCTGCAGAAGCTTTCCAGATATTTAGTTACTGCCACAGAAACAGATACAGATACTTTTGATATGATTGTTTTATAGTACAAAGCAAACCCACTCAATATTTGAGTATTTTTCCGCTAAAAACAGCTTTATATACAAATACAAATGAAACTAGAGTAGCACTCGGCCCAGACGCTGAACTCTTCTTGACAGCTCCAACCTTCAGATACATCTCGCACAGATGTAGATGCACTTAGAGAAATCGATGCTGCAAATTAGTTTGCTTTCATTGTGAACTGAAAAATCAGTGTGCGCTAGAGATTAATAGAGACTTAATACTGAATTGTATACAGCTAATGCAATAAATCTGAATTTGAAACTCTCCCATCTAAAGATACATATTGTATGTACAGATGCTGCAAATGAAACAGATACAGATACAAACATACAGATACAAAACTTAGAAGACCAACTCTGCCAAGTGACAAATCCAATAAACTCTCTGATCAGATCGTACTAGCTTCGATTCGATTTGCAGGCCAGGCCATTAATCAGCATACATCAAAAAAAAAACAACAACAAAATTGACAATGCTAAAAAGAAAAACAAAAAAAAAAAAAAAATTGCTCACGTAGCGCTCGTTTTTGGGCAAATGAAGCTGACGACTAATCGCCAGTTCATGCTGCTGATCAAGTTGTTGCTGCTGCTGCTGCTGTTGCTGTTGCTGCGACTGTTGTTGTTTTGTGTTGTTGGTGTTGCTGTTGTCGTTGATGATGAAGTCTCACGCTCCGAGCCAACAGAGCGCGGGGCACAATCATTACGAGCATCTGTGTTGTCGCATTTACAATTTGCAATTACACTTGAGTAAATATCAACAACAAAAAACGACACAGAACAACAACAAAAACAACAGCAACAAGAAGAAGAACAACAACAACAACAACATCCACAATTGACAACGGAGATGGCGTGAAGATGGAGACTGGAGACTGAAAACTGAGTCGCTGACAACCCAAAACCTAATGAGCAATGTTTCAGTTTCTGTTTCTGTTTGTTGTTTGTTGTTTTTCTTTTTCTTTTTTGGCACAGCTTCGACATGGGGGGGGGGGGGGATGCATCGGGGTGGGGGGGTGGACATTGAAGAAAGTGATGGGGTTAGGTTTTGCTATGCTCTGCTCTGCTTCGACAGCAGCAGCAGCAGCAAGCAGCAGGCAACATTCCCAGACACTTTACGCAGTCTGCGTCTCCGTCTCCGATTCGGATACCATGTGATAAATCTGGGCAATTGACAAGAGACGCCGACGCTAACAGTTTTTTTATGGCTGATAATGAGATGTGAGATGATGTGCAGTACCTTCATATAAAATATATATATAAATTTATATATATCTGTGCACTTGTATATATATATTCTTTAGAGGCGGCATCTGCATTTGGGGCTGTGTGGGAAAAGCAAATGTTCAAATGTGCTCAGCGATCAGTTGTAAAATACTTCTAGTGTTGAGTAGAGGCGAATGAAACTCAAATAATATAATAATTTGTATTCCTATGAGTATATCTATAAGTATTTACTTGTGATCAATATAAGATCAATCAATACGCGAAGAGTTAAAGTTGCTATACATATCGGTAAACAAAAAAAAAACAATATATTTGTTGCTATAACGATGACTAGCCTCTTGTTCTAGCTCCCCTCCTTCTTGCCCCTTCGTGTTCTTGTTCTTGTTCTTGTTCTTCTTGTATATGCCAATCATTATGATCACTTAGAAAATTCACTACTTTCCTAATCTTGCAAACACCAATTAGATTACGCTTCCCAACCCATGAGATGCCACATAAAAATATAAATATATATATATATATATAGAGAGAGAGAGAGAGAAAGAGAGAGCATGAGAGTGAGAGAGTGAGACAAGCGAAGCAAAGTTCGATACAGTTTCAGAAATCGGAAAGATTTGAGATAATGCAAAAACCACAATCGAGTTAACAGAAACGGGTTGTAAAATGATTTCTAGCGAAGCCGAAAGCCAAACATACACTCCACAGACACACAGACACACACAGACACACACACACACACACACACAGACACACACACAGACACACACAGACACACACACAGACACACACACACAGCTGCTGCTTATCGCTTATGAGGTGGGTGAGGTGGGGCGCCCGATATTCAATGAACGTTACTGATGACGATGAAAGCCTTCGAACTCCAAACAGAACAGAGAACACACTCACGCACACACTCACACACACACACACACACACCGACACGCACACACTTGAGCCACAAGTGTGTGGTGTGTACTTGTCGTGTGATTCATGCACAGATACAGTTCTGAGATATAAATACTCTGTATACACCTGGTACACTGAGAGCATAAGGGAAAGCTCAACTTAATTTCTACAATCGGCTACATAAAATAAGTAAAAACCGTTCTAGATTTAGTTTTAATAGATAATTTTGTTTGATTTTCAGCTGACAATTGGCGTACTTGAAAAAAGCAACTATATTTTACTTGAGTTAAGTTCGTGATTCAGAGAATATTTTGAACATGTATTGAAATGAGAACAATTGTACTAAGCTTTAGGCAAAACAAACCTAAATTTATAAACTCTCTAATCGAACATTGTACGTGCTTTCTTCGAGTGTACGTTTAGAATTTACCAAAGGGAATCGAAATGCATTTAGCATGATGATGATGCATAATATCTGAACAACTGGGCGACAACTTAAACATGATGTATGAGGACACATGATGTCCGATGTCTGATTTGCCAAACTGATCAGTTGACGAAATTACGTTTTTGGGAAAAGCACCCACCCCAAAAATAGAAACCGGCCACAGATATAGTCACAGATACGAATGCTTAAGTTGTCGCTTATCAATGACAGACGTACAAAAACGAAACGAAACGAAACGAATCGTTTGGCTTAATTTGGTAAACAGCAAATGCTCTGCTTTATCAACTCGGGAGGGAGTCACTTAGGTGGCCGTAACCTCAAAATTGCATCAGACAATGTCATAAAAATGCTGAAAAGGATGTGCTCAGACCGAGCTACCTGCACGACTCGTGTCCTAATCATTCTGTTTTTGTGTGTTTCTGTGTTTGTGTGTTTGTGGACAAACAATGCACAAATGATGGCCAGACTCTTGAGTATCTCGACTCAGACACTCGACACCTAACCTCAATGTTGTTAAGGCCTGTCTGTCCGGACAGTCTGGTGTCGTTTATCCTGCAAAGTCAATTGGTTTCTAATGAGCTTAGCTACCACTATTGACATTGACGGAGTACGGCCTGGTTAGCGTACAATAACTTCAAAAGATATATCATGACTGATTATACATATATCTTAGCTCTGACTATCGTTAAATGTATCGATGCTGTCCTTGAAGCGATCGTTTATACATGGGTAGTTAATATACCAAATATATATATGGGAAAGCAAAGAAAACCATTAAGAACCTCTTGATCAAAAATCAAGACAACAGGTGGCATTATTTCAGTTCTATGTCTATTAATAAATAAATAGGTAAACAAAAAAATACATATGTCATGATCCATAAGTAATTTTTGTCAGCAAATGGCAAATTTTTGATTTTGATACTTGTGGATAAGATTTACTCATGCCCAAAATTCAACAGAAACACGCTATTTGAAAAACTCCATGGAAGTGCCACACATGCACACATACACACATAGATATACATACCTATATAGACTATATATAGTATACATGTAATAATCGGAGGCCCGGCTGTTAGTTAACTTGTTTAATGTTAACTCTATGACGTTTGCCTTATTTTATATTTGCTTGTTGTTTGTTTGGTATATCTCCCTCCCCGCCCTCCGTTCCTCGCTCTGTGTATCTAGCTAACAGCTCAAGGTATTTCACCGAAAAATTGTAAACTGAATCATGCTAACGGCACTTGTTTGAAAGTGTTAAACATTACGTTTGTTGTTATTGCGGGTGGTGCAAAGTTTAAAAAGAAACCCAACATAAAAAAGGGGAACAAAAACATTTTAAACAAGTCTGAATGCTCTAGTTGATAGTGCTCGACGAGGAGATACCCTCAACCATAGAGCTCAACTATCAAAAGACAAAGCATGATATATGTATGTATGTCTGTAAGTATATATGTGTAAATATAAATATAAATATACGATTTCTCTCAGTGTTACTTAAGGGATCTTATTGAAATTTGAACAGTTGTTCAATATTCAGTCAATATTGGAATCGTACATCATTCAAATTGTGGTTTTTATTGTTATCGGTTATCGATTATTATCGATTTTGGAGAAATGGAGAAAGTTATCGATAAAAGGCAATAAACTTGATTAGCGCATGGTTTTTGAGAACTATTCAAAGCTTGAAATATCTATGAGATCAGCTTGTTCATACAGACAGACAGCCAGACCGACAATCGGACAGCCAGACATGATTATATCGACTCGACTGTTGATGCTGATTAAGAATATATATGCTATAAGGGGTCGGAGTTGCTTTCTGTTGTCCGTTACATAGTTTAGCACAAATTCATGCTACCCGTTTTGGCCAATTCAAGTGGGTTAAAGGGTATCAAAAAGGCGCGCGCGCATTTTTAATTGTTTTACGATATTAAGCACAATGATTGTGGTTTTATCAGCAACAATGACGGACAAACGCACATATATATTTATATATAGATATATAGATAGATATATGTAGATAGTTTAGCGCCTATTCACCTTGACATGTCAACGCAGTAAGCCAATTAAATCCATTAAACCAAAATAACAATAACAATAGCTTTGGCAATAGTTGTGACACGCAAATTATAACAATTATTTATATTTGTTATTAAAAATGGCAAGTAAAATGCAAAAAGCAAGAAACAATCGCAAATCGAAAGTGAATTTCATAAATTGCAAGAATTGCAAGTGCGAGCGAGATGCAATGCAACGCGACGGCAACTAACTGTTAATGCCTGCTAATGCTTATGTTTGCGAACAGAGCGGCGCAGTCAAAGTTGAAGTTGAGCGTGCGCCAGAGCGAGAGAGAGACAGAGAGCGACAGATCGCGTGGGAGTGCAGCATAGCGCATTTTTGCTTGGCTGTGTGTGTGTGTGTGTGAGAGAATGGCGCTCATTGTTGTTGTTATTGTTGTTGTTGTTGTTGTTGTAGCTGCCATTTGTTTTATGCAAAGTTAAATGCTGACTAAATGCTTGCAATTAAATGTTAATGTCGCACACTCTTGTTACTATTATTATTGTGTTATTGTTTGCTGTATGCTCGCTGACTGTTTGTTGTTAACCATTATTATTCGCTATGCTCAGCACCTGCCTCATTATTATCACTTTCGGTCTCATTGAACGCCGCGCATTTCAAAAGCGAAATTGAAACCGTTCGCTTCTCAGCTGCTCGCGAAACAACAACCACAACAACAACAAAAATGAAGGAAAACGAAAACCGTATAAAGCACAAGAAGGATGGTTATCGTGCAAAAGGGTTCGACCAGCAGATACCCTCTTCTTAACACACATAAATGCGTATTTATTTACATCTCCTCTTTTCTTCGCTCTTTTTCAGCTCTACTATTTTTCTATTTAATTATTAAGTTAACTAATAATATGACACGCACCTGACATACCCTCTATAACAGTTGTCGATATGTACAGGGTATGCAGCAATTGCAATGTGCTTTTGCTGTTGCTGTTGCCATTAATGTTTATTTAACACGCATTGCCACACGCGCTGTTACCGTTACTACTGCTGCTGTTGTTGTTGTTGTTGTTGTTGTTGTTATGACTTGGCACCACTGTGCTCTCGGCACAGTGTGCTGCGTACGTGAGCGAAATTGCTGGGCGTCTTTGGCGATTGTGCGCCACTGTGCAGCACCGCACACACTTATTTCAAGTTCATTATAAATATAACGTAAATATTATTGAATTTATACAAACAGTGGGCTGTCTTGTTGCTGTTGTTGTTGTTGTTGTTATTGTTGTTATAGCTGTAGTTGTTGCACGTGTATTTTGCTTTCGCTGTCTCTGTTTCAGCATGTGTGTGTGTGTGTGTGTGTGTGTGTATGTGTGTGTGTGCGTTAAAGCGCGCGTGTCTTATGCGTGTGTGCTTGTGTGTGTGTGTGTGTGTGTATGTGTGTGTGTGTGTGTGTGTGTGTGTGTGTGTGTGTGTGTGTGTGTGTGTGTGTGTGTGTGTGTGTGTGTGTGTGTGTGTGTGTGTGTGTGTGTGTGTGTGTGTGTGTGTGCCGAGTGTGGTGGAGTGTATTGAACTCTTGCTGCATTTTTTGCACAATATCTGTTTTTTTTATGTATATTTATTACGAATATATAAATATGCTCGACTTTTCTGTTTTCTGTTTTCTGCTGCTGCTTTTGTTGTTGTTTTTTTTATATATATATATACATTTTTTTTTTTGTTTCACTTGTTCTCTTCTGATTGTTGGTAATCTTCGCCGTCTGAGTTTATCGGACAACGATTGCAATCGATTATTTTACAAAGTGCGATGCTCCTCACACACACACACAATATACATGTGTGTGTGTGTGTGCATACTAATTTATTTTAATTAAAACTAAAATGAAGCATCAGCCTCAAATTCATTTGCATTTTTTGGCAGCTGACATTTTGTGTGTGTGTCTGTGCACACCTCTTTGAGGCGGTCAACTGTGACGACTGGCCAAGGCAGCACCAACAACAACAACACTTAAGCAACATCTTTTACTTCCGTTTGAGTTGAGTGTTCAAGTTGAAGGCCTAAATTTCAGACAAGAAGCTGTCTTAAAAGTGCACATTTTATGATCGATCGCTTCTAAATGCACAAGCAACAACAAAAACAATAAATTAGAAATACTTTTTAAGTTCCCAACGACTTAAAGATGCTCATAGCACTTAACCATATTTAACCATAATTAAAAAAAAACACACTTTTAGCACATTAATAGTTATGTATTTAATATTTGGAAAATTACCTGCAAAATGTTTTACATGTATGTGTTTATTTCTTTTCCCAGTGCAACATTTGAATCAAATTAAGGATCTAAGGCGGAAGATGTCCATGGCCCCTGCTCATAACTGGCTACGCCCATGGTCTAAATTCAAAATGGTTTCCCAGTGAATACCAAAAACAAAAAATGTACATTTATATATAAAGCAATTTGCCGCTAATTTTTCCAATATGCGATACATAATTGTTAATTTGTTAAATGTGATTTTTTCGTTCGAAGTTGGTAGATAATGAAAAAATACATACATACATACATATGTATGTATATACATAACAACAGCAAGTAGCCAATGGCAACGAGATTTACCCAAATCCGAAAATGCATATTCAACAGCGACACAACACAAGAGCAGCACGCACACACACACACACACAAACGTACGGCAGAGTGAAGTATTGGTTAAACATAGCTATCTATGTGTGTGTGTGTATTTGGGAATGCTCCAAAAGGAGATGCCCTGTAAAAGTAACACATGCTACATACTTGCATATTTACATAACACACACACACACACACACATACATGCATGCTAAGTGGAGAGAGAATTCTTTTAGCTCCTGGTGGCTGGGCAATAAACACATACATATGCACATACATATATGTATGTATGTGTGCACATGCAAACTTGGCACATAGTGCGCTCTCGCTCTAACACGCACCGGCAACGCACGCAAGCGACATGCGTGCACACACACACACACACACACACACACACACACAGTAATCCTATTTGCGTCCAAAAATAAAACGAAACGAAAGAAAAATCCAACAAAGAAGCGGCAAAGCTGCTGCTGCTGCTGCTTCTGCTTCCTTCGAGCCAAAGATTTTACGAGTAACGCGGCAAACGACGGCGATGTCGCGACGTCAGCGTCAGCGCCGCTGCTTCTCTGCAGTTTTATCTAACCAATACCAGTGCAAGGTACACAGCCAACCACCAACAACAGCAACAGCAACAACAACAACAATCAGCAGCCACAGCCAGCGCGCTGCTCTCACGAGCGCACAAACACAAGCACACACACACACACATACACAAACAAATACACTCGACTAAAGCACGCACACACTGAGCAGAGCCAGAGCCAGAGCCAGAGTAGAGCAGCGCCAGAGCAGCGCAGCGCAGCGCAGCGCAGAGGCAGCCATTGCGTTCTCTCTCACTGCTGCCGTCTCGGGCTTTTTGTTGTTGTTGTTTGTGTTCGCTCAGATGTCGATGTCGCGTCAGCTGCTGCGTCGCTGCTTGGGCTCTGCTCTGGTCTGGTGTGGTCTCTTTGCGCTGTGCGCTTTTATAAATACAACTTTATTGATGCGTTCAAATACAATTCAGAAGTCGAACCGAAAAGACGTCTTGAATTTGTTATTTTTCACTTCATTTTCTTTTTTTTCTCGCATTCTTCATTTTCGGGGCAGCACGAGCGAGCAGAACGAGAGCAAAGCAGAGCAGAGAGCAGCTGAGCAGAGCAGAACGGGAGCAGAGCAGCGCTGAGAAAATTAGATAAACGTTGACTGACTGACTGACTGCCTGCCTGCCTGCCTGCCTTGCGCTGCGGCTGCGCTCAGAACTCGTGTGCGCGTCAACGTGAAAGCATCTGTGGCGCGCTGCGACAACATCGCCGAAACGGGATACTTATAAAAAAAAATAAAATAAAATAAGAATAATATTAAAATAAAGACCACACAAATCCCAAGTCTTAAAGAAATTCGATCAAAAAGAACGGTGCAAATTTGGATACTTAATTTATATTATTTTACATATTTTTTTTTTCATTTGCTACTACTCAAAAATTAAACCAAAGAAATGTGCTACGATATAATTATTTAATTGTAATAATTGAGTGCAAGCAAAAACAACAACAACAAACAACAACAACAACAAAAACAAACACAAAGTTACCAAATCGAAACCAAGTGTGGAACCCAAGTGAAAAACTTAAACCAAATATTAACAAAAGTGGCCAACAAAATTTCGAATGCCGCCGCTAAATTGTGCAAAAAACCAAAACCAAAACAAAAAAACAAAGGTAAAAATCATATTCATTTTTTTCATGTGTTGTTCAAGTGTCTTGTTAAATATACACATACATATAATATTATAGTATGGTATATCAATCTAAAATTATATATGTATATATATATATATAGAAATATATTCAGCTCGACTGCCTGCACCTGATTTATTGGATTAAAGACGAACGTTTCTTCTTCTTTTTTTTGGCTAATTGCGATTCGCTCCTCTTTCACTCTTTTTAGAGGATTTGCCCCCGACTTCTAATTGAATTGACCTTGCGATCCCAATCGTGGTTCATGGTTCAAAAGCCTAACAAATTACAAAAAAAAAACTCAACTTCTATTTTTCAATCCCTTTTGAACTTTGAACTCTCAATAAACCCGTTCGGGAAAAGGGTTGAATCATCAGATCTCAGCTCTCAGTTCTCATTAAATGACAGCAATTAACCAACTTTTCACTTTCGAGAAAAAATAAATAGCTTATTGAAACTTTGAGAGAAAAAAATATTATTATCATTACTTTTAAATATAGATAAATTATATACAAATATATTCTAGATTTCTATATATTCTGTATAGTCAAAAAAATATGCTTAGGCATGTTTGGAGTTCCATTTGTGATTGCAACAATTTCAAAATTCATACTGCAAAGACAATGTTTCGAAATCTCAGGTTGAATTTAGATATGTGGCGAGTTTCAACATTTTTTGGGTTTTTTTTTATCGTTTGATTTCTATTGAATTGAAAAAAAAAACGATTACATTTTTACAAAACTTCTTCAGGTCTTTAAACAAGAAGAAAAGAATGTTCATTAATTTTCAATTTCAAATAAATATATTTTTAATGCATATTATTTCATTGAGAAATACCAGAAATTGTAAAAAAAATACATTGCCAAATTACAAATCTTAAAAAATAAGCACTTCGAATTATGTGCACAAAGATGATTGGGTTCTTAGCCAATGGCATCGATTGAGTGAAGTGGAGGTTGAGGCGGCTTTAGGGGGAGCGGGGGACGGGGGGAAGAGGGGTTAAGAGGCGTGTCTTTATCTCAAACATTTTTGCATGCGAACGAGAGACAGGCGAACATTGAAAGCAGCCAACCAAATTGAAAGACCAAAGCTCCAATAATATACAAACAACAACAAGAACAACAACAAAAACAACTCACAAATACACACACACACACACACACACTTATACACACGCACAGTGGTCGCCTGTTATCGCTGCAAAGTTTTCTTTTGAAATTGTCAAGTTGTTGTTGTTGTTGTTTGTATTTGGATCGCCATCGTTGCCAATTGGAAATCCTAAGCGCAACAACAACAACAACAAGCAGAGCATTGCCAATTGATAACGGTGAATGTTAATGAGCAATGTGCGCCTAGCGAATGGAAATGCAACAAATACGAAAACACACACACACAAACGCACACACACATACGCACACAGACAGGCAGACCGATAACAAATCAATACAAAGAGAGCGCGCTCTCTCTCAGCAATTTGACACACACGCTCTGTCTCTCTCTCTCTCTCTCTTTCCCTCTCTTTGTCTCTCTGCGCACTCTTTGTGCTCTTATTGGAATTTCTGTTGAAATGCAAACGGTTGACTTGGTTTCCAGTTAATGATTGAAAAACAGAAACCGTTAGAAAAACAACGGTTCGATCAATCGATCAGCTGTTTCACAGATCCCTCGAGCAGTCTTTTTTTCTTAGAAACTGCGAGTAACCAAATGCGGATGTGATTTGAATTTGAATTTGAGCTGGAGTTTCCTTCTACGAATTTAGAATTGAATATTGCATATTTATCAACGCTTTATCAACTCTGAAAACAATCCGAAACAATTTGTTTTAGTTATAAATATTAAAGACCAAAACAAAAAACATCATCGATCAGCTGCAAAGAACAGCCTTAAAAGCATACATTTCTTTGCTTTACACTGCTCAAAATCAGCAGTTAGTTTGAGTAGCATTTGTTAGCCAATTAATTAATTATTATTAATTTATTGTTTACAATTAATTTAAAATGCTTTCTTAAATTGATTTAAGCTTGACGCCTTGTCAATCAGTTAAATGTTAATCGTCATTATGTTAACAACATTCTTGTTGCAGCTAACAGCAGCCGTTAACGATCTCAGTTCGCCAACTTTAACAACGACAGCAGAAACATGCTCGCCACACAGCAGCAGCAGCAACAGCAGCAGCAGCAACAACAACAGCAACAATCGCACACAGCATCTGCAACTGCAGCAGCAGCAGCAACACATGAGGATGCCCGGGATTTGGGGTTAATTGAGGCGCGACAGCGTCGCGAATCGAGCACCTCAGAATCCTCGCTGGAGCATTTGGATTTGGGTCGCACGCCCAAAAAGTTGAGCAGCAGCAGCGGCGCACCGCTGCCGACGTCGACGCCGCACGACACAGCAGTGACAGCGACGTCGCGCAAGCGCAAACTGCGACAGCAACACCACCAGCAGCAGCAGCAGCAACAGTTGCCACTCTCCGATGAGGAGCAACAGCAACAGCAGCAGCAGCTGTTGGACTCATCGGCGCAGCGACCGCGTCACAAGCAGCGACGCAGCGCCGTTGCTGCCGCTGCCAGCGCCAGCATCGTTGTCGACTACAGCGCCAGCGGCGACGCCAGCTCGCTGCGCAAAAAGTTTCGACTGAATCGCAGCAGCGCCAGCAGCAATGCCGCCAACGGTGATTTATCCGAGTCGGGTTTCGTTGATGGCAGCGCCCTCAGTGGCTATCTGCTTGGCAGCAACAGCAACAACAACAACAATAATAATAATAACAACAACAACAACAACAATATCAGTAATAGTAGCAGCAGCAGCAGCGCAGTCGCTCAGTCAGCAGCAGCAGCGTCGGCAGCGCAGCATGCGTCAAGCGTTAGCAGCTCGGGCGGCTCCTCGCCACAGGGCCTCTCGAGCGCCGAGTCGGGCATCGGTGCCGGCGATGAGCACATGAAATATCTGTGCCCCATTTGCGAGGTCGTCTCGGCCACGCCCCACGAATTCACCAATCACATTCGCTGCCACAACTACGCCAACGGCGACACCGAGAACTTCACCTGCCGCATCTGCTCCAAGGTAAGCCACCACACCACACCACACCATATAAAATCAAATATATACAAAAAAATATAGCTAATTTGATACCCTGTAATTGGTAGAGGAGTCTAATGAAGCTGTGCAAATAGATTTCGGTTCTGTTTATTAGTCTGCCTGCATAAATACGCCGATCTACTCAGAGACCATATTAGTTAGCTAATTTTCGTATACCACTCACAGATTAAGCTTATGTCATGTTATCGATAGTTATCGATAAGAATTTAATTTAATATTTGGATTTTTTCGTATATACTCACACGATCTAGATGTACTAGGTCAGTAAAAGTAAAGAAAAGTCGATGATAAAATACCATATTTTCTGAAATCGATCAGTTGATAAATAAAGCATAATTACAGGGTGTTTGGTTAGTCGACACTTATCGTAATGTACTAGAGGAGGACATAGCCACTTACAGGGTATTTGTCCAGTTGATCAATAATATGCATATGAACATTAATTAGTAATAAGGAGCCTCTGACTTTTATCGATAGTTATCGATAACATTAAGCAAACTTCTTTTGTCTTTGGTGTACGAGAACTTATATTCAAAATTTGAAGACTGTAGCTCTTATAGCCTCTGAGATCCCGATTAAGAATATATATACTTTATGGGGTCGAAGATGCTTCCTTCTGCTGCCTGCCACATACCTTGGCACAGGACCATTATACCCTTTTTACGTGTATTTTAAGTATTTAGTATTTAGTTGTTGTTAGTAGTTGAACAGTTTACATTATTCTTAACTCTTTTTCCCTTCTTTACACTCTTTTCCCCTCGTCTCCCCTTGCCCCTCTTCCCCTCCCTTTTCCTATCCAAATTGTAGGTGCTCTCGTCGGCATCCTCGCTGGACCGGCATGTCCTGGTGCACACTGGAGAGCGTCCGTTCAACTGTCGCTATTGCCACTTGAACTTCACAACCAATGGGAACATGCACCGACACATGCGCACCCACAAGCAACATCAGGCGTCGCAGCAGCAGCAGCAGCAACAGCAGCAGCACTCGCAACAGCAGCAATCCACACAACAGCAGCAACAGGCACAGTCGCAGTCGCAGCAACAACAACAGCGACGCCAGCAACATGCGGGTGGAGCAGGAGCAACTGGCTCGGTATCGGGATCAGCACAGTTGTTGACGACGCGAGCGGAGAGCTATGAGAGTGATGCCAGCTGCTCGACGGATGTGTCCAGTGAGCTGAACAGTCACAGCAGCAACAGCAATCAATCCAACCACAACAACAACAACAACAACAATAGCCACAAAACGAACAACAATAACAACAACAACAACAACAATGAGGATGAGCTCGAGCTGGAGGATGAGCAGCTGGTTCTGAGCAGCAAACAGCGACGCCACAAGGCAGCCCTGAACAACAACAATATAATTAGGGATGAGGAGCACGAGAATCGGCCGGATGATGATTCGGATGTGGATAGCGCTGATAGCGTTGCCCAGGTGATAACAAGCACACCGGATGTGGCCACGCTGCTCGCTTCGGGCGGCACCTCGCCCACCCACTCGCATTCGGAATCGCATTCACCGCCCCTGCTGCTGCAGAGCTGCCCGGCCTGCAATTCGGGTGAATTTGAATCTGTGCCAGCGTTGTGCGCCCATCTGGATGCCGAGCACGCGGACATACCGGCCAAGTGTCGCGAGTGCGAGGTGATCTTTGCCACACATCGACAGCTGCAGGCGCACAGCTGTCGAGGATTGCCGCCGCTGCTTGGTGTGAGCTCATCGCCACTGCACAAGCAGGAGGAGAGCGAACTGGAGGAGCAGCACCAGCACCAGCAGCAGCAGCACGAGGAGGAGGACCACGAACAGCAGCAGCACAAGCAGGAGGAACAGGAGCAGGCGGAGCAGCGCGAATGCGAAGATTTCTTCCAGCAGCTGTATCTGAAGAATAAATCGTCAGCAACGCTGCTTCCCTCACCGATCAAACATGAGCCGGCGGACCAGCGACAGGATCTGGCCGATATTCAAAGCATACTCAATATGACCAGTTCCAGCTGCACCTCGAGTTTCCTGCGCAATTTCGAGCAGTCGGTGAACACGCCCTGCTCCAGCCAATATAGCGTCGATGGACGCGATGGCGAGGAGGAGGCCCAGGATGCCTTCACCAATGAATTCCGGCGAATGAAACTGCGCGGTGAGTTCCCCTGCAAGCTGTGCACCGCCGTCTTTCCCAATCTGCGTGCGCTCAAGGGCCACAATCGCTACCATCTGTCGGAGGTGGGCGCCGCTGGTCCATTCCGTTGCAACATGTGTCCCTATGCCGTCTGCGACAAGGCGGCGCTCGTCCGGCACATGCGCACCCACAACGGCGATCGGCCTTACGAGTGCGCCGTCTGCAATTATGCGTTCACCACCAAGGCGAACTGTGAGCGGCATTTGCGCAATCGACATGGCAAGACCAGTCGCGAGGATGTGAAACGTGCGATTGTCTATCATCCGGCCGAAGATGCCAGCTGCGAGGAGAACAAATCGCGGACCGAAGCCGATATCCTAACGGAGCTGAGCGGCTATCGTTGTGCAACACCCACGGAGCACAGCTCCTCGGCCAGCTCCTCGTCACAGCTGAAGCACATGTTGCTGGCGGAGCCGACGCCGGCCGTAAAGGTAGCAGCAACAACAGCTGCAGTAGCAGCGGCAGCAGCAGCAACAACATCGCTGCCACAACAACCGCTCAAGATTCAGGTGAAGAGCTTGGATCAGCTGGTGGATAAGCCACTGCCAGCACTCGATCTCAGCATGGATGCGCTCGACCTGAGCAAGAAGCCCGCCCAGCTGCTGGCCGAGCAACGGGAGCAAAGGGAGCAGCTCGAAAGACACGAATTGGTGCTGCAGCAGCAACAGCAGCAGCAACAACAACAGCTGCAGCAGCAGCAGCAACAGCAGCAGCAGCAACAAATGTTTGGGGCTGGCGATGCAGCTGCTCAGTATATGCAACAGCTGTTGCGCAGCTTCATGCTCCAGCAATCACCCGGTTTTCCTTTCTTTGGGTTTATGGCGCCACCGCCACCAACAGCGGTAGCAGCAGCAGCAGCAGCAGCAACAGCAGCAGACAAATCAATGACAACAAATCCAGCAGCAGCAGCAGCAGCCGGCGCAACAGCAGCAACAATTGCTGCAATGCCACTGTCGCTGCCTGTGCCACTGCCCGCTGGTGGTCCCGTCAAGATGGTCATCAAGAATGGCGTCCTGATGCCCAAGCAGAAGCAGCGCCGCTATCGCACCGAGCGTCCCTTTGCCTGCGAGCATTGCTCGGCCCGCTTCACCCTGCGCTCCAACATGGAGCGCCATGTGAAGCAGCAGCATCCACAGTTCTATGCGCAGCGCCAGCGACACCGCAGCGGTCATCATGTGATGCGTGAACGGGCTGCATCCTCGAGTGCTGTCCAAGCGGCAGCCGCTGCACAGGCAGCGGCGGCAGCAGCAGCCGCCGCCGCCGCAGCAATGAGTAATCTCAGCCAGCAGCAACAGTTGCAGCACTCGCATTCACATCATGTCCATGCGCCAATCTCGGAGCAGGTGAAATATGCAATTTTGGCGCAGCAATTGAAGGCGCGCAAGGATACCGATTTGTTGCAACAGGCACTGGCACATGGCTCCAGCAGTGTTGTCGCCAATCCGCTGTTGCATTTTAGCTACAACAACAACAACAACAGCAGCAGCAACAGCATCAGCAACAAGCAGCAGCAACAACAGTTGAGCAACAACACTGGCAACTCTTTGGTGCTGGACGACGATGAGCCGCCCAAGCTGATCATTGACGAGGATGACGAGGATGTGGATGGCGAGGACGATGAGGATGAGGAGGAGGAGCAGGATTTTGATGTTGATGAGGAGGAGCAGGAGGATGAAGAGATGGACTTGGACGATGAGCATCAGCAGCAGCTGCACGAGGAGGATGATGATGATGATATTGATGATGATGATGCAGCAGCAACAGCAGCAACAGCAGCAGCAGCTGCAGCTGCAGCAGAGGCGTCGCAGCAACAATTGCAGCCAACCAAGGACAAGCTGCAAACCAAGCCAATTGAGGCGGCCAAAAAGGTAGCGGAAACCATATTGGAGCAGGCAATCAAAGAGCGCGTGGAGAAAGCCGCCGAGAAACAGCCGCATCCTCAATCGGAGTCCGTGGGCGGCAATAAGCCGGCGACGCCGACAACAATGAAAACGATGATTGCACAAGCGGAATCGGTGGCCAAGTCCTTGAAGGAGGTGGCCAGTTCACCGTTCAAGGATGAATCTCAGGATCTGGTGCCGGTGGCCAAACTGGTGGACAATGCGACCAGCAATCAGGTGTCGTTCAACAGCTATTTCCGTCCCAGCGACGTCGCCAATCACATGGAGCAGAGCGACGAGGAGGGTCTCGTTGCCAGCGGCAGCGCCAGCGAGAGCAACAATTCCGGCACCGAGGATGTGACCAGCAGCAGCAGCAGCTGCGGCAATGACACCAAAAAGAAGTCCGCCTACAGCCTGGCACCGAATCGTGTCAGCTGCCCGTATTGCCAGCGCATGTTCCCCTGGAGCAGCTCGCTGCGTCGCCACATCCTGACGCACACCGGCCAGAAGCCGTTCAAGTGCTCCCACTGCCCGCTGCTGTTCACCACGAAGAGCAACTGCGATCGCCATCTGTTGCGCAAGCATGGCAACGTTGAGTCCGCCATGTCCGTCTATGTGCCCACCGAGGATGTCAGCGAACCGATACCCGTGCCCAAGTCCGTCGAGGAGATTGAGCTCGAGGAGCAGCGACGTCGCCAGGCGGCCGAAGCCGAACAGGCCGAGCGTGAGCAGCGCGAGCGCCAAAAGGAGCGCGAACGTGAGCTGGAATTGGAACGGGAACGGGAACGGGAACACCAACAGTTGATACAACAGTTGCGCCAACAAATGGCCGCTGCCGCAGCGGCTGCTGTCGCCGCCGTTGCTGCGCCAACGCATCCACCACCGCCAGCCCAATCGCCACCGGGCCTGGAGGCGAGCAGTGATCTGCCCTACAAATGCCATCTGTGCGAGTTCTCATTCGGCGAGCGGCTTCAGTGTCTCGAGCACATCAAGCAGCTGCACGCACACGAGTTCGCACTGCTGCTGGCCAAGGGAGCCATCGAAACGGATGCACAGCTCCAGCACCAACAGCAGCAGCAGCAACAATTGCCAGCGGCTGGAGGTGCTCCACATTCGGATGATGAGGCTGCCGCTGTCGGCACCAGATCGGGCAAATATCCCGACTATAGCAATCGTAAAGTGATTTGCGCATTTTGCGTGCGTCGCTTCTGGTCAACGGAGGATCTGCGGCGACATATGCGCACCCATTCCGGTGAGCGTCCGTTCCAGTGCGAGATCTGCTTGAGGAAGTTCACATTGAAGCACAGCATGCTGCGACACATGAAGAAGCACAGTGGACGCAGTCACAATGGTGGCGAGCTCGACCATCAATCCGATTGCTCCGACGATGAGCAGCTGTTGCCCTGCTCCCCACCCTCAACGCCAACGCCCACTAACAACAACAACAACAACAACACTTGCCAGAACAACAACAACAACAGCAACAACAATAACAACAACAATAGCAATGGCAAGCAGGTGCTGCGCGAGCTGCTGGGCAAGGCGAACGAGTGGCGAGTGAGTCGCCTGGGCGAGCACAAGGAGAACATTGCCGAGGCAACAACAACACCCTCAGCAGCAACAGCAGCAGCGGCAGCAACAGCTGCAGCAGCAGCAGCAGCAGCAGCTGTGGCCAGTGGCGATCTAATTGGTAATCTGTTGGGGATCAGTGATCAGGGCATACTAAACAAGCTGCTCTCCTCACCAGACGAAGCTGCCAAGCTGCTGGGAGTGGAGAAGTAAACTCAGACAGACAGCGAGAGAGAGAGAGAGAGAGAGAGAGAGAGAGAGAGATGGAGAGAGCTAGTCAAGTATATATATATATATATATATGCTACATTAATATATATATATATGTATATATATATCACAACCAAGGATGCCAGATTTGTAAAACGGATTAGCCAATGGGTCAACTCAGTGTGGGGTCAAAACACAGCTCAGTAGTCGTAGTCAGTAGTCGAAAGTTAAGTTAATGAATAACAAATACCGATACAGTTTAGATACACCCCAATGCAGAAAAGTAACAGGAGACAACACAGTCTATATCCGTACGACTTTTGCCGATTTCTTGATTTCAAAACACTGAAAAAAATGCAAGTCAAAATTCGTACTTCAATTTAGTTCAATTGTGTAACATTTGAAAATCGATCTCTTCAATCCGTCAGATGTTCGATAGACACTGTGAAAATCTTCTATACTTTGGCAGGGGCTGAAAAAAAATACAAATAAAATAAAATAAAGCTTAAGACAAAACCAACTTTATGGGGGTTTATCCCAACTTAAACGTAAATCAATTTAATCCTCTACCAAAACCCAAAAGGAAATTCCATAACAGAGGCCGTTCCACAAAACGTTAACGACTTTTGTCCGGAACGGCATTTTGTTGATGAGAATTTTGAACTGTATGCGAGTTATCATGTATGTGTGTACCGTTATATACTACATGTAGTTATATATATATACATATTTATATATGCTCGCCTTACAAATACCAAAGCTTAAATAGTGTTTTTTTCTTCATCAATCTAGTTACTGTAAACTCAAGTTTAATATTACATAATGCAATTTTTTTCTTTTATATATATATTTTTTTTGTTAGTGTACTTAAGAACCATTTTTTTTTTTTTGTGTATGTGTAATTTGAGTAACGGTACAACCGAAAATGTAACGAAACGAAACACATTTGAAACTGAAGCAAAAACTGAAATCGCGTTCCAAATTCGCTAATCGCAAAAATTGCGAAAATCGAATTGGAATGCAAAACAAAAATATAATCAAAATTAGCAAACAAAACAGAAAAGAAAAAAAAACAAAACAAAAACAAAGCAAAAATAACAAATACTTAACTTTAAGTTGTTCCGTTTTTTTTTAGATATTTTTTGAGAATTAGAATTAAAACAACAACGAACACAATTAAATAAAGCTTACAAGAAAAAAATCCATGACTTGTAGAAAAGACAGAAAAGAAAACTGTACAAGAAATGTTTGCCTTCGTAGTGCTCTTCTACTTATATTATTATTATTTTTATTATTATTATACTATATATATATATATATATATTTATATATATATATACATTTAATATGATTACTGTACATTGAATGAGGCCTTGAACCGCAGCGTGGCTTAAATCTAATGATTAATGAATTAATTATATCAAATGCATCGAGCATTCCATATTAGCTTAAGTGACTTTTTTTATATAAACCATACCATATACATATATACCATATATACATAAATTTTACTATTATTATTATGATTAATATAGAAACTCACTGGAAAAGCGAAAATTCATTGCTGTAGCTTAAAAACATAAATTAAAACATTTGTAAACCTAAATTTAAATTGATCAACTTTAATGCATATATACATAATACATATACATAAATACATACATATACATACATTCACACACACATACACCCACATATCTATATATATAGAGCAAATCATATACATACATATATAAAAAGTAGTCGGAACATTTTACAGCAATAACCAAAGCATTTCACCAATTACGAGTTTTTATCTACTTTACTTGAAAAGCGAAAGAGAAACAAACAAAATTATTGAACAAATTAAATTATGTACTTAGCGTTTATGTACTTAATAATATTAATTAATTAATTACGACAAACAATTGATATGGCAATGCAAATATAAATAAAACAGTTGCGATCAAAAATATTTAACAAACGACTTTTTTCATTTTTTCTAACATGACATAGCAGTCCAGTGCTGTCCGACTCGTAGCTATTGAGTCTGGTTTGAATTTAAGATATCTTGGTAGACAAGAAAAGCGTATTCTTTCCAGGAATCATCTTTCGATCGATAGTTATATGTTTAAGTGGTATGAGATACGTCCACTTCTGACATATATCTCAAAATGTGTTCTTCTGAATGAAGCTGAATATTGCATTTTTTGCATTAATATATTTATATTTAATATCATATAATAATAATAGATACATAATTGATGATTGCTAAGCTACATTGATTGCCAGAGCAGTGCCTCTCTTTTAAGGTCTATAATGATAATCATATGGTCCACAAAATATTTGCGAGCTTTCTTGCTGGTACAATAAAGCAATTTCATTATTTATTAATCCAAGAATGTTTTTACTCAATGCAAGCAGTTCTTTTTTTTTAGACGGCACAGTTATGTGCACGTAATTAAAAATTAGCCCAAAAGTATACTTTGCATTTTTGAATGCAGCCCAAAAGTTGGCCAACATTTTTTGCCTATTTATTTTTAGCTCTGCCTCTTGAACATAAGTGGAAGTATGCATACAAACATACATATGCTTATGTATTTATTTATACATATATATTAAGTACGGGCAGTAATTGAAAATCTTTTTTTATTGTTTCATAACGTAAAGTTTGCGCAATATGTCAGTAAGTATGTATTTAAGTGTAATACAAATTTAAGAAGATCTTAGCGATCTGTATTATGCGCAAAAATATGTATACATATAAATAGATATGTACAAATTTATGATAAAAACAAACGTTTTTAAATTGGACTCGTGTCGGCAATCAAAGCCAGACATACACAAGGGCGTACGCGAAAAATTATATCGCGAAGGGGGATCGGAATTGTATTTGGTGTTGTTTTATATTCGTGTCAGACCTCATTTCTTTTGCAAAACTCATCTTAAGTTAGGCATTGCACTTGCTATGCTATGGAGAGGTGTTCAGTGCTCCCCCCTACGTACGCCCATGAAAAGATAAATCATTATACACACACATACACACATACATATGTACTCACTGACGTACAAACTCATTAAATACATACATACACACACACGCACATGCAAGCAGAAAAGCAAACGTCGCAAAAAACATACGTACACCAACATATACAACACAACAACACACACACACACACACACTCAAAAGAGCCTCCAACGAATTAGAGTAGTACCAAAAACAACAATAACAACAACAACAGTTGCTGTTTCAAGTTCTAGGCTCGGCGGTACACACACACATACATTTACACATTGCTTGCTCGTGTGTTTGTGCAAGTCGTATCTATTAACGTCGTGCGGCCCCCGTTGCCTCGTCGTACATCAACAATCACACCATCCATCCACACACGCGCTGGCCAACAACTTGACACAGCCTCAGCTGCTTGCTTTCAGTTCTAGTGAAACCACCGGTTTGGCCAGCCGCATTTAGAATCAGCAGCAGCAGCAGCAGCAACACGCGCTCCCCGCCCGATTGTACAATAATCATAATCCGTTATTCCTGACCTGTTCAAGATGTCCTTTGTTCGTCTAATTGGTGCTGAGGTAAGTTAATCGTAATTACTCAATTATCGACAACATAGTTGCATTGAAGTGTGCCGTGTTGGAAAGCTATCTGTGTACTTTAAAGTGCATTGCCATATGTAAATGAGCTTACGTGTGTGTGTGTGTGTGCGTTTTTACATGTGCGCATGCAATTTACAACTGCTTAATGCATATTCCGATTTATCTGCGTTTGTGGGTGTGTGTATGCATAAATTGGTCAATTAAATGGTACAACGTACAAAAGAATGGGCAATTGATAGAGAAAACACATGTTACGTAATTTTTGGTTGGCTGCGGTTCAGATAACAGACAACTGGCCACACATCCATACTAAAGACAGACACACACACACACGCACGCACAGACTAACTCATGCTCATAAGAGCGTATGGGTGATGTGTATTTAATTTGCATGTAAATCAAACGGATTTTAATTAGGCGCCAAGCCATTCAAATACGTATCATAAATAGGCGGTTGCTGCTGCCATCCACTAATAAGTGTGGGCGTGGCACACACATGTGCGTGTGTGGATGTATGTGTGCATATTATCATGTTGCCGGGCAATTTCCACCTGTTGACAGGCCAAGTAGTAAAACACTTGAATTGCGAACTGTATATAAACATATATATGTAGATAAGTGTAGATGTGTAAAGTCAAAACTGCTGAATCTTTGCATAAACCACGCATATGCATACGCCTTACCTGCTGCAATATTTTACTATCGATATATCGATAAAATAATCTACCCTCATTGATAAAGGCAAAGTTGCCGCTGATAGCGTAGATCCTTTTGAGACGGGGAAAACGTTATTCACATATCGATATATCGATACATTAAGAAAATACACTGATCGTATTATTATTATTTGTAGGCACGACTGATCGCAAAGCGCAGTTACTCGTCGGCAGCTGCAACGACGAATCTCTTCATCGATGGCAAATTCGTGGAATCGAAGACAAAGGAGTGGATCGATGTGCATGATCCGGCCACGAATCGGGTGGTGACACGTGTACCCAAGGCCACCCAGGAGGAGATGAAGACCGCCCTCGAGTCCAACAAGAAGGCCTTCAAATCGTGGAGCAATCAGTCGGTGCTCTCCCGCCAACAGGTCATGTTCAAGCTGCAGGCCCTCATCAAGGCGAACATGGGCAAGCTGGCCAAATGCATTACGCTGGAGCAGGGCAAAACATTGGCCGATGCCGAGGGCGATGTACTCCGCGGATTGCAGGTGGTCGAGCACTGTTGCAGCATTCCCTCGCTGCAGATGGGCGAAACTGTGGCGAATGTCGCTCGTGATATGGACACGTATTCGCTGGTGATGCCATTGGGTGTCACCGCCGGCATTGCACCGTTCAATTTCCCAGCGATGATACCGCTGTGGATGTTCCCAGTGGCTATAACCACCGGCAACACAATGCTGCTTAAGCCATCGGAACGTGTGCCCGGCGTCACCATGATGCTGATGGAGCTGCTCAACGAGGCCGGCTGCCCGCCGGGCGTTGTCAATGTCATCCATGGCCAGCACGATGCCGTCAATTTCATTTGCGATGCACCCGAAATTAAGGCCGTTTCCTTCGTCGGCTCCGATACGGCCGGCAAGTATATTTACGAGCGTGCCGGCAAGAATGGCAAGCGTGTCCAGAGCAATATGGGCGCCAAGAATCATGGCGTCATCCTCAGCGATGCCAACAAGGAGAACACGTTGAATCAGCTCGCTGGTGCCGCCTTTGGCGCCGCCGGACAACGCTGCATGGCTCTGTCGACGGCCGTCTTTGTGGGTGAAGCCCAGAAGTGGATACCCGATCTGGTTGAACGTGCCCTGAAGCTGAAGGTGAATGCCGGCCATGTGCCCGGCACCGATGTGGGACCGGTTATCAGTGCCGCTTCCCTTAAGCGCATCAACGAACTGATCGAGTCGGGTGTGAAGGAGGGCGCCAAACTTATTCTGGATGGACGCAAGATTAGTGTGCCCGGTTTTGAGAATGGCTTTTTTGTGGGTCCAACCATATTGAGCGATGTCAAGACGAACATGAAATGCTACACCGAGGAGATCTTTGGCCCGGTGCTCGTCATTCTGAATGCAGATACTCTGGACGAGGCCATCTCGCTTGTGAATGCCAATCCCTATGGCAATGGTACCGCAATTTTCACCACTAACGGTGCCGCTGCCCGCAAGTTTGTCAATGAGATCGATGCCGGCCAGGTGGGCGTCAATGTGCCCATACCGGTGCCATTGCCAATGTTCTCGTTCACCGGCACACGCGGCTCCTTCCGCGGTGACCATCACTTCTATGGCAAGCAGGGCATCAAGTTCTACACACAGACCAAGACCATCACCCAGCTCTGGCGCGAAACTGATGTCACCCACACCCAGGCAGCTGTCGCCATGCCCACAATGAAGTAAACCCACAAACATATATATCTATATCTATATATATATATATATGTATTTATCCTGCGAGAGGAGTACAAGAAATTGCTGCATTTATTTTCTGTGCCTGTTAATTAGAATTAAGCTAAATGTTTAACTGAAAACAAAACAAAACAAAGCTGAAAAAAGAGTTTATAAAAACCAAAAGCAATCGTAATAAATTGTTAAGAAAACAAACAGATAATATTTTGTTGTCTAGCAAGGAATTGGAAATTTCCATTCCGTTTATTTGAAAGTTGTCAAGGACTCAATGATTTCCAAAATTATGAATGTGAAACATGTCAAAATTTTAAACATTTCATAATAACAAGCGATTTTGAATTAATCTGGATCTGACCATTGATGATCCATTAACCAATAAGAACTGTTTGTACTTATCTTCTACCGGGGATTGTTAAATAACGTACTCTGTTTTGTCTATGCCTATGCAAATAACTGAACACTAAATTACACTGCGAATGTCTGCTTGGCAACCAGTTCTCTGAACTTGCCATCTGGTATTTGCATCAGCTCGTCGTAGGCGCCCACCTCCACAATCGCTCCGTGCTGGAGAACGGCTATTTTGTGCGCCTTGTGTATGGTGCTCAGCCGATGGGCAATGGTCATCACCGTGCGACCCTTGATCAGTCGTTCGAGTGCCGTCTGCACCAGTTGCTCCGACACTGAATCCAACGCACTTGTCGCCTCATCCAACACGAGTACGGTGGGATTCTGTTTGAGGATTACAATTAGAAATAATGCATAAACAATATATATAATATATATCAACTATTAGCTATTAGCTACCTTAATTAGGGCTCGAGCAATGGCGACACGCTGCTTTTGGCCACCACTGAGGAGGATGCCACGTTGGCCGACAATCGTTTCCAGGCCGAATGGTAGATTTTTGATAAACTCGAGCACGTTCGAGTCGCGGACGACACTCTGCAGCCGATTCTCGTCGGGTGGGTCGTCCGGATTCAGGCCGTATAGAATGTTGGAGCGTATGGAGCCGGAGAAGAGCACCGGATCCTGGGGAACGGCGGCGACATGGTGACGCAACCAGAGCGGATTTATTGTACGCAAGTCAGTGCCATCCAGATAGACTTTGCCCTGCAATGGATCATAGAGACGCAACAGGAGCAGTGCCATTGTCGATTTGCCGGAACCGGATCGACCAACAATAGCCGTCGTCTGATTGGGCTGCAGTGTCAGCGAGAATTTCGATAGCACCTTAACTTCGGGACGCGACGGATAGCTAAAGTCAACATTATCGAAACGCATCTCGCCAATGGGTTTGGCCGGCGGCGAAATGCCCGTGTTGATAGGTATTGCATATTTGCGATCGATTATCTCCCAAATGCGCGCCGATGCCCCAATGCCCTTGTTCAGAAGACTATAGAAATTGGATATACCATTCATTGCAACACCCACATAGCCGGCGTACATCATAAACGCTGTCATGGCGCCAATGGTGAGCTCATTGTCCAGCACCAGAGTGCCGCCATAATAAAGAACCGACATCATCACAAAGTTGCCAGAGAAAGCAGTCTGTGGGAGCGACCGAAACAGAGATAGAGATAAAAGGCATAGAGAGAGAGAGAGGAGAGGAGTCAACTTAGCGATTAAGTTTCAGGTCGACTTGGACTTACCATGCCAAAAAATATGGATTTGGCTTTTGCCTCCTTATAGCCAATTAATTTGGCTGCATCCAGCTTTTTATCATACTGGTCAAACTCCTTCAGCTCGTGACAGAAGGATTTCACAGTGCGCACATTGCCGAATCGCTCCTCGGCATGTTTCATTAAATCAGCAAATTCATCCAGCTCCATTTTGGTTATGCGACGCACATACCGTCCATAGACAATGGCCATACCAGCGAGAGCAGGCACTACCAGTGAACTAACCAGCGCCAGCTCCGGCGATGTTACCGCCTACAAATGACAATCAGTGGATCCTTTGTATGGTGTATAAAAAAAATACAACAAAAAAAAACCCACCATCATGACGGAACCAACAGTGATCATGGCAGTTGAACGTAAACCATCGGAGAGATTGTAACTGAGCGCAGTGCCCACCACAAAGGTATCGTTGCTAAGACGATTGACGAGCTCGCCGGTGCCGCGAGTATCGAACCATCCAACCTCCTGCGACAATATCGATCTATAGAGCTTGGAGCGCAGCCGACGCACTATGCGCAGAGCTATTGAACATGAAATATATGGTATTACACACTGAAATCTTGGCATATTGCAAATGGGGAATCGGACTTACATGCCGCGCCAAACATATAGACGCGTGCCAAATTTGCCAGGCCGCCGATAAGGAATAGGCCGAGCAATTGTAGTGAATAGCCGCGTAAATTCTCCAATGCTTTCGCTTCCAGGCCCTTCTTATTGAAGACAACATCGACAACACGTCCCAGAAAGAATGGTACACTCATCGTGATCGACGAGGAGACAACCAAACAGAGGAAGCCGACTGAAAATGCCGAGAGCGAGATACAAAATGTAATACAATCGATCCAATGGCAGACGATGGCATTTACCTACGTAATAGTGTCCATATCTCGTCTGTGGCCAGTGTGAGCAGACGCTTGTACTCAGACTTGAATGACTTGAAGAAGCTACCCACCTCCTTCTCCGGTTTGTTGCCAGTGTGCAAACCGCGCCTAAAGTTGAGCAGATAGGTTGCCCATTTGGTACTGCCACCAGTCGAACGGGCAACAGCTGGCGCCGGCGGTGTTCGGATTTTGCACAGTTGATTGAATGGTCGCCGCAGCAGCAGCAACGGATTACGCTGGACCGTTCGAGTTATTTGACAAATCTGCAGCGCTGTTCTCACATGCTTCACTCGTGTGCAGTTCAGCAGCATTGCCAACTATTTTTAGAAATCTTTGCCAATTTTAAGCAAGTCAATTCATTTAATTAAATACACAAAAAATTTAAATATCAAAAACTTCGGCAAAGCGGCTAAAAAAAAAAACTAAAATGAAAAATTCGCTACTATAAATTCTGTCCACTTTGCCTGCCGGTCCAAAAAACAATTTAAGCAGCTGTTTATTTACATTTTCATTAGAAGATTGCTCACCGCTAGCATGGCTTTTTCACTCAAATGTGACGTCAAGGCAAACTACGATTGCTAGAACTGTACGTATTTTGAATGTTGTTAAAGTTTTGTTAAGTTGTAAGTTTGCTACAAGTTTTCATAAAATATAAAAAATAATGGCGGATTCGTTGAATTTTTTTATTAGTATTTGTTATTATTATTTTACTACAAAAAAAAACTCTGTTATGGTCGACGCTGACGTCACAAAACAGCTGAACACTCAACGACGGGTAAACGGCCAAATCCACATTTTGAAAATGTTCATAATGGGTTCGGTCTGTTTCATTCAAACTGTAATTCGTGGTCAATTATACTTTTATTAACTCTAGTTACCGAGCGTTTAGATTTAGAGAAGCATACTCAACTTGTGTATACGAAAGTTTCAGAAACAAATAGAAAACAACGTACTTTACTATAACACTACCTTAACAGATGATATAATTTTGGCTTATGCAACACTGTGCTGGTACATTCATCGATAACAGATAACAGGGCACAACACGTGCGCGCACGCAATCGAAATCGAAATTTGTATTTGCCTTTTCTTTCAATCGGCAGCATGGAGATAGGCGAAGGTAAGTTGCCCGCCAACACAACAAATAATGTCTATACATATACGAATATAAATGCATTACAGAGCTACGAACGTGGCTAGAGGACAAAAGCAAACAGTATACGGCACGCTTGGAATTTGCAATTAAAGTTTGGCAATCTCTTGATTTTGTCTACATCAATAAACACGAAGTCATTTGTCAATGGCTGGCGGAGACGCTGCCGAATGTCGACGAGGAGCTGCCCGTGTCACAGCTGCAACAGCTGTTCAGCCTGCGCGCCCAACCGGGTCTTGTGGGTGTGGTCACAAAGTCGGCTCTGATTCAAGCGCTGCTCAAGCGCATCCAAGATGCGGCTCCCGTTGCTGGTCAGACGCATCCGGCACTGATCCAGCAACTGCTGAACTTTGAGCTGGTGCAGGATGCGCTGCGTGCCGACTACGATCTAATCATGTGCAGCTATGGCACTCTCTTCACCTGCTACGAGCGACAGCTGCTCTTCCATAGGGATGACAACGAAATGCGGCATGCGGACTTTATGCTGCCGCTGCTGCAACAGCTGCGCGACTATGTGCAACGCGCCCAGAATCGTCCCCGTCTGCTCAAGGCATACACGGAGGCGACGCTGCAGCCTCTCTGCCAGCTGTTCCTGCAGTTGCGTGAGCGCGGCTTCTGCTGCTTCGAGCAACTGGCGGCACTGGAGATGCAGCTAACGGATCATCTGGACACCAGTGAGTTGACCACACGCATGTGCCAGCTGCCACTGGCCTTGCATCTGCCGTCCCGGAAGCAGCACTGCTTAATCATCGCTACGATCCGGCCAAACAATTTAAACTAATGTATTACGTGCTCAATTGGAGCGATGAATGGAAGCCGGAATATGTTTATCCACCGGAAGCGGTGATCACACTGACCACCCATGCGCTGGAGTCGCTGCGCAAGCACAACATTCCACTGCAATTCCAGGAGACGCGCAAACAATCCGCCGTCGCCTTCGTCGCCGAACATCTGCTCAAGCAGATCAGAAAATTCCGAGGCGAACATCTGCGGCAGTTACTAATGATGCTCTGTGCCGCTTTGCGTCTCAATCCGCTGCTGATCGAACCGAATGTCTATCAGATCACCGTGTGGATGCTGTGCGCTCCGAAACGCAACGATTTGGAGTTGCGCCTCTACGCCAGTACCTGGTGCTTCTGCTGGACATGTGCAGACGTTTGAGTCGCACCGAACGCTTCATTGTGCAGCTGCTGAAATCGTTGCGTGAATGGCTCTCCAAATTTGAGCTGCAAATGCCCACGTGCAACGGCGAGTCCAAGCGCAGTCGCCTCACATCGGAGCAGGAGGAGCAGCCGGCCGTGGAACAAGACGATGATATTTATCTACAGCTGCTGTTCAAGACAACGACGCCAACGGAAGCTGTGTGCTGCACAAGGGATCGCCTCGCCCAAACGTGGCCGAGTCAGACAGCAGGCGCTGCCTTCACACGCCTCGTCAGTCAGCTCATGTCCAAGCCATCCATTGTCATCTGGCGAATGCTGCTGCACAGCTTTGCCGAGCTGCTGGTGAACGATTCGCAGGCGGTGCTGCCGGCGAATCTTAACTTTGCCATCGAGCTGCAGGCAACGCTGCTTAGTCAGTATCTGTTGGGCACACGGCTCGCGGAGCAAGTGCAGCAGCACGAGACCCAGGTGGCGGGCAGCGTCAACATACCGCCCAGGTCCTCTGCCAGTTTGGACGACATCTGCTCGCGCGGGAGCACAATCGTCGCACGATGAACGCGTTCCTGGAATGCGTCGAACGGGCCAGTTGCTTTGATCTGCTGCTCGCCTATTATTGGCCAGACGGACTGTCACAGACAAAGCTGGACGTGGAGCCGGCACAGCTGCACAAATTCCTGCCCAGCCACGAGTGGAAACTGATCCAGCAGCGTGTTCACAATTTCGGCAAAAGCTTGGGCCGTCAGCGATTGCAGCGCCTGGAACTGCAGCTGATCGAAGCCGGCTGGCTGCTGTTGCCCAACCAGCGTGCACAGCCCTGTCCGGATGCCCTCGTCGAGCTGGTGCCCCAACAACTAGTCGCCCACCACTTGACACGAGCCCAAAAACAGCTGCGACTGCAACAACAAGCGAAACAGCTGCAGCACACAGATCTGCTGCACGACGCCGAATGTGTGGAGCTCCAGACGCTACAGCTGCTCGAGGATTACGCAGCCAGTCTGAAGGAGGCCAAGATTAAGGGCACGCTACTGTCCAAGCAACTCAAGCTCCTGCACGAAGCTGATGAGTCCGCCTTGGCCAATGCGTTGAGGCAACATTGTGCGAGCACAAAGCAGCCGGCATTGCCAATGGACACAACGCTGGAGCTGATCGAGGCACTGCATCAGCTGCCACTCGTCCAGCTGGTTAGCAGGATTAAGTCGCGTCTTTGGTTGCTCATCTTCAGTCTGTATCACGATGTGACACGCGCCCAGCTGCAGCAACAAGCCGACCAGCTGCTCGAGCAGCTCATCGGTAAAGTCACACAGGCAAAGCGAGAGCGAGCGAGAGAGAGTCTCCGTTTTGTACAGTTCATAATCACCTCTATCGCATATAGCCTCCTCAATGTGTATATGTAATCCTGATCCCTAATTCTCCACTTTGTTTTACTTCCGCAGATATTTTACATTTTGGTCAGCCGCTGGCGCTTTGCAATTATTTTCCGCAGGTGGTGGAGCTGCTGCAATTGGTGCCCATTGATGCTGGTGCTGCTAGTGAGGCAGCAAGAGCGCCCGTCTCCTCAGCCTGCCCGTCCGCGTGGCGATTCTATGAGACGCTCTTTGGACGCTGTATTCGTCGCTTGGGTCCAGGCACCGATATTTTCCTCGCCAGTTGTGCTCAACACTTTCGCGACCAGTTGCAGCAATCGCAATTGGATACGGAATGCCGCCAGCTGCTGCTGCTCGCAATTGAGACGCTGTCGAGCGGGACGGGTGTGCAGGCGAGACGGATGCAACGACATCTGCAGCCGCTGCTCGAGATTTACGGCCAGTTTGTCACACACAAGTTTCGATCGAAGAAGAAGCCGCCAACCGTCTACAAGGAGTTTGTGCAGCAGACCCTCAGCGGCTATGCCATCTATCTGAGCAGCTGCATCAATCGTGCCGCCAAGCAGCAGCAACAGCAGCAGGATGAGCAGCAGAAGCAGGATAAAAAGGACGTGGCAACGACAACTGTGCAACCCATCGATGAAAACTTCCGGCGAATCTGCAAGATTTACATTGGACACTCGGTGAGGCAAAGGAATCACAATTAGATAATTAAATGTGTTAAATAATTTATTTAATTCATTGAATTAGTTGAATTATCGTAATGCACATGCCATACGGCTGCTGAATGTGGCGCTAACGCATCGCCAACTGCTGCATCTGGACCTGGACGAGATCGAGTTTGTGCTCAATACGTATTGGCGGCAATTGAATGCGGACATTGAGTCCGCCTCCACATTGGACATCCAGTGCATTGAGCCGGCCATTAAACTGATCATTGGCTACAAGACCAATGAGGATTTTCTGCTGCTATTGCGCAGACTGATCGCCCAGCTGGACGGGATGCGGCGGCCAGAGACGGCTGCCGAACACACCAGCCTGCAGAATGTGCTCATCTTGTTGACGCTATTCGCGAAATGTTCGCTGAGCAGCATTAAGGCGGCGGTAAGTTTCCTTGAAGAACGATGCTCAACCATGCCTGATGATCGATGCTATCTTTGACAGATGCTCAACGAGCACTTCGAGCTGATCAGCGGTAATGTTGCGTTGCGCCTGCCGCCCGTCATCGATGGCAGCTATCGGCAGCATGTGCTGCGTCTGCTGGAAGCACAGAGTGCATTGGTCAGCAATCGAACCGTTCCACTTAGCGGCGAAACACTGGACTCCATACTGGGCAGCATGCTCAATATAAATATCAAACGATTCATCATTGCCGGCGGTAGCTGGACGGATTTCGTTCAGCTGCACGCCGCTCTCTCCGAGAATTGTCTGCTGCTGTGCGCAATCATTCGTCACTGATGTCGGATCGTGCCGCACAGCTGACGGCTATCTGCCAGGATCTGGTGCAGTCGATTGTCTGCTATCGCAGCGAACGCAAACAGGCTCAGAGCCTCACTGATGCCGAGCTCGATGGCCTGTCCGAGCTGGCCATGAAACTGGTTACGTTTATCGCCGCCATTGCGGCGGGACCTCTAGCGTTGGCCATCAAACGTGTCGCACCGTTCCTGCTGATCTTCACCATCAAGCAGATGGTCGCCACCGAGCGACCCACCACACTCTTCGAAAAGGTACATACCCCTTGCCCAGCTGGCGTCCATATGATTAAATTTTGATTTTTGTTTTGGCTTCCAGGTGAAGGTGCACATGATTCGCATCTGCCACGAGCTGATTGGCATCTGTGATCATCGCGCTGGACACTTCATATTGCGTGCCAGCAGCGAAGCGGGCGCTGGTATGTATCAGAATCTGGTCAAGGAGCACGACAAGTACCACAAGTTCCGGGGCAAAATATAGATGGATTAATGTACCAATGTACAAACAACGTAACTAATTCTTAATGAATAAATATTATATATTTATGTATAGTAAGATTAAACTGATTGCTACATCAGGTTTTATATATGCATACTTCCGATGTAAAAGTGAAAGTTATTTTGGTTTGTGTTGTAAAGGAAGCAGCTTTTCGTTTTCTTTAAAAAATGTAGTTTTTAATAAATTTATATTACATTTTACATTAAACAATTATTACATCTATTCATGTGCGAGTGAGTTGTGTGCTGTTTTAAAGCTCTCGTCAACTGTGCCCAGGATTTAAGCTTGCGAGCCGGCCACAGTCTAATTAAGGCATATCGTGAGAGATCTTACAGAGATGTTGTATATATATATATATTGTTTGATTTGATTAAATCGTTATGTTGTTCTTATATGAAAGTGTGAAGCATTGTTATGGTCTACAATGCTTTTTTTCATTATGGTGATGGATGATTTTAAGCATTAAATGATTACTGTTGATTTTGATTTTGTACTTCAGTTCGATTTATCCGAAATGCTAAAATTATATAATTGTATATCAGGTGGCGTCTGTGATCATGGATTTGTGTGAGCATGTGCATTGCATGTGATCTGCTGATGGTTAGGATACAAACATCTGACAAACTTCGCACAATGGATGCTCGGCTTCTTCTGGACGATTGCCGCTGGAAGTGAACAGATATTATAGTTACAGCAGGAATAGGCAATAGGCAATATGTAGAATACGAACAACAGGGTGACACATGTGTGGCATATGAATTCATGGCACTCGATGCACGAATAGCCGCATTCCTCGCACAAATCAAATGCGCAATTTGCGCACTTGTCGATTATCAGCTGCGGACGCCTGCAGCAGGAAGCGACGCGGGGAACGAGGCCGGGATTGACACCGTCCGGATTCATGTCGCGCAAAATGATAGTGCCATCGCCAAACAGATAATATCGGTCGCACAACTTTGCGGGATTTTCGACATGGCAAGTGGCATTCAGGTTTGCGGCGCCTTCACTCATAATCTTTGTCGTTTTTTCTGCGCGCCAAAAAAAGGTTCGTCGATTGTAATTTGTTTATTTCGATATGTATATAGTACGCACCATGGACGGCTTTCATTTTGTCTGGGTCGCGAGAATCTCTCATTTTTTCGTTGACCCAGACTTTGGTTTGGGTAACATTATTGTTACACTCATCGTCCTCGGAGCGCATGCGTTTCAATGTTTTTCCATCCATTTGACTACTTACTTTACTTACTATTCTTGCAGAATATTCTTCTTCTTTTTATTTTCAAGCGAACAGCTGGTTGTCTCAGCGATGGTAGCTCACTAGCCAAATTTTGCGATTGTCGAAAATGCAAGCTACTTTACAGTCTGCTTATCGGCGCGCATCCAGCACTAATTTTGAAATTACTTGTTGGTAGTATCAATCAGTTAATTTATTAATTTTCAATTCACGGAATAGTTTACATATACAACCAATGCGCTGTGAACGATTATATTTATTTGTTTAATTCGTTTTACTCAAAATTTACATATCGAAATGAACTTGAAACGAAATCGAAGCGACTGAAGGAGAAGGTTTTGCTTGTGAGAAACTTCCCATGTATGCCTGCTATGATTTGTGAAAACTTTATCCATATTACATTTTGCTTGCTTCCAAAATTGCGGCTCTTCTCATTGGCCTACCTTGAGAAATTATTCAATCCAAAACCTGGAGATTCTGCTTGTTGTTGTTGATAATCTTCTTCTTCCTTAAGGATGTTAATCTTATCGATTTTGGTAGGTAAACGCTGCTCGACAGCTGATTGACGCGGGCATAATTATATATATATATTTTTTTTTTTTGCCTTAAAATTTGTTGAGCTCGCCGGGCAGTTAGGCAATAATTTCGTACATATGTTTGAGATAATGCTTATATTTGAACTCAACAGAAAAACAAAATAAGAATCGATAACAGGTCAACAGAACTTGTTATTGCTGTATCGAAATGAAACTTGTCATTTATCGGTATGCTCCTCCGCTTAACAGCACTAGCTGGCCACTTGAAAATAACATTTTACTAGCAGAATATTTCGTTCTTAATTCAGTTTCGATCGTATTTATTACAATGTGTGATAGCAATTCGCATTAAGGATTAAGTGATAGGTTTTTTTTTTGTAATTCAACGCTTTATTTATACTCGATAACAACAAAAACATACACTTCGATAAATGGTTAACAGCAACT